>NW_020769350.1:5843297-5856461 GCF_900518735.1 Pseudonaja textilis
TTTTGCCTTCGGTAGACGAAAGAGGTTCTGCTTTCTTTCCCAACAACATTAAACATTTTAGCTCAGGGTTTTTTTTAACCCCATTATCTTATTGTCATAATATGAATAATGAGGCATGGACAATTTACAAGGAGCTCATTTCCACTGGGAATTCTCTTACAAAAGGCAAAGAGGGTATCATATCATCTCGCCCTGAAAGATGACTCCGGAGAAGCAGCTCTCTGTTTGATTATATATATAGGTAGAATTAAAGCACCTTCAGAAGACATAAATGCATCTGTAGAAACCTGGAATTGAAAAGAATAAATGTGGGATGAGTAAAGGAAACTCAGTCGATCTATTCCATCTGTAGTAAATGTTTCAAAAACACACTAGAAATCCATGAGAGAGAGAGAGAGAGAGAGAGAGAGAGAGAGAGAGAGAGAGAGAGTGTCTTTGTGTGGGCAGGCACACATGTCTATGTTTGTCTTTGTAATGGCCAACCCACGTCTGTGTGTAAGGCCCAGCCTGGTTTTGAAACATTTGCGATACGTAGGTAGATTTATAGATGTGTGTTGTGTACGTGCAACAAGAGTGTATGTACATTTTAGTATTTATTTGATTGGTCAATCGCTTACAAGATACAGGTATAAGAATAAACATAGTTTTGAATACATGGGATAGATACTTATAAGAAAAATAAAAAGAAACAATAGGACAGGGACAGTAGGCACGATTGGTGCACTTATGCATGCCCCCTACAGTCCTTTTAGGAAGGGGGTGAGGTCAATAGTAGATAGTCTAGGTTAAAGTTTTTGGGGTTTGGGGAAGAAACCACAGTCAGGTAGAGTATTCCAGACATTGACCACTCTGTTGCTGAAGTCATATTTTCTGCAGTCAAGTTTGGTTTGGTTAACCTTGAGTTTGTATCTATTGTGTGCTCTTGTATTGTTATGATTGAAGCTGAAGTATTCATTTGCAGGTAGGACATTGCAATGTATGATTTTGTATACTATATTTAGATCGGACCGGAGGCAGCGTAGTTCTTGTGAAATATTTCTAGATTTTTTCAATTGTGTATATATTTTTCAATATATGCACAGACTCACACACACACAATCCAAGAAACAGCATTAGAGAAGACATGGGGATATTACCAGAGTCTGATATCTGAACACCGAATTTTTGCGTAGGGAAAAATAATTCATAACCAGTGAAGTACTAAATGAAACACACATTGATTGGGTTAGTCACGAAGCTGAGCAAACCTTTGACGTGTGAGCAGCACATGTATGCATGACTCTGTACATAGATGTACAAGGTCTTATGTCAGTTATGGTTGTTAGTGTTTGGGGACAAACCCCCAAGCAGAGTGCACAGCAGCAGTCAGGCCAGGCAGCCAAATGAGAGAGAGGCTGGGCCCAAGAGTATACACACACTGAAGACAAAAAACACTGTTTGTAGTTTTTAAATAGTTATTTAATTCACACAGAGATTAAGAAGTGTCATTCAGTCCATATGTCAATATCCAATATATCCATCCAGTAACCTAGTCCATTAGCTAGTAAGTTATCTGCTTGTAAATCTTTTCCTTCCGATACCTTTCTCTCAAAGACAACGCTGAGTATGCACAGCTCACCAAGTTAACAGTCCTTTTGTTCAGTAGACACGGTATCTTGCACAGTAGCCAACAACCAGACGTCTCATACAGGAGTAAAACAGCAGGCAGCAGACAGCAGAGAGACCAGAGACCAGGGACCAGTAACACCAGGAACCAGAAACCAGGAAGTGTTACGTCTCTCTCACTGCCTTATTACTGCTGCTTGCAACCGCACCCTTAATTATCAAATTACATTGCAGTTTTTGTGCTTAAAGCAACAAACACTTAGACCTAGGTTTATATATTTATTCACCCAAACCTAGTTGGTGTATGAATATACCCAACAATGGTGATCTCTAGGATGTGGATGAGCACATTTCCTCTGTTGTCTCCCTCTAGCGTTGTCTTGGAGGTCACGAACCTGATGCCAGCCACACCTCTTGTGTTCCCTGTTTCCTGGGTTTTTTCTCCACTGAGGTATCTCTGGAATGCCAGCCCTGTCTAGCAGGTAAGCCGACATCTTGGGCATCCCCATCAAGAACTAGGTAACTATGGCCTTCCTAAAGTGGGAGTAGAACTCACAGTCTCCTGGTGATTTGACCAAAGTCACCCAGCTGGCTTTCATACCTAAAGTGGGGCTAGAACTCACAGTCTCCTGGTAACCAGCCAAAAGTCACCCAGCTGGCTTTCATGCCTAAGGTGGGGCTAGAACTCACAGTCTCCTGGTGATTTGCCCAAAGTCACCCAGCTGTCTTTCATGTCTAAGGTGGGACTAGAACTCACCATCTCCTGGTAATCAGCCCAAAGTCACCCAGCTATCTTTCATACCTAAGGTGAAACTAGAACTCACAGTCTCCTAGTGATCAGCTCAAAGTCACCTAGCTCTCTTTCATGTCTAAGGTGGGACTAGAACTCACAGTCTCCTGGTGATCAGCTCAGAGTCACCCAGCTGTCTTTCATACCTAAGGTGGAACTAGAACTCACAGTCTCCTAGTGATCAGCTAAAAGTCACCAGCTGTCTTTCAAGCCTAAGTTAGGACTAGAACTCACAATCTCCTGGTGATCAGCTCAAAGACACCCAGATGTCTTTCATGCCTAAAGTGGGATTAGAACTCACCATCTCCTGGTTTCTAGCCTGATACCTTAACCAGTAGACCAAACTTTTTCTTAAATTCAACTCTTACCATCTGGAACTCTGGGCCAAGATTTTCCCCACCACTATGTCATAGCTCTGTATTCCACAACAAAAATTGACCTCAGGTTTTATGTAAATAGTGCAAACTTAACTGTTTTGATTTGGGGAACGTCAGGGAGGGAAGGAGGAGGCAAAATCCTTCCTGAATTGGGAGAGAAGGGTTGAATAAATTTAGATTCTTTTTCAGTCACATGTTTCTAGGATTCAAAGCAACTTGCCAGATCAATATTTAAGGCTTTGGGAAACTGGAAAACAATGTCGGGAAGATTAAATGTGCTCCACCAATACCTAAGTTAATTCTCAATTGTCCTTTATAAGCCATTGAAAGAGCTACTGGCTCTTAACTACCATGGACTTGGGGTGCTGAGTATTCTCCAGAAGTCTTCATAATCCTATCCTCAGGATATCACTAGCCTATCTTTGTGGGAATGAGAAGGGTATTGCCAATTCATCACCACAACATTACCGCTGAACCAACTTTGACAGGAGAATGAGCCAGGGTAGACTCAGGCCTTTTGTTGGTTTTTCTTTCTTTCTTTCTTTCTTTCTTTATTCTTTCCTTTTTAAAAAAAGAAACAATTGCTTTTAAGAATTATGGAAGCGTAGAACATTATTAGAGATGATTAATTGGCTGTAATGGCTCAGAAAATTATGAGGAAAGACAATCAGCAAACACCCCAGGCCTCTTGGTTTTGCACAGTTTCTCCTGCCATAAAATTGGGTTGGAAAGGAATCAAGGATTTGAGGGGAGGAAAAGAAAGAAAGAAAATTCTTATGAGGATCCCCCTTCGCTGTTTCTCTGAAAATGGGATAAACTTGAAGAAAACCTGTGAAAATAATTGGAATGTTTCTCTCCCCCCCCCAAAAAAAAAACCCTTTAGGAGAAAAATTGAAAAGGTATGTCTTTTTCTTCTAAGACTTTTTTCTTTAAAAAGTCCAAGGTAGACAGACAATTTGGTTTAAATCAATGAGTTTCCTATAGGATCTATCTATTTCAGGTTATTACGTATCGTAGACATAATTGTGCAGATTTTTGTGGGGCAAAATTTAGATAGCGATCTACCACTACTTTCTTCTTGGATGTTTTCAACTTTCTTTGGGCTAACCTGCAAACTGGTGTTCCTGAGTACAGATTAACAGAGTTGGAAGGGATCTTGTAGGTCATCTAGTCCAACCCCCTACCCAAGCAGGAGAGCATACACCATTTTTGACAAATGGCAGTCCAATCTCCTCTTGAAAGTCTCAAGTGATGAAGCTCCCACAACTTCGAAAGGCAACTTCTGTTCCATTGGTTGATTGTTCTCACTGTCAGAAAAATTCTCCTTATTTCCAGGTTGAATCTCTCCTTGGTCAGTTTCCATCCATTATTCCTTGTCTGACCTACAGGTGCTTTGGAAGATAGCTTGACCCCTTCCTCCTCTCTGGGGCAGACCCTCAAATATTAGAAGATTGCTATCCTGTCTCCCCTGGTCCTTCTCTTCAATAGACTAGCCAGGCCCAGTTCCTGCAACCATTCTTCATATGCCTTAGTCTCCAGTCCCCTAATCATCCTGGTTGCTCTTCTCTGCATTTTTCCTGGATGTTTCCTATCCAATTAATCTAATCAGCTTAACCTTGCTTAGCTTCCAAATCCAAAGAGAGGAGGGGGTCAAGCTATTTTTCAAAGCACCCAAAGGCCAGACAAGGAATAATGGATGGAAACTGAACAAGGAGAGATTCAACCTGGAAATAAGGTGAAATTTTCTGACAGTGAGAACAATCAACCAATGGAACAGAAGTTGTCTTCAGAAGTTGTGGGAGCTTCATCACTGGAAGCTTTCAAGAAGAAACTGGACTGTCATCTGCCAGAAATGGTGTAGGGTCTCCTGCTTAGATGGCGGATTGGACTAGATGACCTACAAAGTCCCTTCCAACTCTGTTAATCTGTACAATGTCTGTACAAATCCAGACAAGATCACCAATGTCCAAGGTTTAGGACTAAAACTCCTTCCTTGTTAACACCAGGTTCATCTCTTGTTTAAGACCTGCTGTTCCAGAGGAAACTGGAGCACATCCTGAGTAATTCAGATACTTTCCACTGAGCCTGGTAACTGGATCTCTGTGCCTGCAATGAGAATCCTCTTAATTAAATTAGGAAGTTACCCTGTATGTTGGGTGTCTTGATAGCACAAGGTAAAAGGCCAACTAGAATAACCACCAATGAAAAGCTTTTGAGCAGTCAGACAGGGCAACCCGAACTCATTGATAGCCTCTCATTGCAATGAACTAGGACAGGGGTCACCAACCTTTTGGACCTCAGGGACCACAAAACTCATTAATTTTAAATCCTGCAGACCAGAGACCCTGGGAAAACTCTGCAGGAAAATTCCCCATCCCGTTTTCCTACCAATCGATTATCCTTTACTTGGGATCGCAAGATACCATCTCCAGCTCTGTTCTCGAAGAGGTGGGTGGGGAAGAGAGAGAGAGAGAGAGAGAGACTTTTGGCTTCATACAAAAGCAGCAGAAGTCTTTCTTTCTCTCCCCCAAACTCCCCCAGAAATGAGTCTTTGTGAGACCTGTTGTGCCGGCGCCTTAACATTAGAGAAGAACATTAGAGCAGAGAAGAATCGTCTTGCCTCAGATTTACGTATTTAATTTCTATAGCCAGTCATCTCAACCCAGTGACTCTGGGCAGTGAATCATTCTAAAAAAATTAAAACAGTTCAAATAGTACAAAAAGATACATATAAATACACAATTAGAATACAATATACCATATAAGGCAAAGTTTCTTAACCTAGGCAGATAAGATATGAGAGGGAGGAGGGAGGGCCAGCAGAAGGAAGGAAGGAAGGAAGGAAGGAAGAAAGGAAGGAAGGAAGGAAGGAAGGAAGGAAGGAAGGAAGGAAGGAAGGAAGGAAGGAAATTAAATGTATAGGGTTTTCTGCCTAAGCACGGGGCTGGACTAGAAGACCTCCAATATCCCTTCCAACTCTGTTAGTCTGTTCTATTCAAAATGCATGCAATTAGAAAGTTAGAAATGTAGAAGAAAGCCAGCTAAGTGTTCTCTCCAGCAAACCTTCTCATTTAGGCAAGTTACCTTCCTGAGCGAGTTCCCATCAGCACTAATCAATGCTTATTGATATTAATAATGTCTTTGTCTTTATTGATTGTACCAACTGACTTGCAATCACACCGTTGCCATAGTAACGCACATTCTGAGCTCCTTAACTTGTTTGTTTGCTTTTGCAGGGCATTATTGTCCTAATTTTGGAACTGTTCAGCCAGTCCCTTGTCCCCCTGGCTCTTGGGCTGAGGCTCCCAGACAAATCAAGTGCCAAAGAGATAACCAAACTTCTTGTTGTCCAGACAACATGGCCGAGATGTTGATGGCTTGGAAATCTCTTCACTCTGCTGTGGATCTACAAAGCCAACTCTGTCCTTCAGGTTGAACGTTTGCATTTGTTTGCGTTTTGCTGGTTTCTTTTACCTACTCACTGTTTGGGGACTCAAAATCTCCTTTTACATCACAGAGAGAGTGAAATTCAGGCCAAGTTAATTTAATTTTTGAAGCTGTTTGTCAAAACAATTGAAGTTTGGAACTGAGAATGTTCTAGGTGGTGTCAAACAAACCGTGGAAGCCATTCCAACCACAAGTCCATCCGACACTTTTGCTATCTGAAGACGCCAACTATTCTATCCATCATTTAATACAAATTGCTTAATATTTGGGTCTTCATATTTTTATACATCCAGAAATTAAAATATCAATTTATTTCGAGATTCAGATTCAGAGCCAGCACTTGCATCTGACATAGTTTTGGATTTCTTCCAACTTGTTCCTTGCCGCTTAACCCAAAATTTACGCTACTTGCTATAGCCATTGTCCCCTACTTCTACATCCATATGAACCTGACTTAATCATAATCAGATCCCTTAAAAGTACTGCAATTGTTCTTTTGACACATGATAAACATTATTAGTTATCATTTTCCTCTCTTAATATCATGTATGACCTTAATAGATTGGGCTCATTTGTGGTACAGTATCCTGCATGGCCAACTCACCATGGCCAACTCATCTTGGCTATCTCATCACAGGGCAACTCACTGCAGGACAAGAGTTAAACTAATACTGAAGAAATGGTAGAATAGAATCATTAAAAGAAAAGGATGCAAAAGGAGGGACAGAATTAAATGTGAATGACAAAAATTAAAATATTTTTCTTTATTTTAAATAATTAAATAGAATGGTTAAATTGTTTTGTGAGTTGTCTCTCAGTGAGTTGGCCATGGCGAGTTGTCCTTCGTAAAGTTGCCTATGGTGAGTTGGCTGTGGCGAGTTGGCCGCTGTGAGTTGGTTATGGCAAGTTGTTCCATCCCTGACCTATAGAGACCCATACCATCTAAAGTAGCAATGTGGATATCTAAATATCTGGCTGATCCTTCAGTTCAGTTTTTCTCAAGAGGAATTTTAACCCAATATCATTCTGCAAGTCTCAACTGGTGCAACCAAACCCAAAGGTCTCCAACTTGGAAATAGTCATCTTCTCTAGAAGAAAAACCTGACCTGACAAAGGAATGCTATTGAAGGGACATTGAAAGTTGAATCTCATCTTTCAGGTTATTTTCACAGTCCTGGACTGACTACAGCTCCATGCCCCAGGGGAAGTTTTGAACCCAGAGATAAATTCCTGAAGCTCAGCAACAGATCTTCATACTTTCCAGGTGTGTATCTGTCTTTTGTACAATAGGGGAAACTGATTCTAAATCAGATTGATAATTAGGTTCTTCCACAAAGGTGACAGTTATAGCGTTTATTTTTTACCCTGTGGCATAAAGTAACCAAGGAAAATTCCTAGAAATTTGTGTGGGAAGGCTGTTGAGAATTATTAGTGTGTCCGTGTGTATGTGTGTGTATGCATGTGTTTGTATCTATACATACATATCATAATATTTAAATACCTTTGATTTGGCTCTTATATGGGTAGAATCATAAACATGTCTATAGAGAGAATTGAGTGATGGATTTCTTGAAAGTCACTGGTATTTTACAAGAAAATCCAAGAGCAGATTTCATGCAAACAGGTAGAATGTTGCAGTAACTGTGAGAAGGATCTTGGAGTCTTTGTGGACAACCAATTGAGCCAACAGTATGCAATGACAGCCACAAAAGTCAATGCAATCCTAAATTGCATTAACAGAGGGATACAATCAAGATCACGTGAGGTACTAATACCACTCTATAAAGCCTAAGTAAGACCACACCTAGAATACTGAATCCAGTTTTGGTCACCACACTATAAAAAAGATGTGGAGACACTAGAAAGAGTGCAGAGAAGAGCAACTAATATGATTAGGAGACTGGAGGCTAAAACATATGAAGAACAGTTGCAGGAACTGGGCATGGCTAGTCTAATGAAAAGAAGGACCAGGGAGACACGATAGCCATCTTCCAATACTTGAGGGGCTGCCCCAGAGAGGAAGGGGTCAACCTATTTTCCAAGGTACCTGAGACCCAGACAAGGAATAATGGATGGGACTGATCAAGGAGAGATTCAACTTAGAAAGGAGTAGACAGTTGTGGGAGCTTCAGCACTGGAAGCTTTCAAGAAGAGACTAGATTGCCATCTGTCAGAAACAGTGTAGGGTCTCCTACTTGGGCGGGGGATTGGACTAGATGACCTACGAGGTCCCTTCCAACTCTGTTATTCTGTTAAAGATAACTCAAAACATCCAAAGTTGCATAGAACAAACTGTGTTGGATAATTGCCTTCTGCTTCAGAAGAACCAAAGCAAGATAGAAAGTTAGAATAATCTTTGGGTTAGGTGATCCTACATTTTCAACACAACTCTTCTCTTAAAACATAAGCATCATTAGAACTATACACAGATCTAATACAACCTAGTAATTGTTCAGTTCTTACCCAATATGATTTCTTTAAAAATGTATTCTGGACATCTCTTATTAGTTGGGTTGATCCTTTCTTGGCTAGCAAATTGCTGTCCAGATTTCATATATAATAGTTCCTTTCTGGTTTTATTGACAAGATGTTTGTTGTAGTAGACTCATTAAGAACATTCTCCACCTTTTTCATATGTAGGCATTGACTATTAGCAATCTCAGGGATGGGGTTAGCCTAACCATGAATGGGGCAGCTGTTTCAGAAGATGCATGAGAACAGAAGCTACCCTGAAGTTAAAAGATATGGGTTTGAAGTTTCTACTTTAAAAACCTGGAACACAGAGACTTTTCTTGGATGGTGAAGTGTGGGTTACGTGAACGCCTGAAAAAGAATCCTAACAAGGGAATTATTGCCTTTTCAAACTTCTGGAGTCAAGTGTTTGAAGGAATTATAGATTTTTTTTAACAACCGGTTCTGTGGGCATGGCTTAGTTGATGGCCATGGCTTGGTGGTCATGTGACTAGCTGGGCGTGGCCAACTCAATATCACTCACATCGAGGAACGCTTCTCCTTGCTTAGCCTCTCATGATTGTGGGGATGTTGCAACAGTCATAAGTGTGAAAAATGGTCATAAGTCACTTTTTCCAGTGCCATTGTAACTTTGAATGGTTACTCCACACAAGCAAAGGACCAACAAAGGAGAGGAAAAAAACTCCAGAGAGGTTCCTGAGACAGGAAGTCTAGTCCTGCCAAGAATGTAATAAGGGTTAACAGAGAGGCAGTTTCTGTAAGCAACACCAGAATGTTTCCTTCCTGCCTTCCTTACAGGATTAGGCCAGTAATTTCTTCTAACAACCGGTTCTCCGAACTGCTTAGAATATTAACAACCGGTTCTAGCAAATAGGTGTGAACCGGTACAATCCCACCCCTGAATTATAGCATATTTTGAATTGGTTCAAACACAAAGCATATTTTTGCCTTCCAGAATAAATTGCGAATAGTCTTTTCATAATCATAATATCATTTGGATAAACATTTGCCATTGGTTCTGACATTGGTTTCTAGCAAATAACCCGTTACAGGTTTTTTTTAAAGAATGGAGATTTTTTTTCTCTCCATCACTGAAATTCAGAGTAACCAATCTCCTCCCCCAAAGAGATCAGATAATTACAGGAAAAGCAAAGCAACGTGTGAATATTTTCCAGAAGGTTTTCATTTGCAGCTCTTGAAAATATAGAAAATGTCAGACTCTCCATATCTGTTTTTATCTTTAAAAATAAACAAATCGCAGCTACATATGTTCTTTAAACATTCTAAATCTCCATCCCTCCTTCTTCTTTTTTTTTTCCCTTTTAATTGACCTTCTGGATTAGTCGTCATTATTTATGGAGCAACATTTTTAGACCTGGTGTTGTAATGAGCGTGGAATTCTATTCGATGGAGGGATTTTTTGAAAATTAACAAGTAATGGGGCACAAACTCAATTAAAAAAAAAAAAGAATATACGAGGGTGGCATGGATCATCAGTTGCTCTTGCCTCATTTCTTTGGATAATTGTTATTTGTCTTTAATTATGCCCCTTCCCCCAGCACATTTGTGAGTGGAATAAAAATATGATTGTTTTTCTAGTGAAGCAAATCATATTATATATATACATAACAAGGATGCTTTGTGGACTGCTATCCAAATCCTTGCACAGCCCATCAGCTCTGGAGCTGAAGGAGGGGAGATAGGGGTGATGTTGAAGGATCTGGCTGAAAGAATGTTTTGGGAAACTGCTCGTGTAAATTGAACCAGCAGCCTAAGCATCCCTTACAGGGGCTGAACCCCTATTTCTCCTTTTGTGTTCTTTCAATTACCCTTCACATTGATTTGTACAGGATGACATAATAAAAATGGAATGGAGGGTGGGAAGTGGGGAGTGGAAAATGGGGTGGGATGGAGTGGAGTGTACTAGACTAGAGAACAGAGTAGAGTAGAGTAGAGTAGAGTAGATTGGACTGGACTGGAATAGAGAATGGAATGGAATGGAATGGAATGGAATGGAATAGAATAGAATAGAATAGAATAGAATAGAATAGAATAGAATAGAATAGAATAGAATAGAATAGAATAGAATAGAATAGAATCTTCATTGAGAATAGAATAGAATCTTCATTGAGAATAGAATAGAATAGTACAGAATCTTCATTGAGAATAGAATAAAATAGAATAGAGTCTTCATTGAGAATAGAATAGAATAGAATAGAATAGAATAGAATCGAATCTTCGTTGAGAATAGAATAGAATCTTCATTGAGAATAGAATAGAATAGTACAGAATCTTCATTGAGAATAGAATAAAATAGAATAGAGTCTTCATTGAGAATAGAATAGAATAGAATAGAATAGAATAGAATAGAATAGAATAGAATAGAATAGAATAGAATAGAACTGAACAGAACATGGAATGAAGAGGAGAGGAGAGCAGAGCAGAGCAGAGCAGAGCAGAGCAGAGCAGAGCAGAGCAGAGCAGAGTAGGACAATGAATGGAATGGAATGGAAGCTAGACTGGAAAATTAGAAGCAATAACGCAACATTTTGAAAGAAGGCCGTAACAACATGCTTCTGCCCAGCTGCCAAGAGAACTACGTGGAGTTGTTCATAAGACATCGGGATATGGGTTCAACTCTAAGGATATTTTATCATTTTCTAGCTTGCCTCCTGCTTGCAGATTCAATGTCCGTGGTTCCTATCAAGTCGGTCGGTTGGTTGATTGGCTGATTATGTGCCATCAAGTCATTTACAACTCCTAGAGGCCACTTAGATAAAGCACATAAATAAATACTATGTTATTCCTTTTGATCTAATTGTCTTCTGGATCTCTTTCAATGCTTTCTCCAGCTCTGCTTTCCACCATAACTCCATGCCTTGATGTCTCAATAACCCTGCAGGTCATTTTTCATAGCTCTGGAGGGGACATCTTTTGCACAGCAAGTACATGTCATAAATCAAGGGAGCTGCATCTCTCACTTGTGCAGAATTAATGTAGATATGACATCACGTCCTCTGGTTCTCCTGTTATCTGGGGAGCCTTGCCTTCTGTTGCCCTTTGCAACCGTCATGACTATCCAAGCGATGCCTAGATGATCACAGATTCCCTCCAGGTTTTGATAAAACAGAGAGCTGAGAACAGCAGAGATGTGGGAGAACCTCTGCTGGGTGACAGTCACAAATGTTTTACGCGCAGAGAAGTCCCAGTTTCTGCCTTCTTCAACTCTGGTTTAAAAGATCGTATAGCTGTTTATAGAAATCTCCCTTTATTGGATCAGCTATCCCAAAGACCCACTAACTGTCCCAGAAGCTGTATGTATGTATGTATGTATGTATGTATGTATGTATGTATGTAGGTAGGTAGGTATGTATGTATGTATGTGTTTGTTTGTTTATTTATTTGATTTATTCGTTCTGTCAAATGCTTACAATATAATATAAATAAAAATAAACATAAGTTTAAATATAAGAAATAGGAACTAATAATTGGGGCAATAGAAAGGGACAGTAAGTACGATTGTGCACTTATGCACACCCCTTACAGACCTCTTAGGAATGGGGTGAGGTCAACAGAGGTTAGTTTGAGAGTAAAGGAGTGGGGGTTTGAGCAGGTGACAACAGAATCAGGTAGTGAGTTCCAGACATTGACCACTTTGTTGCTGAAATCGTACTTCCTGCAATCAAGAAATATTCCCGAGGAAGACAGAATAGAAATACTTTAGTGTACATAATTGTTTTTTTAAAAAAACCTTTCTCTGCTTTCGATTCGGCAAATCTAGAGAGTACGAGGCTGGGAAAATCAGATCAATGGTTTGATATTGAGTAAGGAAGCTTCTTATATTGTTCAATTCAAGTACACAGCCCAGATGAAGCTGCTTCTTGACATTTAGACAACTGAGTGGATTTGGGAGAAGAGGATTTCTCTTGTATTCTAGAAGGACTACTAATCCACCCAGCAGATTTAAATTCTTTCTCTTAAGGCTTGTAGTATGGAGAAAATAAGCATAGCTGCTGGAGAACTCCAATTTCTCAAGGGCAAAGGATGACCCTTACATTAACCAGGATTTAAACTATGCCTTTCGGTTTAATTTCCATATATATTTTCTCCCTCCAGGCTTGCTTTCTCTATGGGATGTGCTGGGGAGGTTAATCAATCAGAATAGAGCTGGAAGAGACCTTGAAGGTTCCTGTAATCCAACCCTCTGCTCAAGCAGGAGACACTATGCCATTTCAGATAGGTGGTTGCCCATTTTTTTCTTGAAAACCTCCAGGGAGGAAGCACCCACAACTTCTGGTGGCAAGCTGTTCCACTGGTTCACATTGCAGATTTTTAATGCATTGGTCTTTGCCTTTGCGGGGCACTTGATGGACCACAAAAAAGGGCTGTAGTAATAGTGACATTCATAGATGTTGACATTCATTCCCTTCTTCTTCTTCTTCTTCTTCTTCTTCTTCTTCTTCTTCTTCTTCT
>NW_020769350.1:5856471-5893070 GCF_900518735.1 Pseudonaja textilis
TCTTCTTCTTCTTCTTCTTCTTCTTCTTCTTCTTCTTCTTCTTCTTCCTGCATAGCTCAAGATCTCCCTCTCTTAGAATCAGAATGATGTGGCTCCATTATTCACACAGCTCCATTATTCCCTAGCCCCCGTCTCATGCTTGGATTTTCTTGTCCTTCATGCAGGCCTCTCCATGCTTGTACTAAGTCTATTACCAATCTCTGGAATCTATTCATTGCTCTCCATTCAGAGAACAAATGCGGGCTTAGAATCACACATCCACCATAACCACACATGCACAAAAACTGTGTTCTCTTGTGGATCATTTCCTGCAAGTGTGTTTGTCTGAGACATACACACACAGAGAGACATACAAACACATATTATTGTAGCCTTTAAAAGTATCTGTTCAGTGCATGTATATGTGTGTATGTGTTTGTGTGCATGAGTATATGAATGTATGTATGTATGTGTGCATGTATATTTACAGTATATACATATATAGGTGATGCATAAGATATGTGTGTCTTTATCTATCTGTCTGTCTGTCTATCTGTCCGTCTGTCTGTCTACCTACCTACCTACCTATCCCTACCTACCTACCTACATCTACCTAGCTACCTATCTCTATCTACCTATCTACCTAGCTAACTAGTTAACTAGCTACCTAGCTATCATGCCTATATATATCTTATGCATATCTTATCTCTTATATATCTTATTTATCACCCAAAAGAGCCTTAGCTATTGGCAGTAGCTGCTGGTGAATTTCTCCTATCTAAAAACCTGGGCAGAAGTTGCCTCTTGGTTCTCCCAAGAACTGATACAGTCCCTTATTTCTGAATCAAGAAAAAAATTGCTTATCTCTGCTCACCCAAATTTAATCCACTTGCATACATTAAAAAAAAAAAGAACCAGGAATTTCAATCACTCTACAGAATGATAGTTCAACTACAGCCATTGCTGTGTCCCCAACCTGTTTGACAGGGTTAGGAATGGCTAAGACACAAGCATTTAAATTAGAATTCTGGGGAAGAAGATATCATTAGATAGTCAGATAGTGTTTATTTTCTGCTGTTCTCTCTTTTTTTTGTATCCCTTTGATGTTCCCTCCAGAGTTCAAACGGTGTCTGAGGTGTCCCGTTGGATTTTTTTGTCCTAATGGAATGAGTTTTCCAAGTCCATGCCCAGTGGGGACTTACAATCCTCTCCAGGGACAAGATGAACCCACAGACTGTAGAGCCTGTCCTGCTGGCAATGCCTGCACCCAAAGTGGTTTGGCTCAGCCAGATTCGGAATGTATGATGGGGTGAGTATGTTACTCGTCTCTATAGCTACCTTCTTTTAGGGGAATCTAAGTGGCCAACTTCATGACACCAATTGGGTGGGTTTCTTGCATGTCTGACATTTGGCAAAAAAAGAGCATCGGTCTTTAGAGGAATAGCAAAAGTTTCCTGTTTGCATCATGCTCTATTTGCAAAGACCTGGAATGTAAAATATAGATGTGAAGCACTGAGTCTGTTTGCATGTTTTGCTGATGCTTGAAATTCTTTTTTTTTAATCCCTCCTTTTAAATAAGGCTTTAAAAGTTTAATATCTCCCTCTCATCCTCTCTCTCCTCCTCTCTCTCCCACCCCCCTCTCCTAAAAGATTCTAATTTCATATGGCTGAATAATGAAATGGCTATTAGGGGAGGAGAATAGAATACAACTTGGTGAGATTTGGATAGCATGGTTCCTGAATTAACTCAGTTTCTGACAATGCATAATGTAGTGAACTACCAACCAGCAAATCAGGGTGCATTCACACAACAAGCTAGGCCATAAAAAAAAATGATTAGTAAATATTTTGATGGTTATATACTCAATATTATAATGGAAGACAGTATAATTTTCAATAACAATTGATAGGATCGCATGTATGCCTATATGTACACGATTACAATGATTATGATGGTGTTTATATTTTAACATGTTGGACAGCTAGAAAACACACTCTTCAAATATAAAAATGGAATTACATGTATTAACAGCAGCTAGAATCGTATTTGCTCAAAATTGGAAAAGGGATAAGATACCGCCAGAGGAAAAAGTAATTGAAAAAATATTTGAATATGCAGAAATGAATAGATTAACATTAAAAATTAAAGAAAAAGAAGAATCTGAATATTACATGGTATGGGACTTGTTTTATAAATGGCTAGAAAATAAAATTAATTAAAAGGAATGGGACGTATTTATAAAGCAATCAGAGAAACTAATGTAATAGACATACTGAATATTACTTATATTACATATATGGGAATGTAATTATTATTATATTGTTATAATAGTAAGAAGAATATTATTAGTAATTGTTAAGCACACAAAATATGTACCTAATCGGCCCATGATTGAAATGGAATGGATTTATTGTATGTTAAAAATATTTTTTAAAAAATTATATTATAATTATATTATATATATTTGTGAATTTGTGATATAAAACACTAAAAATACATATTTTTTAAAAATATGAAAACTAACCAAACTTAGTGTGTTGTGTGACACAAATAATGGTGATAACTGCATCATACTTCAATAAAGTCATGGCAGGAAATACTTTCGTAGTGAAACTAAGAAACTGGAAATTTCTGACATTTTTTTAATTAGGTATGTTTGTCCAACTGGTTCTGCAAGCCCGCATTCCGCCAACAATGCGTGTCCTGCAGGAACATTCAGCAACCGTTCTGACCTCTTTGATAAATCCCAGTGTGAAACTTGTCCAGAGAGATTGGTCTGTACAAGAGGTATGTTGCTCCAGAAGTATCTTATTTTATTTTTTGGTATATGTTATTTTGACAAGATGAGTAAGTCTCCACTGCTGATCCTGGAGTAACATGGACTGATGTACCAACAAACCACTAGAGCTTTAGAACGATTCTCACTCGCATGTTTAAACTAGGACTAGAGAACATCTAAGAGTCGAGATCCAGCATGGAAATTATCCAGGGGTGGATTCAAATTTTTTAATAACTGGTTCTGTGGGCGTGGCTTAGGTGGTGGGCATGGCTTGGTGGTCATGTGACTGGCTGGGCGTGGGCAACTCAATATCATTCACATCGAGGCACGCATCTCCTCACCTGGCCTCTCATGACAATGGGGATGCTGCAACACTCATAAGTGTGAAAAATGGTCATACGTCACTTTTTTCAGTGCCATTGTAACTTTGAATGGTCCCTCCGCACAAGCAAAGGACCAGCAAAGGAAGGGAAAAAAAAGAGACGTTCCTGAGACAGGAAGTCTAATTCTGCCAAGAATGTAATAAGGGTTAATGGAGAGGCAGTTTCTGTAAGCAAGACCAGAATGTTTCCTTCCTGCCTTCCTTACAGGATTAGTCCACTAATTTCTTCTAACAACCAGTTCTACGAACTGCTTAGAATGTTAACAATCAGTTCTAGTAAATAGGTGCGAACTGGTAGAATCCCACCCCTGAAATTATTCCAAGAGATGTAATGGTAGGTGGAACTAAAATCAAAGGGAACATGTCCAAAGTACAAGCATTTAATCTTCAGGAAATCTATGCATGTATACTCTGATTCACCTTTTAGGAATATAAGGAAAGCCTCCAGGAGAAATTTAGACTGATAAACCCAAGATTTCCCATCCTGGTTTAAATAGAAATTATGTGAACATGATTCAAATACCACCCCCCAAGAAAACAAAGCTGAACTTTATCTATGTCCAAAGTGGTGTCCTTAAATATTGGAATTACAAAAACAGACTTTCTAGTCAACACAACAAAGTTGTCATACTGGATCTAAGTCAGATTCTCATAATTTATTGACCATTATTCTTTTCAAAGGCTCAGGAGGGAAGCAAAGGCCACCTGTCCCATGCCCAACAGGACACTACTGCCCTGCAGGTACCAAACATCCAACGCAATACAAGTGTGCCCCTGGCACATGGAGCAACGGGACAGGTCTGGCCACAGAAAAAGAGTGTGCACCATGCCCTCCAGGATGGTTTTGTCTGGCAGGAGCCAGTACTCCATCTGGGAAGTGCAGCGCTGGGCATTTTTGTCCAGAAGGTAAGGTAATCCCGTCCAAGATGAACTGGTTGATATTCTTCTGGTGTTCTTTGTTTCAGTGGCGGGATTCAATTTTTTTTAATTACCGGTTCTGTGGGCGTGGCTTGGTCAGTGTGGCCTGGCTTGGTGGGCATGGCAGGGGAAGGATACTGAAAAAATTCCATTCCCTCCCCACTCCTGAGAGAAGGATATATGCAAAATCCCATTCCCTCCCCACCCCACTAACCAGCTTTCCAGCTCCGTTCTCCTGTGCAGGGCAACCAAAGAAGACCCAGCCGATCAGCTGGGACTTGAGAGGCAGAGAAGAGATGGGATTGGTGGGGCCAGTCAGAGGTGGGATTGGCCAGTTCTCTGATCTACTCCAAATTTCCGCTACCTGTTCTCCAGAACTGGTCAGAACCAGTGGAATACCGCCTCTGGTTTGTTTGTACCTTTAATTCAGAATCAGTAGACCAGGGGTGTCAAACTCAAGGCTGGTGGGGGGCCAGATCCAGCTGAAGGGATGCTTAGATCTGGTCCACAGGCCCACCATGAAAACAGAGAAGAACCAGTCCATGATGCCTCTGCCAGCAAAATTGGAGCCCATGCAAGCCACACGCAGCTTCCCAAGCTCTGCTTTGGCTGGCAGAGGGCTGTAGGAAGCCGTCGTAACCAAAATCAGTCTTGATGAGTGACATCGAGCTGACCATGCCCCCTGGCCGTGCCCACCCTGGCCCCCTAGGTCAGACACAACCCTGATGCATCCCTCAATGAAACCGAATTGGATACCCCTGCAGTCGACGAGGTGATAAGATCAAGGGCCTCAGAATAACACGTCTGTGGTGATGTCAGACTCAAGCTCAAATGCATTTAGCAGACTTCTCAATTACCAAATTCAAGAAAATCGGGATTAGCTGAATTTGTATACGGGTTGTTCAGATTTCAAAGTTGCCTATCCCAGGATAGCAGGCACCGGCATATACCATATTGCTTCACTGTACCAGATCAATGTCATATTCTGTATGGACTTCAACTCCCAGAATTCCCCATCTGGTATGGCTGCCTGGGGAATTCTGGGAATTGAAGCCCGCTCACCCTTACATTGTCATGCCTGTGAAATGCTGACTAGACAGTGTCTCAAAGGGGAAAAAACTCCTGAAAGGCTTGTTTGTTGCTATAACTCATGATAGCATCTTTTTCTATCTATGTGCTACTTGTCTGCTTCTGATAGACAAATAGAGATCTTTTATCGCATGTACTTTATTCGACACAGAGTGTTCTATCTTGTAGAAACATGGTAGGCTTTATTTAATATGTTTTGTTCAGTCATGGACCTGTAATAATAATAAAAAAAAATGTGTTAGACAAACATCTCCCTTTCTTTTCCCTCTTCCCCATGATTATGGTTTGTGTATTCTGTCTTTCTGGTTCAGGAAGTCAAGCAAGGACTCAGTTTCCATGCCCAGCAGGAACTTACAGCAGCAAACATGGGAATGGGAATCTGGATGATTGCCTTGCTTGTCCAAAGGGAGTCTATTGTCCCAAAGCAACCATCAAACCAGGATTCTGTCCACCGTAAGTCAAACTCTCAAATTGTCCCACAAATTTTGGGTCTGATAATGTGACTCCATCATTGCATTTATCATTATAAGAATTCACTCCCTTTGAGCTCCCGTAAGGTTGCAGTCCAAGTTAATAGCGAGTTAATCCATTGAAAGACAGTTCAAAGTTACAACAGCCTCAGGAAAAGTGACTTATGACCCCATCCTCAAAGTTACCACCATTGCATCACGGTCAACGATGTGATCAGGGATGTGAAGAAAACTTCCAATAATTGCTAGGTTTCCACCATTGCTCGTTCCACCACTGCTTATCTCCAGTGTATCAGGGTTCCAAGTAGCACATCCAATGGAGTCAAAACCCCAAGGCAGGCAATTTCCTCAAAGTATAGATTTATTAGGCATGTCCTATTGGCATGTCTGGGGAAACCTGACTCTAACCTCTCCTGGGGTTTCCCCCCTAGTTAAAAATAAAGTTTTTTCTCCCCTGCCCATGGCATCTATCACGTGGTCCAATCAGGCCACCGTCCAAGGGTCAGTTGTTCTCAGATCCCACCTCCTTAGCACCTGGTGGGAAAGTCCTTGGTTCTCAGAGGAAGTCCTTGGTTCTACAATCCCTCAGCTATCTCTATCTCCTGCCTCCCATTCCAATAGCTCGACTCATCTCCTCTGTGGCAACCCTGAAGGTGCCAGGGAAAATGGCTTCAGAGCTGACACAGTGATAAACAGTCCATAGCTACAGCTCGGGTTGCTAGATTCTGCACAGCAGCACTGGGCATTTGTTGGAAACATGTGTCTAATCCACCATAGCAATTTTATACAACAAATGTGGCAAACCCTTTGCCCTGGTTATTCCTGTACCTTTTAGTATTAAACCAACCACGGGACTCACAGTTGATGGCTTGTAATTTTAGTATAGTTAGACCATGTGTCATTGGCATGCTGGATTTATCATAGATATTATCTGACATTTATTATTTTATTCTAGAATTTTTCATTGTATATTTACGGAGTATTTTTATTCATTCTGGTCTCTGGCTGTAATAAATTGAATTGGATGGAATGGGAGGCAACTTGGCAACTGGCTCCCATTTAGGGGTTGTAGCATCTTATGATCATAGGATCGTAATTTGGAATCTTCTCAGATCAGTAAAATAAATTGGGGAAACTGGATGCCCTTCACCACCATGTGGTTCGCTTGTCAACTGGGGTGATTCAATGAATGGTACCATAAAAAACAGTCATAAAATTGGACGCGGTGACATGATGACTTGCTTAAGAACTACATCGCTTAGCAAACATAATCCTGACCCCACATGTGATCAGAATGAAAGTAGAGAACTACAATAGAATTTGGGAAAAATTGTACAATTGGATTGAATTAGGACAAAGGGATGATGAAAAGAGTTAATGATAAGCGTTTTATAGATTAAAGGTTTATATTTGCATGAACTGTATATATTTGTAAATAAGCACAAAACAGAAGGATATAAGATAGATGTCCTACACTGTTAATGTCATAATATTTATAATTTTTGTTTGGTTTTTAAAGATATAAAAGTTTATTGAAAGAAAAAGAAAGTTGAGAACTACCTGTTATGAATTCAGGTCCATGCAGAAGACCAAAATGAACCCCGTCATTTAGTTGATAGTGTGGCTGTACTTTCCTTCATACCAGGTTCTTGTTTCTTTCTGCTGTGACTCTTCCCTTCTGCTGTCAGGGTGGGTGGGCTCCAACAATTTTAGCAATGGGTTCTCTGCCTGGTTTCTGGGTGGGCGTGGCCTAGTTGGCCTCCTGCAAAAATGGCCTTCCCGGGCTCCGGAGGCTCTCTTGAAGCTGGAAACGGGCCAATTACTGGCCTTCCCAAACTTCTGGGACGCCCGTTTACCTGCATCCAAAATGGGCCCTGTGGGGTCTCCTGGGAGGGGAGGGGAGGGGAGGGGAGGGATGGGCAGGGCCAGCCAGCAGTGGGATTTGGGGGTTTCTTCCAACTGCACAGCATCTTAGCTAGGGGTTCTCCTGAAATACCTGTAAACCCCCAGCAGCCCACCCCTGCAACAAACACCCCCAAACAGAATCAAAACTCCAAGGCTGGGATATTCCTCAAAGCATTGATTTATTAGGCATGTCATATTGGCACATCTGGGCAAAACCCAACTGTGGAGGAGCCGAGGTTTCCCTCACCCAAATCAAAACCCGGAAGTTCTTTCCCACAGGTCACACGTCCATCTCATGGTCCAACCAGGTCACATCCCCCATCCGGGCTGGCTTGGGTCCATGACTCTCCAACATCTGGTAGAACATCCTTGGCTCCCATGGGAAAGAATGTTGTTTTGTCTACACATCCCCAGCTATTACTAACTCCCCCATCACATTCCCACAGCTCTAACCAGCCTTGCTGTGGCAGCCCTGAAGATGCTTCCAAAATGGCTTCAGGGATGAAGCTTCCAAAATGGCTTCAGCCCAAAATGGCTTCAGGGATGACAGTGCTGTGATTCAGCCCCATTGTGGGTATCCCAGAAAGCTGGCTCTTTTTAGAATACAGTCGAGCCTTGGGTCATGACCGTAATCCATTCCCGGACTCTGGTTGCAACCCGATTGGATCATGTCCAGAAGCATGACAGACTGTGCATGCACACAGTAAAAAAAAATGCTGGTGAAGAGGAAATCAGTGTGGAAAGGGAATCTTTCCATGCCAATTTTGTTTGCCACCCAATTTTGAATCGTGACCTGATTCAAAGATTGAGTTGATTTTTTGTTCACTACCCGATTTGGTCACAAACAGGAGCATTCGCAACCCGAGGTTCCATTGTATGTCCTTGCAAAGATAGGCCTTGATCTTCCTGGGGACAAACCAAGGTGGCTGCCTTGGGGGACCAGTGATGGAGTTACCAGAGGCAAGGAGCTTGTGAAAAGCAGAAAAGTGCCAAGATCTTAAACCCATCTAAGAGATTCTGTTGGTCTCAAGTGTGATGACCCAGAGTGTAACACAAACGTAACAAAATGCAAAATGCAAATAAATGTTGTTTAATGCCTCCAACTTGGCCCCACTGTTCAATAATACTCAGTTGGAGATAAAACATACTCAAAAATAGTCTTCAAAAGAAAGCAATACCATCCAAACTTAATGAGCAGATAGAGGTGAAATAAAAAACCAAACAAACTACAATGACGAAATTTCCACAACGGAACAGGAGAAGTATTTACCAAATTCAAGGAGATAACAAGGCACAGTCTGTTGGAAGGACGCCAACCAAGATAACTTCAGACCAAAATAAAACAAGCTTTGTTTCCAGCATTTGCCAGTACGCAGGTCCAAACTCTTATGCAATTGTCACAGCTGCAGCCCATGAAGAGGATCAAGGCCCTCTCCTCCTGAGTAGACCATGTCTCTCCCTTATCCTCTCCTCCCTGTGTGCCATAAGATGGATAAGGAATGGCCTGGTTCTTCCTCTGACTGCCCAGCCGGCCTCAGCCCTTCCCCAGCTTCCTCTACAACCTCCGGAGCCACACCTCCACTCCCTGTCAGCTGTTCCTCCTCTCCTTCAGAGTCAGTTTCCACCAGGGGCATGACATCAAGTGCCACCCACTCACATTTATTGAGGAACATTTCAGCTGTCAGTCCAAAAGTAATCTTGTATTTTTATCCCAGGGAGTGAAACATGTTGGATCTTTGAAGCTGCTATGATCTGGAGACTGTCACAGGTTTATTTATGCTAATCTCATTCTACTGCTCAAAAGACTTCAGTTCTTCTACATTGTTCAAGCTGCATTATGTACTGAATTCACCATGTAGGGGCTCTCCAACTTTGGCGACTTGATGACTTGTGGACTTCAACTCCCAGAATTCCTCAGCTAAAATGGCTAGCTGAGGAATTCTGGGTGTTGAAGTCCACAAGTTACCAAGGTTGGAGACCGCTGCACTATAGGACTGGTGAAGGAAGCCAGGTTAGGCCAGATGACTTAAAGAGGCATCAGGAAAGCAATGGATTCATATCAAGGTTTCTTTTAATCCAACTAAAAACACCTAAATATTCCCTCCTCTCCATTCATCCCACCTCACCCAATTCATATCAAACTGATTTTTATTTCATACTTTCTTCGGATGCAGGGGCACCTATCGTTTAGAGCAAGGAGCAACATCAGCTGAGGATTGTGTACTATGCCCAGGTGGATACCAATGTCCCATAATGGGCACTGTTGCACCTCATCTGTGTGGATCTGGCAAATTTTCAGTAAGTACCACCAAACTAATGGAGAAGCAGCCAAAAGAAGTAACCAATCAAAATAAAAATTGTCCAGAACGTCAACAATTTTGTGGCTGTATTTCCAGAGGTTTGGGATGATGACTTCATTTTGATTTTGAGGCTATTAACCTCACTGTCTGAAGCTAATAGAAATTGAAATCCGGAATATCTTCAAGGCAACTGATTGGGGGAAGTTGCTGTTTTAGCTCTTTGGCTGTCTGTCTCGATCCATCCTGCAATTTTTGGTTTATGAATTTGATGTGATGGATATTCAATAGCAGTAAGTGGATGGAATTGGTTGGCTGATGATGTTTCTTTCTCTCTAACAGAAATCATTGGCAGTTTTCTCTGTGGTAACATTATATTTCAGCTTAGAACTTCCAGATATACTTTGAAAAGACCTTTTCTTCTACAGGGCTGAAAGCGCTCTCTGTGTGTGTGTGTGTGTGTGTGTGTGTGTGTGTGTGTGTGAGAGAGAGAGAGAGAGAGAGAGAGGGAGAGGGAGAGAGAAAGAGAGAGAGATACAGAGACAGAGACAGAGAAACTATAAAGAGAGTAGAGAGAGAGAGAGAGAGAGAGAGACAGGCAGACAGGCAGACAGACAGACAGAGATAGAGATAGAGATAGAGATAGAGATAGAGATAGAGATAGATAGATAGATGGATAGATAGATAGATAGATGATAGATAGATAGATAGATAGATAGATAGATAGATATAGACAGACAGATAGAGATAGAGATAGAGAGGTAGGTAGGTAGGTAGGTAGATAGATAGATAGATAGATAGATAGATAGATAGATAGACAGACAGACAGACAGACAGACAGACAGACAGACAGACAGACAGACAGACAGACAGATAGATAGATACTGTAGATAGATAGATAGTAGAGATAGAGATAGTTTCCTTCTGTAGAAGATCATAATACTCCTGCAGTATTACCTAAGCTAAAAGTCAGTGCATTTCCAAGCTCGGTGTTGTTTTAAGTCCTCCAGTTCTTCATCCTATTTACTTACCCAACTCTGGTTCTCCTGAAGTTGCTAAACTTCAACCTGCACCTTTCCTTTCCATTGGCTACTGTTGGCTATGTTTTCTTGGGTTGTTAGGTGACCATTAACTCCTAGCAGATCATATCTTGTTTATTCTCCACCATTGCTTCCTCCCAGCAAAAGAGACTCGCAAATTCCAACAAAAGCAATGTGCACTATGGACAGTTTTCTGTTCTTCATTTTCAGAATGATTCAAGCAAGGGGAAAAAAGAAGGCGGCAGATAGGAGCATTCCTGATTGGCTCCTGGGGGAGTTGAAATTGCAGTGCAATTGAATGTTCATTTTGCTAACAAAAGGGAAACAGCATGTCAGAACCACTGATTAGGAGAATGGCAAAAGCCTTTATTCTAACAAACCCCAAACCCTGCGTCCTTTCACACAAAATGAAGCATTGTTGCTCTCTAGTTTGTACTTCTGATCTGCTCCAGGCTAGCTTTCTATAACAGCTTCAACACTTGGCCTAAGTTCAAAGATCTTTATTACAAAGATGCTTATTATGATCAAAGCTAGGGATTAAACTACAGAGACAAATGGCAAATAATGTAGTTTATTATTGCCTTTCTTATGTTCCTAGGCTGGTTAGGTTAGGAATCAGGAGTAATCTTATAAAGATGCCTCGAACTGTTCATGTTTTTTTATTAGTTTATCAAAATATAGAGTAAAGGAATACAAAGAAAAATGGAAATAAGGGGGAAATAAGGGGAGGAAAAGGGAAGAGATAAACATGTAGAGTAAAGGAGAGAGAAGAAAAAAGAAAAGCATTGACTTCCAACTCCTTTTGGCATAGTAGAATAAGGTACATAACATACAACCTCAATGTTCTACTTTTACATAATAATATATACTAGCCATTTCTATAGCAACAAACCAATCTAATCTGCAAAACCCCAAATCAAGGTTTCATTTTTTTTCCCCATCTCAAGCACAAAGTCTAAAAGCGGTTTCCTAAGTCTTTCAAAGATGCCTAAAACCAGGCCTTCAAAAATGATGAAAGATATCCAGAGTGTTAATCGGAGTCTCTTTCTCTCTGTGTCTCTTCAGAGACACACCCTTTCTTCCCAATTCCCCCTGGGTCAATGTATTATTTTCAGTTGCTTTCTTCCCATTGAAGAAAGTAGTACAGTCAATGTGTGAGTGCCAAAAAAAACCCACAGCACAAAAATGACGTTGCAATTTATTATTTGTATTGGTATAATTGAAAAAAAGTATCTGAGCACTTCCAGGGTTGCCCCATGCTGTGGTTGGGGTCTTCTCCATTGCTGAGGTCTTGGACAAATGTCCTCATCAGTTCTCTTAACAGAGGATAACTTAGTCAGCCTAGGCCAAAAGTAAAATCTTTAACCCTGCTAAACTAGAGTTGAATGGGCTCGTCCAATAGGTTGAGCCAAGAATTGACCCTAATGTGTTAATGCAGTCTTCAATCCAGTGTTGGATTCAAAACAATTCAATCTCAGAAAACAGTCAATTGTTGGGATCAAGCCTAGACTTACGCATGTGTCGTGTCTTCTGCGGGAGCTGAATTGGCTGCCGATCTACTTCTGAATTCAATTCAAGATGCCGGATTATCACTTTTAAAGCCTCACATGCCTTCGAGCCAGGTTATTTGAAGGACTGCTTTTCTCTTATGGCATCCACCCAACACACTAGGACAGGAAGGCAGGGCATATTATGGGTCCCATCAATTAAGGATTGTCATACGGTGGCACCACAAAAAAAGGACCTTCTCAGTCGTGGCCTCTTTTTTTATAGAATATCGTTCTCCCCAAAGTATGGTTGGCCTACACCCTATTGCATTTCAGAAAAGCCCTAAAAGCAGTGGTGGGATTCGGCCAGTTCATACCAGTTTGGGAGAACTGGTTGTTAACTTTCAGAGGAGTTTGGTGAACTGGTTGTTGGAAGAAATCATTAGGGAAGAGAACCAGTTGTTAAATTATTTGAATCCCACCACTGCCTAAAAGCATAGTTTGGTGATTGGACCTGGGGACCAGGAATGGAGACAGAGCCAATCAAGTGAGTGATTTGATTGTGTTGTTGCTGCCATGAGGGTGTGGGTGAGATTATGAATTTTTATTATATGATGGATTTTTTTTTTTTTGAATAGCTACTTTAAGCCACCCCAGAGTCAGCTATGTGTAAGTTGGGTGGCTATATAAATTTGTTTAATTAATTAATGTGTGGTTCATTCCTTCTCAATCTGATTTCCACTCACCCTTTGTGATGTACATGGTCTTTAATAAACTAGGCTCCAGGATTCTTGCAGAGTGTTCTTCCTTTATGCATTGTTCGTTTTTATGTCTTCTACTCCAATTTGCCTTATTTTCCATGCTAGGATTCCGGAACTTTCTAGTTCTGAGCATGAAGGGTGCTTGGTACTCTCTGAATTTGCTTGTTATCTTACAGACGTTTCATTACCCACATTAGGCAACATCATCAGTGCTAGGGGGCGGAGAGTTTGCTCTCATTCAGACTTCTTCTAGCACTGATGATGTTGCCTAGTTTGGGTCATGAAACGTCTGTAAGAAAACAAAGCAAGTTCAGGGAGCCCCTAGGGCCCCACAATAATCCTCCTGCTCCTTTCCTTCCCCCTCCTCTTCTCCTTCCCTCCTTCTCCACTCCACAATCCCCATTCCCTTCTAGCACTGATGATGTTGCCTAGTTTGGGTCATGAAACATCTGCAAGAAAACAAGCAAGCTCAGAAGACCCCTCATGTCAACCCTGAGCTCCAAATATTCTCCTTTATTAGTGAGCGCATCTCAACCGAGTCCTTGTTTCTCTTTCTTCTTTTTGTTGGGTAGGAACCTGGATCTATCTTCTGCTCTTCCTGCCTTGCTGGGCATTTTTGTGCAGACACCAATACCAGCCGGGAGATAATGTTGGATCGGATGGTGTGCCCAGCTGGTTTGCTTTGCCCTGGAGGCCTGGCAGCTGTTCCCAACACTGAAGAGCATGCGTGTCCAAGGGGCTACTACTGTCTACCAGGGAACATGGCGAGTATTCATCAGTCAGTTTGGTCCAGTGTCTCTTGATTTTCATCAAGACTTTCCCTTCCCCCCAAACAACATCTGTTTGTCCCATGCAAGTGTATTTCATCGAAGAGAAAAATCAGTGCAGAGATTCTATTTGCAGTTTTTCCTGTTGTGCGTATTTGTTTTCAGAATTCCTAGAACAGGTAGAGAATTTTTAAGATGCTATTCTCTTATTGTAAAGTGAAAGTTTGTGCTTTCTCTGTAAACTGCTTGTATACCTGTTTGCATTTCAGGAGGGGAATTAGTATGGAAACTTAGAACAAGTACAGATTTCAGAATTTTGTGTTCTCCCATAGGAATTCCCAAATTCCAAAACCGTATTATTCATGTAAGCACTTTCTGATGCAAGAAACTTTACTATTCCCCTCAGTGATGTGAGGCAAAATTTATTAATTGATTTAATGTATTTATTACACTTATAAGCCTCCCATACTGATACATTGACTCTAGAAGGCTTACAAACAATAAAAAGTTAAAAAGAAACAACAATTAAAATTAAGAAAAGTTTGCACAATATTGGAAAAATGAAGGAAGACCACGAGATGAAGAGATAATTAAGAAGATATTAGACTGTGCTGAAATGGACAGACTTACACTGAAAAATCAAAGGGAAACAAGACATAGTATATTATCACACTTGGAATTTGTTTTACCAGTAGTTGGAAAAAGGGGGTGGAGAGTAAGAATGACATTTGTATTGTTAAGCAAATTAAATACCCGGACAACATGATGTTTATTAGGCACTAAAGGATGTAATTAATAGAAAATTAATAACATTTATTATTTTTTGTAAAAAAAGAAAAGTTATATCAAGACTAAAACCAAGAGGACAAATGGCAGGAGGGTGAGGTCATCTTCTTATCCCATCATCCACCTCCAGTGGAGAGCGCCCCCTACTGGAAGCTTATGACTCAGTCCCTAGGCTGTAAGAATGGGTACATTTCCATTTCCGTAACAACCGTGAAGTCAGGATTTTTAACCATGCGATTAGTTAGCTCTTAACATCCACTCTGGTTTCTTACGTTCTGTGATTAAAAGGAATTCAATCCAGAGAAAGGGAGGTAAGCAATCTACTTGGTAGGATATAATGGTCTTTAGTTCCCCGAATCTCTTTTACAAAGTTGTTGCGTAGAAACCTATCAGAAGAAAATCTATCAGAATCGCAGGTATTTTCAAGGATAATTTGAGAGCCGCAGTGGAAGGAGGGGGAAGTGAATCAGTTTTAAACAAATGAAGTGAGCATAAAGAGCTTGGAGCGTTTCAATGTGTCATCAGCATGTGCTATTATACCATCATTACTTGCTTTAAGAGCACCTTCCATTCTTTCTTTTACCTCCAGTATCCTCATGCAAAGCCATGTCCTAATGGGACCTACGGGGACCAAAGGGGGTTAAGCAAAGCAGAACAATGCTTACTATGTCCTAAGGGCAAGTATTGTTATGAAGAAGGACAAGAACCCCAAGGAATATCCCAAATTGTGAGTACTTCCGTGATGATGTTGTCAGCGTGGGAGCTTTTTTTTTTAGGCTTCTGGGCTGCCGCATTCAGTGCCTGGGAATTTGGGAGTGGAGTTTCAAGGAGAGGTGGAAAATTAGCCACAACAACATACCTTTCTCGGAGAGTCAAGGACATGTTGCTCTGCACCGGGAGGGGAGTGCCTAGGGATAGTCTCCAGTTGGAAAAGATTAAGGATTGGACCATGTGATGAACTATTGGGTGCAGGGGTTGAATTTTGGATTCTCTTTGGGCTAAGGAAAACCCAGAAATCTCAAATTCAGCTTTTCCTCAGACATGCCAATATGACATCTCTAATAAAATGGATCTTTGAGAAGATGACAGTCTCGGAGTCTTTTAATTTGGAGGTTATTGCTTGGAACGCTGATCGATGTCTCAGTCAAGGGACTCCGGTATTGGTTATCTATGTCCTCTCCTGAATGTTCTTCCCCAATTTCAATCCTCGCATGTCTTCCCACTCATCTTCTAATACCAGACAGTGGTGTTCCTATCTCCCGCCCCCACCATATCTTGCAGACTGAGATACTTTCAGAAGGGCAAACCCAAGTAACCATCACAGTGGGCATCTTAATTTCTTCAAAAAACTTCAGTTGGAGAGAGGGAGGGTAAAAAGAGGATAGAGCCCCCTTTTTAAATATTATGTGTGCTATTCAATTTCTGGAACTTCTACACTCTCAGCCTTTGATTCTTTGACTAGTTCGATAATCATGATTCCGTAGGTGATGATCAGGCTGAGCCCGAGGGAGGGGTCAACCGCATCATTAGTCTTGAGTTCCTTTACTCCCATAAGAGATCCACATCCAGCCCACCTTGAATTCCATTGACTTTCATCTACCGCCTATTTGCTTTGACTGCTAGTAGTTCAGATTCTTGTAGAGAGAATAAGCTTGCAGTAAATCTTTATATTCCTTTGAACTGCCTGGATTTCCTTGACAGATTATTTTACCCATTTAAACAGCCGTTGGAAATACACTCCTCACATTCAAATAAGAACCTTCTCTTTTCAGATTGTACTCCGTTCTCCATAGCTACTAGCTGCACTTCCTGTAATTGACAGCATAGACACATGTGTTGTCAGGTGTGAAAGACCAGGTCCACAGTGAAGGTTCAATTTCTTGCTCTAGCTTATTCACAAGGACCTTCTTAACTAAGAATGAACACTTGGTTAGAGATAGGCAAGGGCCAATGGCACTCAAGGAGGGTTGGACTTAGTTTGCTGGTGGCAACATAGGGATTCTAAACTGATCCCTCTTTTAACTCCACCCCTGGTTCTACCATTCCTTCTCCTACGTATGTGCATGTTTTCTTTTAGACTGGAGATTGCCCCCTGGGCTATGCATGCCCCTCGGGGACGGGGTTCCCCTTCTCTTACCCATGCGTACCTGGCTTCTACTGGGATAATTCCACTCTGAATGGAGGAGATGTATGCCAACCTTGCCCTGCTGGATTCTACTGTGATTCTGTAGCAATGATCCTACCTAAAATCTGTCCAATGGTAAGTTGGTAGAAAACAAAATATTGATTGTAAATAAATGCTGTGCTTCTGTCCAGGATGCTGAGCATCTATTTTTCAGGATACTGCAGATCTGTTTTCTATCATCTTTGAAACTTCTTTGTCCATCTAATAGTCAGGTTCTTCAGTCTTTGTTGGCCTAATTAGAAATTCTTTTTCTCACCTAAGGGGCATTTCCTTTTTTCTTCTTTTATTAAGATATTCTTTTGTTTGCATGAGGATCTGCAGATAAGGAATTAAATCAGATTGAATAAAGGAGAATATATGTAGCTCAAGGTTGAGATGAAGGGTCCTTGGTGCACTTTGAGCTTAGCAGTTTTCTTGCAAAACGTTTCATTACCCAAATTAGGTATGATGACGTTGCCAGTCTGGGTAATGAAACATCTGCAAGAAAACAACCAAGCTCAGAGAGCACCAAGGACCCCTCAAATTGGATTTAATTCACAGGAGAGACACCAACTATAGACACCAGCATTGTCTTTGTTTTTCAGGGGTTTTATTGTCCTCCTGGTAGTGCAGAGACTGAAGCTTGTCCAGAAGGAACTTATGGGATCAGGAAGGGGTTGAGAAGCCTTCAGGAATGCATCCACTGCAGAGCAGGGTTTTTCTGTGCTATTCCAGGACAGACTGCCCCGAGCGGCCGGTGTGAGGCTGGATTTTATTGCCGGAGAAGAGCAGTGTCTTCGGTAAGTCTGACTCTCACTTAGATATTTTCTGTCCCTCTCACCACACATTCCCAAGAAACGATAGGGACACCTCTACCTGTGTACATATTTGTCTGCTCCACTTAATTATGCAAAAATCCAACTCTCTTGAGAAATGCTGGGAAAAGTAGAAGGAAAAAGAAGAGGATAGTCAGAAGGAGAGTAGATAAATTCAATTAGGGCAGGAATGGGAATGCTGTGGAAAGAATTCAATGGCTATGCTCATTCTGGAAAAGATCTATACGGTCAGTAAGAATTGACACCAACCTGATGGCAGATGATCAATGACTTCTACTTGCATCCAGTAATTTATAGCATGGAAAGGAATGTATGTTCAGTCCAACTTCCTCTTCCCCTCTGCCTTCAGACCTCAAATAGAAAAGGGCCTTCATCAAATCTCAAAAAAGACCCTACAGGAGCTCCTCTGTAACAGACAATGACGAAAACGATAAACGAAGCAACACAGTCATTCTGTATGTTGCAGGCATATCGGAAAAGCTCAGGAGGACCTTCAACCAACACAACATATATGCACACTTGAAACCCAAGAATACACTAAGGCAGAAGCTGGTTCACCCCAGAGATCAAACACCCAGACAGAAACTAAGCAAGGTGGTATATGCAGTGCAACGCAGCGAGCCATTTGCGGATCTGTAGATTGGGGAAATACAACAACCACTTCATAAGCACATGGTGCAACATAAGGGAACAAACACATCTGGACTATATTCAGTAGTCCACCTGCATTAAAAGACAGACCACTCTTTTGAAGACAACAAAGTCCATATTTTGCACAGAGAAGATCACTGGTTTGAAAGAGGGGGTCAAAGAAGCCATCCATGTTAAAAGTGAAGAGCCCTCTCTTAACAGAGGGGAAGGGTTATGGCATCTTCTATCTCCAGCCTGCAACACAGTCCTTTCCACAGTTCCAAGAAGGCTCCACACCGATTTCCATCGTTCAGGTGACCCTGAGGACACAGATAAATCTCCAGGTTACCTTAATGACTTGTTAAAAGAATGCAAATGACAAGCTGTCTGCAAAGAGTGTAAACCCTTTCATTCCCCACCATTCAGTCAGAGCTGAAGAAGCTTCTTGGATGAGAAGTGAAACATCTTCAAAGAAAAAACCAGAAAGTCTAGTTGGTTCTTGAAAAAAGCACCTTTGGGATAACCATAACCTGGATGACTGAGGATCTCCATAGACACTCCAATATATAAGTGATACTGACTGTTAAGAAAGCAATAAAGGTTCATCATTATTCTCTGTGGAAAATTAAATACAGAGGAATGTCTCTGTCTTTTATCATCTTTCCCTCTGATATATACTGTATATGTATCTATGTAGCTCTTCTTCTCTTCTTCAGGTGCCCACCGATGGAGTCACTGGGAACATTTGTCCACCAGGCACATATTGCCCCATTGGGTCATCTTCACCCATCCTCTGCCCTGCAGGAACCTACAGTAACACCAGCGGGTTGAGATATCAGAAGCAATGCTTGGACTGCCCACCGGGGTGAGTGTCAGTCTTCCCATTATCCGATGAGCTAATTCTATTTCACTGTAAGACTATATTAGCAGAATCGTGCAGGTCTGAAAGTACAATTCTCCCACCATCTCTTTTACAGCCTGAGAAGTTAGGGAGGATCTTTTCTGAGTTTTTTTTTTCTCTGCCCCTTTACAGCTGCAGACCATGCCATCTCTTACCTGATCATTCCTAGGCAGCATATCTTCCCTTCTTCCCAAGATCATCCCCACATACCAAGGGTCTTCAAACTTGGCAAGTTTAAGACTTGTGAACTTCAACTCCTGGAATTCCCGAGCTAGCATGATTGGAGGAGGGATTCTGGGAGTTGAAATGCACAAGTTAAATTCTGGAGAAATTCTGGGAGTTAAAGCTGTCAAGTTTGAAGACCCCTGCCATATACTATTACTGTCAAATTGTAAAACATTCCTATGCTGGTTTTCCATATTGCCATATGAAAGAGGGGAGGAAACTCCTTAAGGAGCAGACAGCAAATGAACATTCCAAGCTTATCTCACAGGGATTGTAACTGAGGCAACTGGGTATTCTGAGCACGAAAATCCTCTATTGAAGAGTTTGATTGATGACACCTAGCCCATGACTATGTCCCATTGGACAATTTGAATTATGATACACCCAGAGGGGTGGAGTGGGAAACAGGGTCATAGGTGATCATAAGTTGCATGTCTCAGACATGGCTTCATACAGATCATGCCAGTATGTTGCTCCCAATAAAATCTTTGAAGTTTTTTGAAGTTTGGCCCAAAGCTCATGATTTAATTAGGGTGGTCGCTGGAATTCTGACAGTTACAGTGAAAAAATGGTGATCCTGAAAAAGATAGAACTCAACTTTACAATATCACAATCAGCTTTACAATATCACAAGTTGTACAGCAATCTCTTATGTGTTGGACAACTGTATGGGGTGTTATGAAACACATTTGAAGGATACTCAGTTAGGGAGACTGGACTAGAAACCTGTAGGAAAGTTGAGTCAGGTGAAAAACATAGCACGAATAGTTCATGAATTATACTACACAAAAATCTACACGCTAAGAATTATATCTGTTGGAAGTGGAATTTCAATATTCTGGTGCAAGCTTCCAAATTTACATAACTATTGGGGAAATACAATTTCTGTTATAATGTATGAGTTGCATTAATTCTCCTGTTTCATGTTTCAAAGTGATTTGGGGGGGAAATGGTAATTGGAACTGAAGAATTAAGTTATGAGCCATGCTTAATCTTTGGTTGAAGTCCAGTGATGAATAGGGCTGCATGTCATCTAGATTAACTGTGTAAGAAAGCGAGGCTTGGCTGATCAGAGTAAAAGTGTCTTTTTCAATATTTTAATCTCCTTTTTAAAAAAGTCAGATGCCTCTGGAAAGCATACAAAGAAGATCTCACAGTCATAATTATCCCATATTAGTTAGTCACCTTTCCCCAGTGCTCAATAGTCAAAGTCAAGTTGGCTCTTTTTATGATTATGATTATTGAAAGCATTATTAAACTCAGCCTTCATCTATTAGTTAAATCCTTCTTTAAAATGTCCATACTTCACTTGCACCTTTTACTTTTTCCATGGAAATACAAGATAAGAGCATAAGGATAACCAAGCTGGCTTAGGTTAAAGGTCACTAACAACTATTGCATTTTCACCAAGGGCAAATAAATGTTTCTTGGTACTCACTAAAGATGAAAACATACCCTCTTCCATTGTTGTTGCAACTGTGCTTTATGGGCATGTTACCTCCAATCCCAAGGTTACAGTGAATCTTCCTTGATAGGTATACTTGTCCTCTGTAAGAGAGTGGTGAAGACACCAGGCTAGAAACCAGGAGACTGTGAGTTCTAGTTCTACCTTAGGCATGAAAGCTGGCTGGGTGATTTTGGTCAATGATTGGGTGATTTTGAGCCAATCACCGAAAGTTGGCTGGGTGACTTTGGGTCAATCACTAGGGGTGGGTGAATTCTAGTCCTGCCTCAGTCATGAAAGCTGGTTGGGTGACTTTGGGCCAATCACCAGGAGATTTGGAATTCTAGTTCTGTCTTAGGCATGAAAGCTGATTAGGTGACTTTGGGCCAATCACCAGGGGAGGGTGAATTCTAGTTCTACCTTAAGCATGAAAGCTGATTGGGTGACTTTGGGCCAATCACCAGGGATGGGTGGATTCTACTCCTGCCTTAGTCATGAAAGCTGGCTGGATGACTTTGGGCCAATCACCAGGAGATTTGGAGTTCTAGTTCTACCTTAGGCATGAAAGTTGATTGGGTGACTTTGGGCCAATCACCAGGGGAAGGTGAATTCTAGTCCTTCCTTAGGCATGAAAGCCGGCTGGGTGACTTTGGGTTCAATCACAAACTTCAACATCAGGTTTGTGCAACAAGCCACTCTGTCAGTTCCTTTTTCAATGTATCACTATTGGTGAATCTGAAAAGTCAATCCTGCGTTTGCAAAAAAAAAACTCTAGGAAGGAAAAAAAAAAAGAGCCCTTGTCCTCCATGAGTTTCCCTAGGCCCCTTTAAATGATTCAAATTACCGGACATCATAATCTTGAAACTGCATGTGTGACATTCAAATAATCCCACCCAGTCAAAGCCATCTTGAAAAATGTCCTGTCTGATTGATTGATTCATATGACGACTATTCAAACCCAGGACATCTTTTATTTGTCTACTCCAAGTTGCACCCATGTTAATGTTCTGCATAAGTTAACTTGCCTACATAGCGCAAGAGCAAGCAAATCTCTCTTTATACAAAAGCAAAATACCAGTCATGCATCCTCACAAAATCTCCAGAACCGTGAAGCCTACAAACTTGAAATTTGGCAGGTATGTTTCTCTTGGCTTCTAGGTGCTGACTAAAAAAGGATTTTTTGAAATGACCATCAGAGCATTACTATTTTATATATTATTATTAACACGCTCTGATGCTAAGGAGTTTTACTCCCCCTCCCCACCTGAAAAGAAATCTCTTCCAAATGCAAAACCACAGTGGAGGAGAGGAGTTTCAGTTTCAGAGCACCAAGCAGTGTTAATACAGAACAGTTGAGCTAAGCCACGCCTAGGCTCCTTGCTGTCTACTTCTTGCTCACACAGCAAATACTCTATCAGTTTCCAAACATCCCTCAACTCTCTCGCACACTGACAGGACCCTGGCCAGATGAATACCGATAGATTGTGGTAGGCAGAGGCACAATTCCCCCCCCCATTATTTTCCTCCCCCAAAACTAAGCCGGTCATATAGTTTCGTAGCAAACCAACAGGTATTGAGCTAGTTTATACAATAAAGCTTTTCTTTCATTCTAATATTAGGCTTTACTGTGATGGAACAAACACCGTAGCTCCAAGCGGGCCATGCAAACCTGGTTATTTCTGCTCTGGCTCTGCCAGAACCGCGACCCAGATGATGGCCAAAGAAGGACATTATGCTCTGGAAGGGGCTTTCCAACCCGAACCGTGTCCATCCGGGACTTTTCAGCCGGTAAGAAGAGTCAGCAGAATACAAATGACTGCATTGAAGGTTCAGTTATCTAAAAGGCAGCCAGGATATTTTCACCATGGAGCATAGAAGGAGAAGATAGACATATTTGTGAGTGTGCTGATGTACAGCCCTAATTAGGAATAAAAAGCAACGTAGGAAAGACAGCCTACCAATTAATGACAGTCGCTTTGGGTGATTAAACAGGAAGTTGGCTCATCTTTTGATATCTCAGAAGAAGCACTTGCTTTGAGTTGTTAGGCCTGCTACTTTTCTCATAACCAATGACTTGACTAATTGCTTAAAAGGCAAATTATCAGGCCATTATAAATCTGTTCTGGGTCCATGGCCCTGTGCCTCATCTACATAGAACAACACCGACTGCCTTGCAACCTTCTGCGTTTTTTCTTCTTCTTAGAATAACAGAGTTGGAAGGGACCTTGGAGGTCTTCTAGTCCAACCCCCTGCTTAGGCAGGAAACCCCATATAGCATTTCAAACAAATGGTTATCCAATCTCTTCTTAAAACCTTCCAGTGCTGGAGCATTTACAGTTTCTCGAGGCAAATTGTTGCACTGATTAATTGTGCTCACTGTCAGGAAAATTCCTCCTTAGTTCGAGGTTGCTTCTCTCCTCGATTAATTTCCATCCATTGCTTCTTGTCCTACCCTCAGGTGCTTTGGAGAATAGCCTGACTCCCTCTCTTTTTGAGGCAGCCCCTGAGATATTAGGACACTGCTATCATGACACCCCTTGTCCTTCTTTTCTTTAAACGAGACATACCCAGTTCCAGCAACTGTTCTTTGTATGTTCTAGCCTCCAGTCCCCCAACCATCTATGTTGCTCTTCTTAGCTCCCCCAGATGGTGCTCAGCAGGAAGGTCATGGATGAAAGCAAGTCGATCTGAGAGGACATCAACTTCATCTCTTTCACCCCAGAACTATTTAGGCTTTTTGAGACTTGTTCAGTGAAACTTAAGTAGGATTTGCCCTTTCAAACTCCTCTACTCCTTTTCATTTCAGAGTTTGGCTCAATCTGCCTGCAGAGAATGCCCAGCTGGCATGTTTTGCAACCACACTGGTCTGGTGGAACCCTTGGCTTGTCCCAAAGGGCATTACTGCCCGTCTCGAAGCATCCTGCCTCTTCTTTGTCCAGTGGTAAGTTCTAAATAGCAATAGCACTTAGACTTATATACCGCTTCACAGTGCCTTTACAGCCCTCTCTAAGTGGTTTACAGTGTCAGCCTCTTGCCCCCCAACAATCTGGCTCCTCATTTTACCCACTTCAGAAGGATGGAAGGCTGAGTCAACCTTGAGCCTGGTGAGATTTGAACTGCCAAATTGCAGGCACTTGGCAGTCAGCAGAAGTAGCCTGCAGTACTGCATTCTAACCACTGTGCCACCATAGCTCTTCTATGGAACCTATGGAAACTTCTTCAAAGGCAGTATCCATCGCTCCTTTCATTACTTACACAGGAAGTCCTCAAATTACAACCATAACAGAGCCTGCCCATCATAGTTGTAAATTGGGTCATCTCCATATTTGATCCAATTTCACAACCTTTCTTGTGGCAGTTGGTAAAGAAACACTACAGTCATTAAGTAATGGGTCATTGTGAGTCAACTTTCCCGAAAACTGCAAAAGTGTCACAAAACAAGTCATGTCACACTGCAAAAATGTGGGCCAAGTGTAGCCATGAGAAGAGGGCAGCCTTTGAAATGTCAGAACCAGGTTGTAAGTACTTCCAGGTACGTCCGTGGTAACTACACATGGTCACTAAATGACCAGTTGTTAAATCAAGGACAACCTGTACTGGCCTTTAAGTAAACTTCCAAATCTTACAGAAGAACAGACTGATTGGTCAATTGGCCAAGACAAGTGATTGATGTACCGACAATGCTTCCCTCTTTTTATTCTGGGACTATAGCAGTGGTGGTATGCTACCGATTTGGACCGGTTTGACAGAACAGGTAGTAAAAAAAGCCTCCCATGATCAGCTGAGAGGAGGGGAAAAAAGGACAATCAGCTGAGAGGAGAAAGAAAAGTGCAGGATTGGCCCTCTCACCCACTCATGCGCTTTTCTTTGCTGTATCCTCTCAGCTGATCGGTGCTGCAAGCCTCAACTGGTATGGGGAAAGCTGCACACCGTCATGAAGCAAAGCACGCCCACCAAGCCCTGCCCACTGAACCGGTGGTAAAACGATTTGAATCCCACCACTGGACTAGGGTCTATGACTATCCCCGAAACTCCAGTGAATATTGGAAATTCAAACCCAAGTTCCAAATTTTCTATGTACCCATACAATCTTGGATTTCTCGGTTTGAAAGCTCGGTGAGTGACATAACATTTTCTTTTATGTGCCTATGATTTCCTTTGCCTTCTGACACACTTCCCTTCTTTTGATTTAGGGCACTTATTCGGATACTTTGCATGGCACTGGACCAGGGGCCTGTAAACAATGCCCAGCAGGCATGTACTGTAGCATGCCTGGCTTGGTGGCACCTGAAGGACTTTGCCAGTCAGGTTATTATTGTTTCCAAGGATCAACGAATGCCACTCCTGTAAGTCGCTGCTAATATCCTCTATCCTGCTTTGTTTTGATAATCTCCCAACCATTTTTCAGTGGCCCAGATAATGCTAGTGATTCCTTCTAGACATAAGATTTGGAGAAGTTCAGCTTAGACCATTCTCATCTATCATAGGGCCTGGAGACTAAACCATATGAAGAACGGTGGCAGATTTTGGGTCTGGCTAGTCTACAGAAAAGAAGAATTAGGGGAGATATGATAGCAGTATTTTAGTACTTGAGGGGCTGCCACAAAGAAAAGGGGATCCAATTATTCTCCAAAGCACCTGAAAGCAGAATAAGAAATAATGGTTGGAAACTGATCAAAGAGAGAAGCAACCTGGAATTAAGGAGAAACAGTGAGGACAATGAACCAGTGGGATGGCTTGCCTCCAGAAATTGTGGGCACTCCATCGCTGGAGGTTTTAAAGAAGAGACTGGATGGTAAAGGTTCTCCTGCATGAGCAGGGGGCTGGACTAGAAGACCTCCAAGGTCCCTCCCAGCTTTGGTCCATTCCATTCCATTCTATTCATCTGTTTTAAGTTCAATGGTAGTACCTCTATCCTAGTCAATTCTGCAAAAGCAGAGATGTCTGATAAAAATGAGTCACATGGGCTCCACCATCTGCCTTCAGAAGGGCCCAGGTTCAACGTCTGGCATCTCCAGCCCTGAAAAACATGAACTGAAAAACCTGGATACGTTGCTTGTCAATGTTGACAAATGATCTGCTTGAATACAAGGCCACTTTCTAGACTTTTATCACCGGTTGCCTATGTCCAAGGCCAGTTTCAGATTATTGTTTTCTAGGGAGGAATATATCCCAGTTTCTGTGCTCTTATCTTGGAGGTGAACAATGCAGAAAAGCAGGGGAAACAAAGCAGATTTAAGGATACCATGAACAGGCAAGAAAGAAATCTAGTTGCTTGAAAGTTCTGGTCTCCAACAGTGACGATTCTAGGATCGTTTGAAATAATAAAAACATTGCTTGGTCTTGTTCCCAAGGAAAAGAAAATCCTTGTTCCTTCTCAAAGGAAAATCCTTGTTCCTCCTCCAAGATGCTTTGAGATACTCCCTGCCTTCCCTCAAATCTGGGAACTCGGCAGCAGTTGGCCAGGAAAGTCTTGATCAGCTCTATCTCACCTTGGATCATCCTTGATCTAAACCCTAAGTAGTTCCATCAAGTTCTGAAGACTGCATGCTCTGCATTTAGAATGACTTTCTTGTGTATATGTTGGCTTCTTTCTCTTTTCTAAGACTGGACCACCCTTTGGGGGTCTATGTCCTGCCGGGCATTACTGCCCAGAGGGCACCAAAGACCCCAGGGAAATGCCCTGCCCAGTTGGCACATGGAATGAACAGAAAGGAGGCCGAGATTCCACCTGGTGTCGACTATGCCCACCTGGATATTTCTGTAGCAGCCCCGGCCGTGTCTCCCCTACAGGACCCTGTGCTCCAGGTGAGAAGATAATGGTGAAATTGCAAGTGCGTCTTTGATTGCAATTTGGAAAGGAAGTCTCATAATATGATTTCTTCCCTAGAGGAAAGCTGACAGTTTTGCTTCTATAAGTGCTTTGGCTTACTGCGGCACCCAGCATTAGTAATTTCAGCTTTGCAATCTTAATGCATTGAATTTAGATCTGTGCAGGGGTGGGCTTCAAAAATTTTAGCAACTGGATCTCTGCCCAGTTGATGGGTGGCCGTGGCCTTGGTGGTCGTGGCCTAGTCGGCCTCCTGCACCACAGCAGGGGGAGCATTTTTGCCCTCCCTGGGCTCTGGAGGTTTTCTTTGAGCCTCTAGGGGTGCAAAAATGGCCCCCTGGGCTCCGGGGACCCTCTGGAGGCCATTTTTGACCTTCTGGAGCCTCCAGGAGGCCCATTTTTTGCCCTCTCTGAGCCTCCACGTGATCCCTGTACTTACCTGGGATCCAAATCGGGCCACATGGGGAGTCCTGGGAGGGGTGGGGTGGGGTAGGCAGGGCCAGCCGGGGTGGGATTTACCGATTTGCTGAACCAGCAATTAAAAATGATAAAATGAGCTACCGGTTCACCCAAACTGGGGAAAACTGGTAGCAGCCTGCCCCTGGCTCTGTGGCAGTGGTGGGATTCAAATTTTTTTTTTTACTACTAGTTCTGTGGGCATGGCTTGGTGGGCCTGGCAGGAGAAGGACATTGCAAAATCTCCAGTCAGAGATAGTGGTATTTGCCGGTTCTCTGAACAACTCGAAATTTCTGCTACTGGTTCTCCACAACTGGTAAGAACCTGTTGAATATCAACTCTGCTCTGTGGTTGGGTTAGGAAAGCTATGGGTTCTAGTGCATTCGAAGCTATGAAGGCCCACTTGAAACCAAATTTTCTCTCTTTCCCTTGGATTTATTGGGACTACAAAGATAAGTATCTTAAATCAAAATGTAACCTCGAAAGGTTGAGTCCTGATTTCAACAGAGGAAAGAAGCCTTGAGTTGTTATATAGTTTTTATACGTTCACCTGCCATGGATTTTAATATAATACGCATTGTAGAAATGCCCTAATCTTTTGATTGCCAGATTTTGAGGGGATAGCTACTTCTAGAATTTCAACACTAGGAATTCTGGGCAGGGGTCAGCTGCTACCGATTCACCCTGGTTCATGTGAACTGGTAGCTAATTTTATCATTTTTAATGGCCAGTTCGGTGAACCAGTAAATCCCATCCCTGGCTGCCCCCACCCCGCCCCGCCCACCCCTCTCTGGAGTCCCCATGTGGCCCATTTTGAATGCCAGAAAAGTACAAGGCCCACATGGAGAGCTGGGGAGGGTAAAAACGGCCTCCTGGAGCCTCTGGAAGGCCAGAAACAGACCCATTTCCAGCCTCCAGAGGGTCTCCAGAGCCTCTAGAGGCTGTTTTTGCCCTCTGGAGGTACAAGAACAACTTTCAGAGCTCAGGGAGCGAAAAAACGTCCCCCCCATCACCATAGTGCAGGAGGCTGAGTAGGCCACACCCACCATGGCCACGCCCACCCAGCAACCGGGCAGAGAACCTGTTGTTAAAATTTTTGAAGCCCACCCCTGATTCTGGGAGCTGTGATCCTACTCAGCTACAAGGCACCTGACTATGGAATGCTGAAAAGATGAACGATCTTTTCTGTTCCTTTTAATTCCTTTGCAGTGAATTTACCTTCCAGTTTGTGATAACAAATTCTTGAGTTCTTGGCAATATGCAAATCAATACATAAAAGAAAACTACACATCTGAAAGTTTGGTGTTTCCAGGGCAAGTTTTGTGTTTCTGCTTTCTTCTGCAGTGAAAAATGACTTAATGCAATTGACTTTCTCTCTGTTTTCAGGGTTTTACTGCAGGGGTGGGACACGTGCAGCAAGACCAATGGACAGAGTAACTGGAGACTTGTGTCCCAAAGGTCACTTCTGCCCTGTAGGGTCAGCCATGCCATCTCCGTGCCGAGATGGGGAATACAGTGCAATAACAGGTCAGCTGTGAAAAGGATGATTCATGGTTCGATGGTTGGAGCTGCTGATGGATTTCAGTTGGTTTCCACTTTAATCTCAGAGGCTCAGAAATAAACCTAACTATGCCCCTCTAAGTATTAGAATTGATTGTAGACTTATTAGAAAGTCAGTTCTAATTCTGTCTAGGTTCTCCCAAAGTCCTATTGATGCTTCTTTGGAGGTCTTGTCCTTTTTGTCCAGTAAGCCAACTTAGACTGTTGTGCTAGGATCTCTACTGACAAAGTAGGAAGAAGTATGGGAAAGCAGCCTTGGAATCCATGTCGCAGCTGAACGTGGAGCTCTCAGACCATCACAGGTGCCCCTGCCCTGAGTGATCCCATGCTGGCCACACCCACCCTAGCCATGCCCACCACCCACCCCAGGGTCAAACACAACCCTGATGCAGTCCTCAATGAAATCGAGTTTGACACCCCTGTGTTAGAGGAAAGACCTGTTGTTGTGATCAAGTAATTCACAAGTCTAAGAGAATGTGCTCATTCGGTTTTGGGTCCTACAAAGCGGAATAGATTGAGAAACGGAGGGATCCTTGGTGCTCTCTAGATATGATCTTGATATTTAAGCTAAAGGAGAATTTGAATTCGCAAAGAAGAACCAGGAAGAGAAGACAGTGCTTTACTTAATCTTTTCTCTCTTTCCCCCAGGCCAAGATGAATGTTTCCCCTGCCCAGCTGGTCTTTATTGTAAAAATGGTGTAAGATATCAATGTCCACCTGGATTTTACTGCCCACCAAGGACCGGGGTCTCCTTTTATCCCTGCCCCCCTGGGACTTACAATCCATCTGCTGGCATTGACCAAGCTCAGAAATGCCAGCAATGCCCTTCAGGTGAGCTCTCCTGTCTCTGAAACAAAAGCCATTTTCACTTCAGTCTATTTAAACGTTGACCAAGATCTCCAAGGCTGTGGGGTTGGTTGTTGTTTCTTCAAGAACATAGCATTTGCAAGATGTTTAAAAACTTGTCTGCCAGATGTTGGAAATGCAACCAGACACTGGGTATGTACTATCATATGTGTTGGACATGTGCAAAGGCAAAGAAATATTGGACAAAAATACATACATGCTTAGAAAAAATGTGAAAGCAGCGCTTAGATTATAAACCAAACATATTTTTGTTAAGCATAATACCAGAAAAGTATGACAAAGGGAATATATATTTAATATTACCTGTATTGACAGCAGCAAGAATTGTATTTGCACAGCTCTGGGAAAAATGAGGAAACACCTACAGAAGAAGATGTAATTAAAAAATAAATAAATTGTGCAGAAATGGACAGATTAACATTAAAGATGAAAGAAAAAGAAGATACAGAATATTTTTGAAACATGGGATTTGTTTTTTAAATGGTTGGATAATAGAGGTAGAAATTAGGAATGGGAAAAATATTATTGTGTAAGCAAAATGATCCAGACAATATGCTATTCACTAAACACGTGCAGTGGTGGGATTCAACCAGTGTAACAACTGGTTCGATGAGCATGCGATTTGCCAGGCACACACTTCATGCGCTTGCACAGCGTTTGAGAACCGCTGATTTTCAGCTCTAAAACTTACTTTCTACTGCAGCCCTAGTGAGTAAAACAGCTGAGGCACGGCAATCCGCAAATCAGCTCAGCTGCAAAACATGGAATATAGGACAGACTAGGGTGAGTGAGCGTGGCCAACTGATCGTCGGAACTACCGGTTCACCCGAACCAACCCAAACCAGCTGAAACCCCCTCTGAACGTGTGTAAGATGAAATGTATAAATAAACTGTTTTTTTTAAAAAAGAACATAGCATTTGCATTGTTGAGCATGGCAGGGCCAGAGCAGAGTATATATAGCAATAGCACTTGGACTTATGTACCGCTTCACAGTGCTTTTACAGCCCTCTCTAAGCAGTTTACAGAGTCAGCATATTGCCCCCAACAATCTGGGTCCTCATTTTACCAAATCTCGGAAAGATGGAAGGCTGAGTTAACCTTGAGCCTGGCGAGATTCAATCTGCCAAATTGCAGGCAGCTGTCTGTAGCAGAAGTAGCCTGCAGTACTGCACTCTAACCACTGCACCACCATGGCTCTGTTGGGTAAAAGGGATCCATTTTACTTTATTCAGATAGTTTTGTAAGTTGAAAATAGATTATTTGTGTTTCTATCCAGGGTTTTTTTGTGGGGAATCAGGATTATCTTCTCCCAGTGGCCCCTGTTTCCCAGGATTCTTCTGTAATACAGGTACGGGTTGTATGTCTCTCATTTTAAATACCAGCTGTATGTATTCTTTTTTTAAAAAAGGAGTGTGATGATGGGTTGTGCATCTTATCTGGATAATCAACATGCTACCCTTTTAAAATCACTGTTTGTTTTGATCCATTATTCAAACAAGGATTCTGAATGTCCTGGGCTAAACATAGAAAATCATTTCAGCAATTGTGATTCCGGTTCTACCGTTTTCCTATAGCTGTGGTGGAATGTATTCTGGATTCCCAGGAGTCGGGAGCTGCCTTCCAGAAGGCAAAGAGACAGAGAAGCTTAGATAGTTTGGTTGGGAGGAAGAGAGTTAAGATGGCTTCCCCTTAGCAGTTCTCAATGTATATCTTTAATGGTGCAAGTAGTTGTTTTAGTTTGGCAAGACTTAAGTCTACAGCTGAGGAACTATAAAGAAAAATTCCTTAGAAATAATTCAACATATCTTTCTTGTTGTTCCTAGCTATAACCCTGTTTCCAGACATCTAAAACAGCTAATATTTGATGTAGACTTCTAAGCTATTACCACTATTTCTGTTCTGATTGTTTTTTCTCTCGTCTTTCTCTTCAGGCTCCAGTGTCCCAAACCCTGATGGAATCACAAATGTTAGTGCTGGAGGTCCATGTCCAATGGGGCACTTTTGCCCAGCTGGTACTAGAATCCCTGTGCCGTGTCCAGCAGGTACTTTCTCAGACAGGTATGTCTCTTAAGAACATAGGGACTGTGATGTCCTTTTGAGAAGGAAGTACCTCCAGAAGTGTGGGTGCTCCAATACTGGAGGCTTTTAAAAAGAGATTGGACAACTGTCTATTTGAAATAGTATAGGGCCTTGATGGCAAACCTATGCCACATGTGCCGGAAGTGGCACACATCTCTCCAGGCATGCTAGCCATCACTCATTGCTCTTCCGGGTTCCAGCACATACATGCACACCGGCCAGCTGGTCTTTGTACATGCGGAGCACTGGAAACCAGAGAAGTAGCTCTCTGGCGCATATGCATGTGCTGGTCAGCTGGCCTTCTCACGGGTATGTGCACCGATCTTCACCGGTCTTCACACACATGGGATCGCCAGAAACTGGAAGAGCACTTCCCCGGCACACATGTCCACGCCGACCAGCTGGTCTTCACGCGTGCATACACATTAGAAATCAGAAGGACGGGTGGCTAGCATGCATGCATGTGCCAGGAAGCTGAGCTTCCAGTTTTTGGTGCTCCCACATGTGTGTTGGGGAGCTGCTCTTGGGGTTTTCGGCAGGCACGCGCTCCTGTTTTGGCACTCGGGGCCAAAAAAGTTTGCCACCGCTGGTATAGGGTTTCTTGCTTGAGCAGTGGAGGTGGACTAGAAGACCTCCAAGTCCCTTCCGACTTTGTTATTTCTGGAAGAAGAGGAAAAGTTGTAGTTTTTGTGGATGAGCCAAGCATCATGGGTCCTCTGGATTAGCAGAGCCAGAAATACTGGCTTTGCTTGGTCAACACGATATTATCTTTAACCTAAGCTACCAATTACAGTGTCAAATAAAGGATTTGCTAGCAGATTGAAGTCTTCTGTTTGAGGAAGAGGTTGCTTCAGAAGACTTGCCTATTATTCTATGTTCTATGAAATTAGCTGGGAATTCTTGTCTCCCCAGACTGTATCTTTCGCTTGAGACCAGCTGCACTGCATGCCCACCTGGGTATTACTGCTCCTCTGTTGGCCTCTCGGTGCCTTCTGGACCCTGTTTGGCTGGCTACTACTGCCTACCTGGAGCCACTTCACCTTCCCCAGCAGGTGAGAGGGCGAGCTGACACCCTGCTCCATGTTCTGTCAAGCCGGGTGCAAATCTGTCTCCTCCCTGTGCAAAGCCCCCATCAGAAAGTCCCTTTCCAAACCCCAAATCAGCTGTGTGGGTGTTAAACTAACTTTATTCACATTCCAATCCTGCCCAATCTCATCTGCAGCGTTTAATAGATTAATCAGACAAATTGATTAAAACTGCTTTGTTTACTAATGAGGCATCCCCATTAATCAGGATGTGGTGATGGGTGAGTAGTTGCAGGCACACGCATAGAAGCACGCCTGTGTTGTGTTATCTTTAATACAGGTTATTCTCTCCTCCCCTACGGCAGGAACAGGCATTAAGATTAAGTGGGTATCATCACAGTGCAATCCTGCTGAGTGGTATATGGTGGCTTAGAGGTGGAGCTCTCGCCTCACAATCAGGAGGCTGTGAGTTTGATCCTCGGTAGAGGCAGATATTTCTCTCTCTGGGCACAATGAGAATATATCTGCTGAAAATAACTCCGCATTGGTGACAGGAAGGGCATCCGACCAGTAATCACTCAGCTCTATTCAGTTGCCCAGATTCTACCCCACAGGGGATTATGGGGTCATTAAAAGATGATGTGCAATCCTGCCCGTATTTGCTTAAGAATATATCCTGATACGGTTTGCTCCTACCCTGAAGACCTGTGTGAGACAGCAGCCTTGGCAAGTCTGCAAATGCAGGTAGATTTGCTCCACTGGTTACTCATCAAATCAGCTTAGTTTAAAATAATTTAAACTGGAGGATGTGCGGAAGCACTACAAGGTCTTTCCCTTGCCTCATCTTGCCGGGGGAAAAATAGCAGGGAAAAAAAAAAGCTTATATAAAATGACTCTGGCAGACCAGAGATGGTATTCAACAGGTTCTGACCAGTTCTGGAGAACCAGTAGTGGAAATTTTGAGTAGTTCAGAGATCCGGCCAATACCACCTCTGACTGGCCCCACCAACCCCATCTCTTCTCTGCCTCCCATTGAGTCTCAGCTGATCGGCTGGGTCTCCTTTGGTTGGCCTGCCCAGGAGAACAGAGCTGGAAAGAAGGTCAGTGGGGTGGGGAATGTGGATTTTCCAGCATCCTTCCTTCCCCTGCCACGCCCACCAAGCCATGCCCACAGAACCGGTAGTAAAAAAAAAAAAATTGAATCCCACCATTGTGGCCGACCAATCCCAGATAGCAATATTCCCAGTCTTTTCTCCCTGAGTGAAGTGAAAAATGAATTGGGTTTAGTGAATGTAAGAATATTGAGGATGGAGATTCATACATGCGTGTTGGTTTTTGTTTTCAAGCTTCTCTCATCCTCTTTGCCATCCCCTTCTCTTATTTTTAGAGGACTAGTAGCATCGTTGTACATTTTCCCGTTTCTTCTTTCTTATAGGATTTCCAGAACAGGGAGGATTTTGTCCTGTGGGTCACTATTGTCCGGAGGGAACCAGTCACCCTCTTCCCTGCCTCGCAGGAACTTACAATAATCTCACCACGCAGTCCGTTTGCTCCCTTTGTCCAGCGGGTTACTACTGCCCTGAAAACACGACCAGTTACGATGGTTTCCCGTGTCCTCCTGGCTTTTATTGTCCTGAAGGTAAGCTCAAAGCAAAAGTCCTTTAAAAAAAAAAAACCCACGCAAACTTTTGCGATGAACTGGAAACAAATTCCCACTGGTCCATTTGAGAAAAGGGGCGAATCTGATTTCAAAAGGGAAATAAAAAACCACATTTCAGAGTTTCGCAATCTATCCAGAAACAGGAGTGCCATCTGCTGACAGTCAGGTGCAGATTTGCAAGGCACGAGAAAGAAGCTCATCCTCGAAGCAGTAGGTTTCGTGGCCTGCCTCAGAGGGGCCTTTAAGATCTCCCCACTTGATGAGAGAGGTGTGGTTTATTTTATTTATTTATTTTTATTTATTTTGTTTGTCAAGCATGCATGAGAAAAAAAAACAAGTATCAGTATGAACATAACATATAAATATATAAGCATAAACAGGTATAAGTATATACATAATAAATGAGTTCAAATAAATGGGGACAGTAGGACAGGGACAGTGGGCATGTTGATACGCTTATGCATGCCCCCTTACAGACCTCTTAGGAATAGAGTGAGGTCCACAGTCGACAATTTAAGGTTAAAGTGTTTGACGATGTAACAACAGAGTCAGGGAGTGTGTTCCAGGCGTTGACAACTCTGTTTGCTGAAGTTGTATTTTCTGCAATAGAGTTTGGAGCAGTTTACTCTGAGTTTGTATCTATTGTTTGCCCGTGTGTGTTATTGCGGTTGAAGCTGAAGTAGTGACAGGTAGGACATTGTAGTAGACAATTTGGTGTACTTAGTACTCTTTGTTATCGGCCTCATCCTTGTTTCGAGTAGGAACACTGACCAGAGATGGGTGAACAATTCATGGTCAGTGGCAGTAGATGACTTTAAGAGAAGAAGCCCCAAAACAGGTCAGCCAAATTGAAGCAGTGCAGTTTCAGCTGTTTGGGAGAATTGAATGTTTTAAGGATGGAGAACGGAGTGGTATGACTCCAAGAGAGACCTCTTTCTGTTCTCTTCTAAATTCCCCCTACACAGAGAATCAAGAATATTATATCATCAGAGGCTTCATGGATTCCTTCTAAGAGGCTGGGGGCTTCAGATCTAGAATCCTCAAGCATTCCCATTCCTGAAATAAAATTTCCTTCATTTATATCTAGATAGATAGATAGATAGATAGATAGATAGATAGATAGATAGATAGATAGATGGATGGATAAATAGATGGATAGATGATAGTGAGAGAGAGAGATGGGAGATAGATGATAGATGATAGGTTGATAGATGATATACAGATATACAGTAGATAAATAGATGATAGATGGATAGATAGATAGATAGATAGATAGATAGATAGATAGATAGATAGATAGATAGATAGATAGAAAGGCAGGCAGGCAGTCAGGCAGGCAGGCAGGCAGGCAGACTAGATGATAGATTTAAAATGTAGTATTGGTTTTTGTTTGAAGTCTTTTTATTGTTCATTTAGATTGTTAGATTTTATTAGAATGACATATCTCATTCTTTTTTGCTTTCATGATCAGTAGCCAAAAAGGAAATGGCAACCAGAAAGAAATATATCAGTATTTTCTTCAACAATACTCTGTTCTATTTCTGCTAGCAGCAAACAAAAGAAAAGTTATTGTCTATAAAATTAGCATGACAGGAAAAAATGTTTTAGGGGCTAACTTCCCAGGAAAGCTACTGTTATTACTGTTTGTAAATCCAGAAGTGTTTGATTTAGCCCAGAGCCTGTGTTCTGGATCTTAAGTTTACTTCCAATCTTACAGGTAGGCCAAAAACACATCACAAATTTTACATCTTTGAGGATTGATTTTGGTTCTTGCCTCTCTTTTGTTGTGCCCCAAAGGAACCAGATACGCCATCCAGTTTCCATGCCCTCGGGGCTATTATAATCCAGACCCCATGGCACAAAGCTTGGACAGCTGTTTACCCTGCCTTCCAGGACACTACTGTGGGAAGGAAAACTTAACTATGGTTTCAGGAAAGTGTGATGCAGGTGAGGTTACCTGTTGAAGAAGAAATGTTTCTATATATCTGCCAAAATTATCCCCATCTCTATCTCTATCCCCTCCTACATCTTCCTCTTCAATCTTCATCTCCACCTTTGTTTCCACCTCCACCTTCACCTCTGCCTCCATCTCCATCTCCATCTCTACCTCCATTTTCACCTCCTCCGACCCCTCCCCTTCCACCTCTACATCTATCTCCATCTCCACCTCTGTTTCCACATCCACATCCACCTTAATCTCAATCTCCACTTCCACCTCCACTTCAATCACCATCTCCATCTCTACTCCATCTTTACTCC
>NW_020769350.1:5893080-5964559 GCF_900518735.1 Pseudonaja textilis
ACCTTACTGTGGATCTATCTACAGTAGGAAAGAGTTAGGCGGGTGAGTCTTTTGCAAGACTCTTGATTTTGGGATTTGGGAACAACCCGATGAGCGTTTTGCTTGGTTTTGCTTTGCTTTTATAAAACATGATTTAGTTAAAAAAAAAATTGATGATTTTATTAAAGAAATTAAAATGGATGTTAAGTGCCCTGCCTCCTTTTCTTGACCAAATTCAAAAAGAGTTTGGGCTGTGCTCATTGAAGATTAATTTTTGATAGTGAAAACTCCGGTGGTCTAGAGTGGGAGCTCTTGCCTCACCATCAGGAGGCTGTGAGTTCGATTCAAGGTAGAGGCTAATATTTGGAATAGACTCTCCTGATTGAGCAGGGGGTTGGACTAGATGACTTCCAAGGTCCCCCTCCAACTCTGTTATTCTATAAATTTACCCTTTCTTCACATTCTCCTTATTTCTTCCCCAGGCTGGTTCTGCATTTCAGCTGCTTGGACACCTCAGCCCTTTGATCTTGATAATTACACCAATGGCAACTGTCTTTGTCCAGCAACAGCCACAGGGGCAAAATGTTCTCCTGGATCTTACTGTCCGGAAGGGAGTCCTGAACCCATTCTGTGCCCACCAGGATTTTACTGTAATGCACCAGGTAAAAAGGAACCAGGCATAGGGACTGAAAAGATATGTGTATCATTTCTGATTCACGTCACTCTTGAGTATGAGTTTAGAAGCTTCATGTGCCCAGAAACTCTTTTTAAAAATGATTCTTACAGAAATATCCATCTGTGTTGTTAGGTGAACGGTAAATTTTGTTTGTATATACAAGAACCAGAGGTGATATTCAGCCAGTTCTGACCAGTTCTGGAGAACCAGTAGCAGAAATTTTGAGTAGTTTGGAGAATCGGCAAATGCCACATTTGACTGGCCCCGCCCCCATCTAATCTCTGCCTCCCATTGAGTCCCGGCTGATTGGCTGGTTGTCCTGCACAGGAGAATGGAGCTGGAAAGCAGGCTAGTGGGGGGAGGAGGGAAGGGGGATCTTGCAGTAATCTTCCCTTGCCACGTCCAACAGAACCAGTAGCAAAAATTTTGAATTTTTGAACTGGCAAGAACCCAATGTTTCACCTTATTCTATGTTAGGTCAGGCCTCAATTAGGATACCTTGTCCAACAATGGTCAGGTTTTAAGACAGTCTGGAGTAGGTTCAGACATGAGTCATGAGACTGATTAAAGAAATTAAATTGTGGAGTCTTGGTGGTCTCTGAGCTTGGTTGTTTTCTTGCAGACATTTCATTAGCAAGTTAGATAGCACCCTTCTTCTCCACTCCACAATCTCCATTTCCTTCTAGCCCTGATGATGTTACCTCGTTGGGTAATGAAACGTCTGCAAGAAAACAACCAAGCTCAGAGAGCATCAAGGATCCTGCAGTTTCAGCCTCAGCTATAAATATTTCCTCCCATCGGAAATTAAAATTTATACAAAGAATTTGAAGGATTTGGGGTGTTTAGCCTTCAGAAGATAAGACTCATCACATCACTCTCTTTAAGTACCTGGAAAGATTTGTGTCATATGAAAGCCGTTGCCTGTTCTTAGATCCTCCACCAAGTTCTGACCGTAAGAACAACGGCTCCAAAGAGCTCGCAATCACAGTTTATGACAGAATACAGATGCGAGGAAATTTGCAAGTTGTCTTATAATTGCTTTCCCAATTCATTACTCCTGATATCCAGATAGACAGTTTCTTGCATCGTTAATCCTGATATTTTATTGTCATTTTTGTCAACCAGCCATCTGGAAATCAATTAAGCAACGGATTGCATTTAAACACAAGCGACTATTGTGCAAACATCAATGGAGTTGGCACGGAGCTATTGAAGAAAGAGTTAGATGACTTATCATCATGAGTGGGTGGGAAGGACAGTAATCACAGAGACCGTTTCAATATTGTGAACGGGTTGGTGGGTTAAATGCATGGGACTCCTGACTCCATCCCAACTCTTTGTTGTAGAATATATTGAATATGTAAAGAACCCCAGATATATGCTGTATCTACACTCTGCGTGTATGCCTTTGAGTTAGTGTTGACTCCTGGTGACTGCCTGGAGAGTCTTTGTAATGGTCTTGGCAAGATTTTGGAAGTGGTTTGCCATTGCTTCATTTCTAGGGCTGAGGGAGAGGGCCTGACCCAAAGTTACCCAGATGCCTTTGTGCCCAAGGCAGGACTAGAAATTACTGTCTCCCAGTTTGTAGCCTGGTGCCTTAACCAGTAGGCCCAAACTGGCTCTCTTTAACTTGACAATCTATTTATTTATTTTTATCTTTTAATCACCCGGTATTCCCTTGCATTGGGTTGGAATTTGGGCAGCTCAATGGAGGTGAGTGTTTACTGGCCGGATGCCCTTCCTGTTGCCAATGCGGAGTTTGGTTCAGATATATTCTCATTGTGCCCAGAGAGAGGAATATCTGCCTCTACCTAAGATCGAACTCACAAGCCTCCTGATTGTGAGGCGAGAGCTCTACCTCTAGGCCATCACACCATTCTTCGCTTTCACTTTACAATCCTGCCCCGTAAATCCGGGTTCATATGATGCATCAGCTGACCTCAGCTGACCTCTCTCTCAGTTTGTTTGTGACCAATTTACCTCTTCCTTGCTAACCTTTGTGCAAGTTAATACTAAAAATCACCCTAAGCTTCTGTTTCTCTTCTTTCCTGCTTCTTCCCCAGGTTTATCGGCTCCAAGCGGTGAATGCGCTGCTGGGTTTCACTGCGTTGGAGGGTCTTCTTCTTCCAGGCCACTAGATGGGATGACTGGCGACATCTGTCCTCCAGGGACATATTGCCGTGAGTTGCATCATCTCTTGCCTAGATACTTAAAGTGATCAGATTTCCAAAACAAAGAACCAGGACTTGGAGTAATGAATAAATCAACCGGGATTCATTTATACAATTGTACACAGTGATTAATTAAGCCATAACTTCAAGTATTAGCCTGGGTCCAGTTTGGATGAAACTATCTGGGTTGCAAAACTTGGAGTTGCTATGACAGATGTGGGCTAAGAAATGTAGTAACATCTCCCTTTTTTTAAAAAAAATAAAGTTTTGTTTGGGTTTTCACACATACAAAATACAAGTAAAACATCTTTTTTGAAAATAGTATGTGCAGGGCAATGATTACTTATTTTTCTCCCACCTTCATAAAGGTAAAGGTTCCCCTTGCACATGCGTGCTAGTCATTTCTGGCTCCAGGGGCCGGTGTTCATCTCCATTACAAAGCCAAAGAGCCAGCACTGTCTGAAGACATCTCCGCGGTTATGTGGCCAGCAGGACTAAACACCTTCGAAGGCACACGGAACGCTGTTACCTTCCTACCAAAGGGGTCCCTATTTTTCTACTTGCATTTTTACATGCTTTCAAACTGCTAGGTTGGCAGAAGCTGGGACAAGTAATGGGAGCTCACTCTGTTACGTGGCACTAGGGATTCGAACTGCCAAACTGCTGACCTTTCTGATCGACAAGCTCAGCGTCTAAGCCACTGAGCCACCACGTCCCTATATATCAGGGGTGGGATTCAATTTTTTTAACAACCGGTTCTGTGGGTGTGGCTTAGTTGGTGGGCATGGCTTGGTGGTCATGTGACTGGCTGGGCGTGGCCAACTCAACATCACTCACATCGAGGCATGCATCTCCTCGCCTGGCCTCTCATGACTGTGGGGATGCTGCAATAGTCATAAACATGAAAAATGGTTATAAGTCACTTTTTTCAGTGCCATTGTAACTTTGAATGGTCACTCCACACAAGCAAAGTACCAGCAAAGGAGGGAAAAATAACTTCAGAGAAGTTCCAGAGACAGGAAGTCTGGTCCTGCCAATAATGTAAAAAGGGTTAATGGAGAGGTAGTTTCTGTAAGCAAGACCAAAATGTTTCCTTCCTGTCTTCTTTACAGGATTAGTCCAGTAATTTCTTCTAACAACCAGTTCTCCAAACTGCTTAGAATGTTAACAACCGGTTCTAGTGAATAGGTGCGAACCCATAGAATCCCACCCCTGCTATATATTACCTCACCTTCATAATATCATATATATTCTGAGGTTTGCAGCACAGTCTTTTCTATAATTTGCTTTTTCTGCAGGGGAAAAACTCCCGGCTATCTTGAATAAAGGAGAGAATTTAAAAAATGGCACATCATATTGTTATCCAGCATCTTTTTCTTCTTTTCCAGATCTGGACAGGATTATCTGGATCCAGAACCTTGATAGAGGGAGAGTGTATGATTCGGGTTTAATGTCTATTTAACTCTTGTTTCCTGCAACCCCTCTTTTTTTCCACAGCTGTGGGGTCTACAGCACCAAGCCTCTGCCCACCAGGGACCTTCTCAAATCGATTTGGCCAAAGTACGGTTTCTGACTGTCAACTCTGCCCTTCTGGGTTTTACTGTGAAGGTTCTGGACTGACGATCCCCACTGGAGAATGCAAGGAAAGTAAGTGGACCAGTGGTGGGATTCCAATTTTTTTTACTACCGGTTCTGTGGGCATGATTTGGTGAGCGTGGCATGGCTTGGTGGGCGTAGCGTGGCTTAGTGGATGTAGCAGGGGAAGATACTGCAAAATCCCATTCCCTCCCCCACCCCACTAACCTGCTTTCCAGCTCTGTTCTCCTACGCAGGGCAACCAAAGAAGACCCAGCCAATCAGCTGGGAATTGGGAGGCAGAGAATAGAAGGGGGCGGGGCCAATCAGAGGTGGTATTTGCTGGTTCTTTGAAGTACCCAAAATTTCTGCTACTGGTTCTTCAGCACCGGTCAGAACCTGCTGAGTGCCACCTCTGAAGTGGTCCTACCAGGAAGGTAAGGAAGATCTACTAGGAAGAAGATCTTGAAAATCATGAAGGAGATGTTTAGATCTCAATTCAAGAGATATTTGCCATCCAAGACCTTCACCTTTGGCTGAAAAATAACTGCAGACTTCTTCTCTCCTATTACACTCAATCAGTGTCCAACTTCAATTCTCTACTTCCTTGTTTTAGGCTACTACTGTGATAGTCAGAAAGGACCTGTCAGCAATTACACCCTCTACCCTTGCCCTCAAGGCTATTACTGCCCCCCAGGGACACAGTGGTCCACACAGTACAGCTGCCCCCTGGGGACCTTTGGAGCCAAACCAAGGTTAACAAGCATTCTGGAGTGTCAAAACTGCCCACCAGGAAAATACTGTTCATCTCCTGGATTGGCAGGACCAACAGGTAAGGAGGAAAAGAAGTCCAAGGTGAATATTAAGGATAGTATTAATGTTTTAGGCAGCATATCTTATATGTTCTGTGCCAGAAATAAAGAACTGGCCCTTTGTGAATTGTTGAATTTCATGTCTTAGCACGGTAACATAATGGGCAAGGTGACTAACACTTGTATAGGTAGGTGTCATGCCCTGGTTGGAATCTGATTCCAAGGGACAGGTGGAACAGCTGACAGGGAGGGGGAGTTTGGCTCCGGTGGCTGGGGAGGAAACTGGGGAAGGGAACAGTCTGGCTGGGCATTCAGAGGAAGACCCAGGCCCACCCCCTCTTCATCCTAGGGCACGCGGGGAGGAACGGATAAGGGAGCAACATGAGTTGTGTGGTTTATAGGGGAGGAAAGGGCCCTGATTCCCTTCATTGGCTGCAGCTGGGAAAATTGTTTAAAAAGGCAAACTACACACAGCAAAGTTGCTGGAAGCAAAGCATGAATTATTTTGGTTTGTCAAGTCTTATCTGGGTGATGGCATCCTCCAAGCTGTGTGTGTTTCATTATCTTTTGAAGTCTTTAATTTCTTATCCTGCCCTGTCTTGTTAATTGCTGCAGCGTGGTTTGTGTTGGGTTTTATTTATAATTTAGATGTACTTGGGGTTCGGATGGAATTTCTTCCCTTTTCAAAACTGTTCTTGGGAGAGTTTTTTCTCCAGCCGATGATAACTGGACATTGTGGGCCAAGTTGGAGGAATTAAAGGGACCTTAACTATTTTTGTGAGTTTGTTGCTTTTGTGCCATGCCCCGGATCATCACAGTAGGCTTTGACTTATGTTCAGAATTGAAACCAGAATTTCCATTGCTAAGCAAGGCAGTTGTTAGGTGACCTGTGCCCAATTTTATGACCTTTCTTTCTTGGCATGGTTATTAAGGGAATCACTGCAAATAAGTGAAACATGCAGTCATTAAGCGAGTCCAGGCTTCTCCACTGACTTTGCTTGTTGAAAGCCAGCTGAGAAAGTCAGAGATAGTGACCTTGGGACATGGCAACCATTGTAAATACACGCCAGTCACCAAGGGCCCCAAATTTGATCATGTGACCTTGGGATTTGTAAATCCCAAGTTGTAAATGTGAAGACTGGTCCATAAGTCACTTTTTTTTGTGCTATTATAACTGTGAATGGTCACTAAATGAATGATTGTAAATCAAGGACTATTTGTAGTCCTGGAAAGCCATTGTTCCCCATTCCTCAACTATATCTATTTCCTTCAACCTGGCATGTTCTGGCTGTGATAGGCTTCAGTTTCCATGACCCTCCAGCCAACATTATCTTCATGCCTGCAAGGAAGAACATCGTGAGACTGTGTGGAGAACACCAGTCTCCACTGTTGGGTCATCCTGTGTAATGAAGAGAGATTTTCCTTTATGTTTAGGTGATTGTACTGCAGGATTTTGGTGCAAAGGTGCAGCTCAAGTTCCAAACCCAACTGATGGAGTATCTGGCCAACCTTGTCCTGCTGGACACTACTGCCTTTCAGGTACAGCAACCTCTCCTTCAGTTTGGCTCCTTCAAATGTCTCTTCTTTTTGGGGGGGTCAAATGGACCCACATCATCGCTCTACTTCTAGGAGTTCTCCTTCCGTTGACCTGCCCAGCTGGAAAATGGTCTGGAGATGATGGGAACCCAGATCTCCAGAGTTGCAAGACTTGCCCTGGAGGCTATTACTGCAATAGCACCGGCCTTGTGTTCCCTTCTGGCCCCTGTGATGCAGGGTATGTACCAGAGAACAGTGGTGGGATTCAAAAATGTTTATTACCAGTTCTGTGCGTGTGGCTTGGTGGGTGTGGTGTGGCTTGGTAGGCATGGCAGAGGAAGGATACTGCAAAATCTCCATTCCCTCCCCACACCCACTTACCTGCTTTCCAGCTCTGTTCTCCAGTGCAGGGCAACCAAAGAAGACCCAGCTGATCAGCTGGGACTCAGGTGGTAGAGAATAGATGAGGGCGGGGCCAGTCAGAGGTAGTATTTGCTGGTTCTCTGAACTACTCAAAATTTCCACTAACAGTTCTCCAGAACTGGTCAGAACCTGCTGAATATGATCTCCGCCAGAGACATTTTCCCCTTTAATTTATGAATGTGGATATTTCTCTCTACATACAGTATGTGTGACATAATCAAAGAGTAGATTCAGCTGCAGATACTAACTGCCCAGCTGTATTTCTTCTTTCACTTTCCCTTATCTTATCCAGCCTTTTATTAACATTTGACCTTCCTCTGCAAATTATTTCTTAACTCTCTCTGATCCTTAACGAGATCGGTCTAGTGGTGAAAGCACCAGTCTAGAAATTAGGACAGTGAGAGCTAACCTTTTCCACGTTGCGTGCCAAAAGTGTGTGCGATCGTGTGCCTGCACCCATGATGCAGTGCATGCATGACTCCTCTTGCCCCCCTGAACATATGTGCATGACCCCCCTCACCGCATGCCTCTGCACATGTGCACACAACCCTCCCGCATGCCGTAGGCCTCTGTGCATGTGCGCACCTCTTCCATGAGTGTGTCTTTTCCCGTGTACGCGCATAGATACCTGACAATCAGCTGGCTGAAGGAAGGCATGCACGCATGCGCAGTGGAGCTCTTCCGGGCATTCCCAGTGGGGCTCTCATGTGCCGACAGAAGTGACTCTGTGTGCCACTTCTGACATGCTTGCCATGGGTTCGCCATCACAGGACTAGGAGACTGTGGGTTCTGGTCCCATCTTAAGCATCAAAAGCTGGCTGGGTGACTTTAGGCTGGTCTCTCTCTTTCAGTCCAACCCACCTCACAGGGTTGTTATTGTGGGGAAAATAGGAGGAGGAAGGAGCATTATGTACAACCCAAAGGTACTTTTTCAAGAGGCAACTGGACTTTCTGGTTTCACTTCTCATCCAAGAAACTTCTTCAGCTCTGAAGAAGTGTCACATCCAAGAAACTTCTTCAAAGAAAAACCAGAAAGTCCAGTTGCCTCTTGAAAAAAAAAAGCACCTTTGGAACAACCAGGACCTGGATTGATGGAGAATCTCCATATATATTGAGCATTATGTGTGTTTGCCACCTTGAGTTACTTATGAAAGTAATAAAGGTAGGATAAAAGGCAAATGGATGGATGAATGAAAGATTGAATGAATGAATGATTAATCAATCAATCAATCTTGGGGATCACCACTCTGGCTTGTGGTCAGTGGCTTGGCTAGCATTAAGCCCAAGATACAGCAGAATCCTTCTTAACATGGACTCGTTGGTGGACTCCTTTTTCACGACTGGAAAGTGACTTTACCCTCCCTCGTTCTTAATCAATATTTATTTCTCTTGCTACTTTGGTAGGTTTTATTGCATTGAGGGATCTACCACCCCAAGACCCACTGATGGGATTTCAGGTGCCCCCTGTCCTGAAGGTCACTACTGTCCCTCAGGCAGCGAAGCCCCAACTCCCTGTCTTCCTGGTACCTACATGGCAGAGACCCATGGAAAAGAGCGGTGCCCCTCGTGTCCAGAAGGGAAGTATTGTATACCTGGTCATTTGCCACAGTTATGTCCCAAAGGTGAGTTTTCTACTGGACAAACCAAACCGGGTTTCATCTATTGGAACTCTGCACTGCAGGGATTTCACACTTTTCTTCACACTTTTCTCACTGTGGCTCTTTCTTGAAAAGGAAATTTCTAGCCCTTATGCAGTTTCTGCATTTTTATAGATTTTTATAGATTTCCCTCTTTTTATTCTCTCTGTGAGTCAACAGGCTTACTCAGTTTGGCATTCCTGGGAAACAAATGAGAGAACTCCCAAAATAATCAGTAAAATGAAGATATATTCCCTCTGTTCACCTGCCTTATTTTGCCATCTAAGTTACTCTAAGTTGTCAAGTCGTTTCAGTATTTTAAGCCACCCAAAGAGTTTCAGGTTTTGGATGGCATAAAATTTTTGATAAATAGATTAGATAGGTGATAGACAGATAGCAATAACACTTATATAACACTTTACGGCCCTCTCTAAACAGTTTACAGAGTCAAGATAGATAGACAGACAAATAGATATAGATATAAATAGATGATAGATAGATGATAGACAGATGATAGAAGCAGTGTCATGTGAAGGTAAATTTGATTACATAATGTGCCTTCAACCATAGCCTGTGAGACTCGGGAAATGCAATGCAGCTAGTATATTTCACACAAACGTTCATCACCAATTAAAATATGTCAATTGTTCATCACACATTGGAGAGCTGCATGCACACCTATATCTCCGTAATCCGTATCCATTCCAGGATGCTTAGTCCAGACAGATCCACACGGTTGCACGCATGGTGCATGCATCTATAAAAAACAGAAAAGGTATTGACATAAAGGTATTAACCAATGTCTATTTAGATGGTTCCACAATTTTCTTCTAGGTTTTTATTGCCCAGAAGGAACAGGCTTGGACTGGAAACCTTGCCTTCCAGGGACCTACAACCCCATCCAAGGAATAAGAAGCTTGGCTGAATGCCACATTTGTGATGGCGGGAAGTTCTGCCTGTACCATAACGCAACAGATGTCACGGGAGAATGCTGGGAAGGATTTTACTGCACTCAAGGCTCAGATCGTCCCAACCCTAATGCCCAACTCAATGGTAGTCTTGCTCTTGTTTGGAAGGCTTTTATATTGGTTCCCCCCGAAGTGGTTGTCTGTTGTGGTTAGCCGGCAACAGGTGTGGACGGTGGACGAGAGCGAGGACTCGGATGAGGGGCCGGGACCATCAGGGAGTGGACTGCTGCCTTCAGGGATTGTGGGGGGCTGGCAGCAGTGATGAGGAGGTTCCCGAGGAGCCTGTGCCAAGTGCGCGTGAGCACAGGATGATTCGTAGAAGAGAACAACTAGAGCAGCACAGGCGATTCGGAAGTAAGGATGCAATGTAATGGCCCCTCCCTCCAGGGAATATAAGCCTGGTTTCAAAAGGTTTTTGCCTTTGTCTCTAAGGACCCAGCATTGTGTATAGAGACTCTGGCTTATCTGAAGAATTCTGTCATTTCTGGTTGGACTAAGGCGTTTCTGGTTGGACTAATCGGCTGCAAGCCATCTTTTACCTACAAAGAAGTTTATTTGTAGATTAAAGCTGGGAAGGTTTGAGTTGCCGCATTTGAGCTGCTGCATTTGTTTGAGATTTTCTTGCTAGTAACAGGGTTTGGTCAGAATATTGTCCTGTTCTTGTTCAATCTAGTTGGGTGAAGTGAAGACATATGAAGGAAAGCTTAGAAATCCAAATGTTGAGTGTTAAATTAGAAAATCAAACAAGGAAGATATTGTTTGCAATAAAGTTTTTCTCTGCCCTTTCTCGCCTCTCTTTTCCATCACAGTTCAGGCTGGCCCGTGCCCTTCTGGCTATTACTGTCCAAGGGGTACCATTATTCCCAATCCTTGTCCAGTGGGAACATTTGCTGCTGAATCGAGGTTACATTCAGAGGTAAGACCAATGCAAGAAGATTGTTGTTCTTCGTTAAGTAGCCAATTTAACCTTGTTATCTAAGGAACGGAACTTTCAAAGAATTTTTTCCCCCTCTAAAACTGTAATTATCTATCACAAGGTAGAGAATACTTGAAGCTCAGGGTTGAATTATGGGGTCCTTGGTGCTCTCTGAGGTTGGTTGTTTTCCTATTTTCCTTTCATTATCCAATTAAGTAACATCATCAGTGCCGGAAGGGTTGGCTCTCTGTTTATTTACTAGTGGCTTACTTACCCTGTCGGTGTTGGTAGAAGAGTTCTTGATGTTTCCTTCATTAGGCTATGGTTTATTGAGTTGGTAGTTCCTTGATTGAGGTATTGTTTACTACTTGGTGTTAATCTCTGTTTATCAATCTGGGTGTTGATTGCTGGCCAGGTGGTGTTGTGGTCTTTTAGCTTGCCAACTGTCTCTTTTGAATGGTATGTAGATGTACGTAGAGATTATTTCTCTCTATATACCACAGTTATGGTTGATTCAGAGAAGAATCTCAGTCCTAATTTGTTATTTATATATTATTTTTATATGTGCTCTATATTTCTATCGCAAAAGACACATTGGCAGATAAACCACTCACCTAAATAAACAAGAACCAGAATAGTACAATGTAGTCAAAGCCCAGTCAAAATGCATAAAGAAGAATTCATTTCCATTCAGATTTTCATTGTAAGACAACAAGAGTGAACAAAGAATCAGCGTGACTCATACAACTCAAACTTTTTGATTTCTTAAAAACAGGCTGAGAGAATGGTGAGACAATGCAGTTTTAAAGTAAGGGGAATTACAGCTCTGGAAAATTGAACTTTTGCTGTGCTTTCCATGGTGCTGTAATACATGCTATAGTTTCAGGGATACGGGGAAGGTCATCTCCTCTGTGTTTAAAAATCAGATATTTCTAACTGAAAAGACACCTTTGAAAAGGATTTTCCACGAACATTGTGAATTTCAGCTGGAAAATCACCCTAAAGATGTTCTTACTCTGTGACAGGTCGAGTGCTCCCCTTGTGTGCCTGGCCACTTCTGCAGCACCCCTGGGTTGGCAGCCCCCACCGGACCATGTCAAGAAGGGTTCTTTTGTATCTTGGGCTCAGTGTTCTCCAACCCACTGACCACAAGCCAGAGTGGAGGTCCTTGTCCCCAAGGTATATTTATTTATTAGATGTTTATCCCACCTGTATTATTTTTATAAATAAGTCAGAAATGCTGATTCTTCCTTCTATTTTCCCCACAAGAAGCACCCTGTGGATTGGCTGGGCTGAGAATACTCACCCAGCCAGCTTTCATGCCTAAGGTGAGACTATAGAAATTCTTTACACAGTATTATACCCACAAACAAAATTTACACAACACTCAGAGACCAGACCCAACACCCACACCCACATGACAATCCCCAAACATGCCCCCCCCCAAATTCCTCACCCCTAAAAACACACAAGCATCCACGCAACAGACCAAGTAGTACTGTCCAACAGCTCACTGATGATGGTCCTTAAGTTCATTGTTAAGTGTAATTATAGCTCTGGGATTAAAAATGGTTCAGAAAACGTGTGGTCCGAGTTTTAATTATTCTGTATCTTCTGCCAGAAGGCAACAGTTCATAAAGATTGTAAGCAGGATGGGAAGAGTCTCTGAGAATGTTGTGCGACTTCCTCAAACAGTGAGATGGGAAGATGTCATCCAGGACTGGTAGCTGGAGAAGAGCCCAATGATATTCTGGGCAGTTTTAATGATTCGCTTTAGAAACTAGAACTTATCAACTCCTGGTGATTGGCCCAAAGTCACCTAAGCCACCTTTTGTGCCTAAAATGGAACTAGAACTCACAATCTTCTAGCAATTGACCCAAAATTATCCAATAAGCTTTCATGCCTAATGTGGGACTAAAATTCACAGTCTCCTGGTTTCTGAGCCAACACGTTAACTACTACACCAAATTGGTTCTGCATTTTTGCATATGTTTTGAATTTTCCAGAGATTTGTTATATATTTTTTATTTATTTTTTTTATTCTGGAGACTTTTCTTATCCTTTGAGCCTTTGACAAGCTTCAGTTTGGACTGAAATGGCCTTTTGTTATCTATTGATGAGAAGTTCTGGAGAACTTCTGTTTCTAGCATTCAGCCATTTAGCCACAACATTTTTTCTTTCTAAAAGAATATGGTTATTACAACACAGATGAAAGGATGATTGGGAAGAGAAACTAACCTGGAGTTCTCAAAACGTGGAGAACCTCTCCCCATTCAATCAGCACTGAGTCCCTGCAGATTTCTCAGTGCTTTTTTAATTCAGTTCTTCACTTGTTGATACTTCTGGCATCAATTTCTCAGGAACTTTGATCTTATAAAGGCATCTCCCAGACATTCCTTAGCTTAGAGGCTCCACCTGGTTGCATCATTCACTGGTTTCTTCTGCCCCTGAAACAAAGGGTTAAGCCTTTCCATTCACCTTATAAAGGAGAACACACTCTTATTCCACAACAGATTCCATTTCTGGGTGTTTTTGTGTCTCTGTGTGTCTTTTAAAAGTGGAAAGCAGTAAAGTTGTATTTCCTACTTTGGTACAACACCTGCCATTATTTAATGATTACTATAACATTATTTAATGATTACTATACTATGTACAAAGTGACGATTTGATCTTCAGATAATGATCTATTTCCCCAGCCAAAATCTGGGTCAGATCTCAGTAGGTTAGCATATCCTCAGAAGGGCAAAGATTCAGTCATTAGCATCTCCAGGTAGGATTAGAAGAAAATCCCTTTATTTAAATTGTGTGGAGAAAAATCTAATACAAACCTCCTGAAATGAGTGAATTGATGGAATATTATTATTATTATTTTGGTACGTATAGGTGTGCATGTCCTTACTGGTTGCATTTTTCTCTTCCAAAGAATTAAACCGAGAAGAAAAATACAGTGTTTTCTCAGATACTTTTGTTCTTTTTCTTTCAGGTCTTTAGATTGATGCTCTGCAGCATGATTTCTTCTTTTCTTAGAAAAGAGTCTGTGGCATGTTCTTTTTTGTCCTGACCTAAAATAAACACAGACCTTTGTTATTTCCAGAAGCCTTTTTTCAGAATTGCTCTGAGAGAGATAACTCCTTTGTGCTAATCTTCAATCTTGCCTGGGCTACAAGGGGATCCTGCTGCTTTCAATACTCGGCCAATTTCTCTTCCAGGATATTTTTGCCCTCAAGGCACAGCTAATCCACTGCCTTGCCCAGCGGGAGCCTATAACGATTTGGAGAAGCAAGCCAGATGCCTGCCCTGCCCCAACGGGTGAGAGGACAAGGAGAATCATGACATCGGGTGCAAAAGAAGAACATTGTCAACAGCGGTGGCCCATTGAATGGGATAGATAAGAGAAAACGTTTGCTTCTGCTAACGGCAGGGATGGGCTTCAAAAATTTTAGCAATGGGTTCTCTGCCCAGTTGCTGGGTGGACGTGGCCATGGTAGGCGTGGCCCAGTCGGCCTCCTGCCCCCGGGGGGGGGGGGGGCAGTTGCCCTCCCCGGGCTCCAGACGCTTTCCTCGAGCCTACAGGAGGGCAACAAATGGCCTCCCCGGGCTCTGGAGGCTCTCTGGAAGTCAGAAACAGGCCCATTTCTGGCCTTCCTAAACTTCCAGGAGGCCTGTTTTTCACCTTCCCCGAGTCTCTACCTGTGCCCTGCACTTACCTGCATTCAAAACAGGCTGTGTGAGGATTCCTGGGAGGGGCGGGGCAGGATGGGCGGGGCCAGCCAGGAGTGGGATTTGGGGTTTCTCCGAACTGCACAAAATCTTTGCTAGGGGCTCTCCCGAACACCTGCGAACCCCCAGCAGCCCACTCCTGGCTAAGGGCAATTAAGGGAGAAGGAATATTGGTGACATCCCAGTTGGGATTATGTATGACTTAGTGTGTCCTCTTGATTTCAGCCTTTGGGCAGCCTTAACTTTTTGGTAGTTATCATTTTGCTGTCCTGATTCGGTGTTTCCATGCTGAAGTGGGTAATGAATCAAAAGGCCACGGTGAAGTCCCTTGCAAGCAAAAAATAATAGCAGTTTTAGAGGACAATTTCAATGTGGGGAAAATTAAATTTGTCTGCATCTCACAGCAACTGTTTTTTTCTCTGGGCAAAGCAGGAGTTACTGTGGTCCAATGGTTAGTGGTCTGGACACTAGGCTAGAAACTGGGAGATGGTGAGTTCCAGTCCTGCCTTAGGCACGAAAGCCAGCTGGGTGATTTTGGGCCAATCACCAGGAGACAGTGAGTTCTAGTCCTGCCTTAGGCAGGAAAGCCAGCTGGGTGATTTGGGACCAATCACCAGGAGACTGTGAGTTCTAGTCCTGCCTTAGGCATGAAAGTCAGCTGGGTGATTTTGGACCAATCACCAGGAGACAGTGAGTTCTAGTCCTGCCTTAAGCACGAGAGCCAACTGGGTGAATTTGGACCAATCACCAGAAGATGGTGAATTCTAGTCCTCCCTTAGGCACGAGAGCCAACTGGGTGAATTTGGGCCAGTCACTCTCTTGGGTCAACCTAGCTCACCTAACAGGGTTCTTGTTGTGGGGAAAATAGGAGGAGGAAGAAGTATTAGATATTCCACCTTAAACTGTTTATAAAAATAAAAAGGTAGGATATAAAATAAATACATAAAAGCAATAGCATATTAACCTTCTTGTCCTTTTTCCACCCATTCTTGATGGGACCATAAGATCAACTTCCAAGTTTCTTCCCTGAATTCCCCATCAAATGAGATACACCATGGAGACTCTAGAGATGGCATCTCCCCATTTGTGAGATAAGCCTTCCCAGAACTCTTAACTTAGCCTCCAGAAGTTCAAGTCTATTTTTTTGAAATCTTTGAATCTCATGACCTCTAGTGCCTTTGAGCTTGTGCTCTGCAAAGACTTTGCTGCCAGTACTTTTATATTGATTTGCATTGCTGGTTCCCCCTCCCTCACTTGCTAGATCTCTTCTTTTATGACTTTCAATGTTTTTGTAAACCATTTTGGCTAAACAGGAATATATTAATCCTCTTTGGAAATAAATCACCTTTGGGCTTTCTTATTTATTGAGCTTGGCCGCGTGGAGCAATGATGAAATGTTTGCCCCAGGAATTCAATATCTTTCTTCCTTTTAATGCTTTCTTTCTTTCTTTGAAGGTACTTTTGTCTTCAAAATTCCTCTTCCTTGGTCAACAGCCAATGTCCAGTTGGGCATTACTGTCCTCCTGGCACAAGGTCCAAAAATCAGTTTCCATGTCCTCAAGGGACTTACAACCCCAACATAGGAATCAGTAATCTCTCTCTGTGCCTACTATGTACACCAGGTGGGTATTTTCCAACCACTCAATCACTGACAATTTGTTGAATGATTTTTTTTCTAGAAGTCTAGGAAAGAAGAGGAAAGCCAAGAGATTCAACTTGAGTAGTGTTGTTTTTTTCTAGAGCAGAAGCAATTATGGGTTTTATTAAAACAAATCCACCTTATTCTCCTAAATTGTCAGGTGTGAAAAATCAGAACCGAGTGTCAGGTTCCATTTAAACTGAATGAATGAATGAATGAATGAATGAATGAATGAATGAAGTGTGATTAGACACACAAGGAATTTGTCTTGGTGCATATGCTCTCAGTGTACTTAAAAGAAAAGATACATTCGTCAAGAATCATAAGATACAATACTTAATATAATCATAGGGTACAAAGAGGCAATCAAATCATATTAGGAAACAGTCAATATAAATCGTAAGGATACAAGCAACAAAGTCACAAGTGGGAGGGGATGGGTGATAGGAACGATGAGAAGATTAATAGTGAGAGTAATGCAGACTTAGTAAATAGTTGGACAGTGTTGAGGGAATTACTTGTTTAGCAGAGCGATGGCGTTCGGGGAAAAAAAAACTGTCCTTGTATCTAGTTGTTCTATAGTGTCGTTTTGAGGGTAGGAGTTGAAACAGTTTATGTCCAGGATGTGAGGGGCCTGTAAATATTTTCACAGCCCTCTTTTTGACTCGTGCAATATTATTGCTCATGGCTACATACAAAAATCTAGTCAACTAGTTGATGGAGTTGGCCGAAATGGCAATATTGACTATTTTGATTAAAGAAAAGAATATAAGTACTTTTGTTTCCAGATGGAGTCCGCTTCTGAACTTTGGGCTTGAGGTGGAGAAGAAAGAAACTTTGATTTGGGGTTTTACCGATTGGATCGATAGATCTTTATAGAAATTGATAGATCTTTATAGAAATGGCTTCTTTGTGTTATTGTGAAAAAAAACAAAAAGTGGTGATTTGATGCTAATGTCTTATTTTACTGCAACAGAGAGAGTTGGAAGACAATGTTTTCATTTCTTCATGCCCCTTTCTTTCCTCACTTCTCTTCCCATTCTTCCTCCCCACTGTTCTCCTGTTTACTTTTATATTTTGTATCTTATTTTATCTTATAACTCAATAAAAATGTTAAACCATAAAAGAAGAATCTAGTCAACTAACAGTCAGCACTAAATTGGTGCTAGATAAGAGTTAACGCAATTCAAGATGGGCTGGACTCGGATTACTTGTGGAAACAATAACTTCAGGCTAATTCCTCTCTTGACTTCACCACCGGGCTCTGTCGCTCCTTCTTCTACATAAGTATTTTAAGAGTGAAAATAGAGCTTTCATATTTTGTCCCTTTTTTTATTAATTGGCTAACAGCAGAGAATAAGGAAAATAATAACAGAATAATAGAGCTGGAAGGGACTTTGGGGGTCTTCTAGTCCAGTGTTCGACAACCGGTGGGCTGTGAGAAAATTTTGGTGGGCCGCAGAGAAATCTCACCCCCAGAGCACCCCCACAAAGCAATTAATCCAGGCTGCGCAGAAACATAAGGCTGTGCCACCCACATGGCCCGCGGAAACCCTCCCCACCCACTCACTCCTTACCTGGTAAACTTGCCGGCTAAGTTGCTATTTTTCCTTTTTTTTCCCCCAACCATCATCTGTTCTGCTGTGCTGGGAGATTTAGATTAGCTAGGAAACAGGAAATGGTTGGATTTCGTGCTTTCTAGCTAGTCTTTAGATCTTCGGCTCAGAACAGCCAAACCTCCCTTAGGACTGAAGGTTTGCTTGCAAGCAAATTCAGTGCAGACTCATGGCAAGCCAATTTGAGAGACTGAGCTACTGATGACAGATAGATAGATCACTGAATGATTCTGTGAGCAACTCTGTCTGCCTGCTTTGCCTGATCTTGGGTAAAAGTTGCTCTTTTTTATAAAAAATTCAATATTTACATGCATGGTGTGTTGTGAGTTAATTTTGTGAATTTGCTTTGCAAGCAAATTTTATGTGACAGACTGAGCTAGCCAATGGCAGATAGATAGATCTCTGAATGAATCTGTGATTCTGTGAGCAACACAATCTGCCTGCTTTGCCTGATTTGGGGTAAAAGTTGCTCTTTTTTATTAAAAAAAAATCAATATTTATATAAATACTTATAATATTTACATACAAGCCATGCCCAGCCAGTCACATGACCACCAAGCCACACCCACAAATTAGGCCACACCCACAGAACCCGTTAGTGGTCCCTGGAATCTAAAATTATGAGTTTGGTGGTCCCTGAGGTCCAAAAGGTTGGCGACTCCTGTTCTAGTCTAACCTCCTGCCCAAGAAGACCATTTATAATCAAGCAGGTACTTCAGATTGAGTGAATGGAGATGTTCTATTACAAACCCAAAGAATTGACCCTTGTGTAAATATTTAGTTTTTCCTGTATTTCTAGAAATAGGCCTTCAAGAGCTTTTAGGAATAGTATCTCAGTAGATCTTGTAATTCTATAATTCATTCTAATGGAAATGGTTAAAGAGATGTTGGATGCAATTTAAGCAGTAAGAACTTTTCAGACCAGGTTTAGCATCTCTGAACAAATCTGAAATGGTAATCCATTGGAGCAAGGTTTTTCAGATTGATCTTCTTTCTCTACTGAACATTAGAAACGAATCAAGGAAGAAGCAGCATAGAACTAAGGAGAAATTTCCTGACAGTTAGAGTCAGTCGAATAACTTGTCTCCAGAAGTTGTGGTGCTCCAATACAGGAGGCTTTTAAGAAGAGACTTGTCTGAAACAATATAAGATTTCCTGCTTGAGCAGAAGATACTAGATATCCGAGGTCCCTTCCAACTCTGGTATTCTGGGTTGCAAGTATTCTTTTCTATGCCATATACTTCTTTTCTTTTTAATGCAATGTTGAATAATTCAACTTTCTCTGTTTCAGGTCATTATTGTGGCTTCCCAGGTCAGGCCCAGGTCACCGGCCCTTGTTCAGCAGGCTATTACTGCCTGGCAGGTGCTTCTATCCCAACCCCAATGAAAGATCTGCTTGGGAATATATGTCCCAGAGGTCATTACTGTCCAAAAGGGTCTGCCACCCCCCAACCCTGCCCCCTTGGGTTCTACAGCAACTCTACAGGAAATACCAAGTTGGAAGACTGCCTTCTGTGTCGTGCAGGTAAACGAGGCAGAGGTCAGGAATGTAAATTTTAATGTAACTGATGGGATGTCATCAGTGAATGCAGAAAGTTTGAAGACTGTTTCAGGTTCTGTAGATGCTACTGGTTGGCAGCAGAAGATGCAGGAAATGGTCCCTCTGCTAATCATTACAGGTAGTCCTCAACTTACGATCACAATTGAGCTCAAAATTTCTGTTGTTAAGTGAGAAATTTGTTAAGTGAGTATTGCCCCATTTTACAACATTTCTTGCCACATTTGTTAAGTGAATCACTCAGGTAGTATGGTGGCCTAGAGGTGGAGCTCTTGCTGGCAGTCAGCAGAAGTACCCTGCAGTACTGCACTCTGACCACTGCGCCACTGAGGCTCTTGCTGATGTCATCAAGCATGGTAGACTATATATATATTTTTACAGCCTAGATCAGGGGGTCTTACCCTCTTAGGAATCAGTCTTGATGAAGTCTTTGGTTTTTAAGAGCTCATTTCATTTTGCCCTTTAATTCCCGTCAGCCAACCTATCTTGAAAACATTCCTGAATTTCTGCTTCTTTGCAGGATATTTCTGTGACGGAACAGGGCTTGTATCTCCTGCTGGTCTTTGTGACTTGGGATTTTATTGCAGCGGAGGAGCCGTTTCTCCAAGACCTGATCTGGTTAGTGGTGCTGATGCAGTGAAGTAGTAGTCCATTGTCTGGAAATGATCCATGTTCAACAGATAGTCCTGGAAACAGGAGGGTCTTCCTTTTAAAAGACCGCCCCCCTGTGGATTTTAATATCTAGATCAGGAGTCTCCAAACTTAGCAACTTGTGGACTCCAACTCTCAGAATTCCTCACCCAGGCATGCTGTCCAGAGAATTTAGGGAGTTGAATTCACAAATGAGTTGAATGTGGCAAGTTGGCCATGGGGAGTTGGCTACAGTGTGTTGGCCTAGACCCTTTTTCCATCTACTGTAGGATCCTAATCAGTGGTGGTATTCTACCAGTTTGGCCACCACTGATCCCAACAACCAACTCAATAGCTTAAATTAAACAATCCCACGTGGCATAATTTTGCCTTTCCTTTTTGCTTCCCATTACGGTCCTCAACGTCTTCTATTCATTCATTTTTATTTACAGGTCACCAGCAAAGGTGGTCGGTGCCCACCCGGCCACTATTGTGTGATGGGGAGTGATAGACCACAGCCATGCCCAGCAGGGAAGTATAATCCCTTCTGGGGAATGGATCAATGTTTAGATTGTCCAGAAGGGGCTTATTGTGATATCGGTTCTGCCAACTACACCCACTGCCCAGCTGGTGAGTTTCACTCTTCCACAATCCTTCCATTAAATTTCCTTTCTACAGCTCTGTAATCCCTTAATTCAGGGTAGAGTCAGGGCAACTAGATGGAGCTGAGCATTTACTGGCTGGATGCCCTTCCTGACACCATGTGGAGCTCACAGCAGATATTTTTTCTTTGATCCTAGGAGAGAAAAACATCTGCCGCTACCTAGGATTGAACTCTCAACCTTCTGGGTGGGAGGCAAGCATCTTCACCACTAAGCTACCATGCCACTTATTCTACAAGCCTTCCATTAACTTTTAAAAATGGCAATAATCTAGCTTTTCACTGATCTTCTAGTTGCATATTGACTTGATTCTTTCTCTGAGAATTGAAACAATGGTCCTTGAAGTTTTAGTATGCTAAGGCAAAATGAACAATGCATAGCCCACCAGATGTTGAGTTGCAGCTTTACCATTGTTTACAGCCAGTCATGCTGATGGGAGATGCCTGCCAACAATATTTGGAAGGCTTTGTGCTGTAGATGGTGACCCTCAGTTGAGCAAATAGCAAAGATCCATAAATATCTCTAGAGGCTTAAAATGCTCCCAATGTCCCAATAGATACTGGCCCTTGGGTTCATCTGAAGATGATTACAGAGCAGACATATCGTTTTCTGGTCAGGTTCTGGTTTCTTGGAATTTGTCCTTGCCTAATTAGAGTTCAACTTGTCTCTGACCTCTTTTATTTATGATTCTACCTCATCTGATGAGTGGAGACAAAAAGAAATGCACTTGTTTTTGTTCTACTGAATGCCAGTCGATGTTTGTCCTTCACATGAGTTGGAGGTATACTTTGTTTTCAAGTTCAGTGTCCTATTTTTAAGGGTAAGAAGCGACTTTACTCACACACCTTCTAAGTTTACTTAAGAGTCATTTGGAGGATCCATATTTTAATCAAATAATGAGAGGAGAATCCTTCCCGCAATTCTCTCTTGTATTTATTATTCATAATTCCTGATTATATATTGACTTAATCAACTCTGAGTGGGCTTGTTTAGAATCTGTTTGCTAAATTAATTGGAAATACCCATCTCCGTTTCACTTTAGGTCATTACTGCCCAAAGAACACCAAGTTTTCTACCCAGTTCCCTTGTCCTAGAGGGACCTATAGTGAAATTTTGAGTATCACGACGGTGAATGACTGCCAGCTATGCCCTTCTGGGAAATTTTGCTCCAAGCCTGGTTTGATCAGCCCAGATGGCATCTGCATGGCAGGATGGTATTGCCCACTTGGGTCAACAACAGGCAAGCCAATAACTACAGGAAATCACTCTGGTATTTAATTGTTTTTTAAATTATTATCGAGTAATAATATTATTGAATTAAGCGGTTGACACAAAGAAGAGTGGGGTCAAGCTATTCTCCGAAGCAGCAGAAGGCAGAACAAGAAGCAGTGGATAAGGGGGGAAGCAACCTATGCAAATATGACAGGAAAAGGTAATATGGGAAAATAAACATAGAAATGAGATGAGAATTTCAAATAATATTGTAAAATAAGATATGATAATATTCTAATGAATGAAATAAGTTATAATATGAATTGGAGTTGGAAAAGTTTAATATTTAACACCAATAAGGCTTAATGTGATATGAAATTGAACAAACAAAACGAATAGGTAAATATGGTCATGTTTGTATTGAGATGTGAAACCTGGAACCATACTGCTTGCCCAATGAGAATTTTTTTTATTTAAAAAAAATTGAGGAGGAAATCGAATAATGAAATCATTTAAGTATGTTTAACTGATATGGTGGTTGGCATTAGGAGAGAGTATTGAAATGTTGAAAATAAGCAAGGAAGGATTTTGATTTAATGTGAATATGGGTATTAAGAGATACGATTGGTATTGTTAAGCTTGTCTATATTAAAATGTATGATATATTGATGCCACGGAGTTAATGTATTTTTGTGTATGTGTAGATTGAAATAACAAAATTAAAAAAAAAAAACAAGGAAAGAAGCAACCTAGAACTAAGGAGACATTTCCTGACAATTATAACAATTAATCAGTGGAACGACTTGCCTCTAGAAATTGTTGGTGCTCCCACACTGGATGTTTTTAAGAGATTGGAGGACAATTTGTCTGAAATATTATAGGGTTTCCTGCTTGAACAGAAGTTGGACTAGAAGACCTCCTTCCAATTCTGTTGTTCTGTTATTCTGTATTCTGTTAATTCAGAATATGGTGTGGGTGCCTTTGAATCACTGTTGACTCCTGCTAGCTGTTTGAACTAATCCCCGAAGTTTTCTTGGCAAGATTTCAGAAGACGTTTGCCATTGACTCCTTCCTAGGGCTCAAGGGTATGACTGGCCCAAAGTCACCCAGCTGGTTTCCTGCCTAAGGCAAGACTGGATGTCAGAGCCTCCTGGGTTCTAGCCACTGTACAAAAACTAGCTCTCACTAGTATCTTTAGGAGGGAGGGATGAGATAAATTTTGCCCCCTGATCAGAAAGCAAAATTAGAATGTATTATTCCTCTGTGCCTAAAGAAGAACAGGGAAATCACCTCCGCACTGATCGTATTAACTTGCAAATGCTCAAGGCAACCAAGCGTAGCGCTAATTATTTAAAACTGGTTTATGAAGAATTCCACTCCCAGGCTTTTAGAAGATAATTATGTTTGCTGAATAGCATGTCATCAGCACCTATTGAAATTTCAGAAACTAGAGTTGAGTCTGGTTTTAAGTCTAGCTGTATGTATGTATGTATGTATGTATGTATGTATATATATGTATATGTATATATGTTTTCTTAGGTTTTTGCAGGTACTTACATGTATGGTATTCAGCTTTGTTCGGGTATTTTCCCACGTCATTATAGTTGTGCTTTTAAAGTTGTAGCAACGTTTCGGCAGAATCTCATCTGCCATCATCAGGCTTCTGTATTGTGTTTGTCTGTGAGTCAGACTTTTACAGTTGTTTCAGTTTTAAATTTGGGGCTAGCCATATATATTCGGGTTTTCTCCCGCATAAGATTGGAAGTATCTAGGCAACATTTCAATGAAGTCTCATTCATCATCTTCAGGCTTGTGTCTTCAGCTCTGTGCTTCTCAGAGTGATGTGAGCTTGCAGCTTGCAGAGTGATGAAGAAGAAGCACAGAGAAGCAGCTCTGAGAAGCACAGAGCTGAAGACACAAGCCTGAAGATGATGAATGAGACTTCATCGAAACGTTGCCTAGATACTTCCAATCTTATGCAGGAGAAAACCCGAATAACCAAAGATCCATATACATACATACATACATACATACATACATACATATTCAAGTCAGAAAACAAATCAAAGGGGAGAAAATCACATTTTTGCAATGGTTAAGCAGGTCTGTTTCAGCAGCCAAATTGAAATAGTTTGAGTGTGAAATGTTTCGTGTTTAGGTCTCGCAAAATGCTCATCGTGTTTGCTCTTCAAAATTGAGACATATTTTTTTTTCTATTCCAGAAGCGGACTTAATTCGAAGGTGTCAAGCAGGGTCATTCTGTCCTGAAGCTTCTTCTGTTCCCATTCTTTGCAGTCCAGGTAAATGCATTTCTCGCTTTCACCAAGACATTCTTGGCATTCACATCTGGATGTCCAAGTTTCTTTCTCTAGATCAGAAGAAACTAAGTAGATTTGTCCTGAGATGACTTCTATCTCCCAAGGTCTGATCTCAACAATGGGCTATAAATTTGATGAGCAGCCAACGAAAGAGATCAGCACTCTGTTTTGTGAACCAATAGCCAAGACATGAAAAAAGGAAGAGCAATGGGATCCAATGGGGTGTATTCAGAGCCTGAAACTTAGTGCTGTTTTGCTCTCAGGATATTTCCACAATCCTTTAAAAGAATCTGTTTTGCATTCAAAGCAGCAGGTTCACACCCAAAATGAGATGGACCATGAGTTTCCACACTTGGAATATAAGATTGGAGTACGCACAGCCACAATATAGCACATTTCCCTCCGTATACTTCTTTTCCTTACTTCTATTGCAATTGAAGATTTCTAGAACTCTGCAGCCTGCTGGATAGCTGTGACCTGCGTTTGGGGGAATGGTTGGTTCTATCTAGCCTATCTAGCCTTATGTCATCGATGTGTGAATCATAGAGGCAAAAATCCTGGAAGTTCTGATAGATTTCACACCTGGTGCAAAAGCGATGCAGCTTCTTGCTTTCTTCTTTCTGATCTACGGTTCGTTCTTTCCATCCCTCAGCTTTGCCCCGGCATCTAATCAAAGCCCTCCCCAAAGCATGATTTTCAAAAATGAAGTATATTCACCCAACTGAACTGGAATTGTTGTCCAGTGCAGTTGAATATTCCCCTGATCTCTTTTGACTGGGTTCTGAGAGAGGTTGTCCAACTCAGCTGGATCTAGGTGGAATAGAATAGAAATGGAAATGGAAATGGAATAGAACAGAATAAGGAAAGAATGAACAGAACAGAACAGAGTAAAGTAGAGTAGAGTAGAATAGGAAAAGTATGAATAGAATCGAGTAGAGTCGAATAGAATAGAATGGAATAGAATAGAATAGAATAGAATAGAATAGAATAGAATAGAATAGAATAGGGAAAGAATGAATAGAATAGAATAGAATAGAATAGAATAGAATAGAATAGAATAGAATAGAATAGAATTCTTTATTGGCCAAGTGCGATTGAACACACAAGGAATTTGTCTGGTGCATATGCTCTCAGTGTACATAAAAAGAAAAAAAATATATTCATCAAGAATCATAAGATACAATACTTAGTGATAGTCATAGGTTACTAAATAAGCAATCAAAACATACTAGGAAACAAATAAAACAATATATATATAGTAGAGACAAGCAACAAGGTGATAATCATAAGTGGGAGGAGATAGGTGATAGGAAGAATAATAGTAATACAGTCTTAGTAAATACTAAGGTTTGATGCTGTTGTGGGAATTAGTTGTTTAGCAGAGTGAGGGTTTGCTGGGGGGGCGGGGGGAGAACTGTCTTTGTGTCTAGTTGTTCTGGTGTGCAGTGCCCTATGGTGTCATTTTGAGGATAGAAGTTGAAACAATTTCTTGTTTTATTTTGCCGCATGTGTATATGCCCTTGAAACGACACCGATAGAATTGCAGTCTATTGTAGCTTAGTTGAATAGTGCATAAATATATCTTCAAATGATGATTTGAGAAGACACATCCTAGCGCATATTTTTCTTTCTTTGTAAGGTTTTTACTGTGCATCTTCTGAGTTGGCTGCTCCATCTGGCCCATGTGATCCCGGCTTCTACTGTACGGGAGGTTCTATTCTACCCAATCCAACTGATGGGATAATAGGAGACATTTGCCCTCAAGGCTACTTCTGCCCTCAGGGAACATCTTCCCCTGTTCCTTGCCCAGCAGGTAAGGTTGCACGTAGATAGTGCTGCTATATTTCTCAGCTCACTCTTGATGGCATGAAATACAATGAAATAGGGAAGGGAGGGAAGGAAGGAAGGAAAGAAGGAAGGAAAGAAGGAAGGAAGGAAAAAGGAAGGAAAAGGAAGCCAGATAGTTAAGAAAAGAATGCAGCACTTCTTTGTTTTCTGAAATTCTGGGTTTCTACACATTTAATTAAAATGGAGACTTTAAGGACCTGTTAGACTGATATGTCTCTTTTTATAGGTACGTTCTTAGCCCACCAAGGTGGACGGTCAATCCAGGATTGTCATCTCTGCCTAGCAGGCTGGTTTTGTTCCTTCCAGGGCCAAACCTTTCCAGAGAATTTGTGTACAGAAGGCTGGTTCTGTCCAGAGGGGTCAATATTTGACCAAAATCCAGGTAGGGCATTATTCTACACTCAAATGAGACTACTTTTTATTGCTGGAAAAGCCCAACTCATCTCACAGAATTGTTGTTCTGGAAGAGAAGGAAGATTAGTTGTGTTTGCCACTTTTTTAAAAAATAAATTTTATTAATTTTTCAAAATTTGAAAAACATAAAATAAAAATGTGTACATTGTTATCTACATCAAGACATCTTTTGTATCTCCTTACATTTTTCAGTATATGTATTTACTTAGTTGTGTTCGCCACTTTGAGTTACTTATAAAAATAATAAAAATAGGATTTACATTTAAAAAAAAACAAAAAAAAACAGAAGCCGTGATTCTTGCGGGATTGAAATTTGGCAAAGTTGTGATTCCTTCAGTCAAAGAAATAATAAGGTTTTCTCTCTCCCTCCTCCTTCTCTGCCCCCTCCCTCCCTCTCTCCCTCCCCCCTCCTCTCTCTCTAGACCATCTTTGTCCTCTGGGTCACTATTGTCCCCAAGGGAGTCCAAAACCTCAGCTGTGTCCTCCTGGTAAATACCAAGACGAAGTGGGCCAAAGTCTGTGCAAAATCTGCCCTGCAGGAAAGTAAGGAACACATTTTGCAACCTTGTCTAATTAAATTGCAGGCAGCTTCTTTGCATTCTACATGATAGCTGTTCAAATGCATCAGGAAGACTCTACATCGCCTTATTTTTACTGCTGTTTGCATTTCCCATTTATTTCTTCCATGCAAAGGAGATGCCTTTATGTATCAGATCCAATAGCCAAGCCATGTAATTCCATTCTTTTTACCTGTTTTCCCAATTTAGGCTGTCCCTTCTGATATATCGTGACCACTTATGAAGGCTAGAGAGCTATGTCTGAAGACAATCGAAGGAATTCTTCCGAGAACCGAGATATTTTGTTGTACACCTTTGATTTAGCGCTTTTTATGCTCATTTTAGAATGATTGTGATGCTCATGTTTATATGATGACAATTCAGATCAGTGGTGGGATTCAAATTTTTTTATTTCCGGTTCTGTGGGCGTGCCTTGGTAGGCGTGGCAGAGAAAGGATACTATAAAATCTCCAATCAGAGGCGGTATTTGCTGGTTCTCCGAACTACTCAAAATTTCTGCTACCGGTTCTCCAGAACTGGTCAGAACCTGCTGAATATCACCTCTGATTCAGATGTATCCTATGAGCTTACTAGGAATCAATGATCTGTGAGGCGATTTGAACATTCAACCTGTAGCATTTAGGGGGTTGAAATCATCTCACAGATCCTCAATCCTTCACCACTCTTATGATCTATCATCACTAGTTCTGAATCTGTGGTCCTTGGACCCCTGAGGTGCCACAATGTCATCAGAGGGAGTCCCCAAAGACTTGAAAAAATATTATGATTTAAATCTTGAGTTAAGTCAAGATTTTAGGGGTCCATGGCCATGTTCTGTGGCCATAAAAAGTGTTCAAAGGGGGTCCATGGTGAAGAAAAGGTTGAGAACCACTGAGCTATCTGAATGATGATCATAATGTTTGAGGCACCCACATGAAATTCAGATTTGGCCAGAGAAGTGAGGTTCCAGTGGCCTGGCTTCTATTCTAGTGATTCCCAATAAATAAACTGGTTGCTTTGCATAATTCCTATCCATAGGGGGCGGAAATAAAAATGAAAACAGACTGAACATTGTTAGCTTTATTGACAGGTTCTGTGATCCCAGTTTCCAAACACGAGATCCCAGGAGTTCCCGAATGACTTCTCCAGGAGTGATAAACCCCATGGACTGCCTGCCGGGGTACTACTGCCTGTCAGGAACAAAAACAGCTAAGCAATATCCTTGTCCCGCTGGGACCTTCAGCAACCAAACCAGTCTGAGCAGCTTCAGGGAATGTGAGCCATGTCCTGGGGGCAAATTCTGTGCCAGGCCAGGTAATCGGAGAGGAGACTTGGTCCGCCGCCTGCAAAATCTGATTTCGTCCAAGGACGTAACTGGGTTTGCATTTGCAATGTGCTGCTTTGTTGCAAGCTACATTGGTGGTTTATTAGCGATTTTGTGATGAAGATGAAGAAGAGGATGAAGATGAGGATGATTCCCAATGAGAAGTTTGGAGAATATAGTACCTCTGCCTAAGACCTTGAATTCCATTCATTAATTTAATTAATTAATTAGTTAGATTGCAGTGCACAGTGAGAGACAATACATCCGCTATATCTATATCTACCGGTATATCTATATCGATATTTACTGGTATATCTATATCATCTATCTTTGTCTCTGTCTCTGTCTCTGTCTCTCTATCTATCTATCTATCTATCTATCTATCTATCTATCTATCTATCTATCATCTATCACCTCTATCTCTTATCTATCTATCTATCTATCTATCTATCATCTATCTTAGATACATGGATTTAGAAATAGACACACGCACACACGCACACACACACACATATACACACATCCCAGTGTAACAATCACTTCTAATTCCAACTTTGCTTCTACATTGGCTATTCTGTTTGGGATTAGATCCTTCACTTCTTATCAATAAACACATTTCCTATGGTTGGACCTACACCCAGATATAGGTTTCCCACTAGAAAGCTCCTTGAATTTCTAGATGGTAGAAGTTTCCTCACTTTGTAAAATTTGGAGCCAACAAAATATGTTGTCATAAATCTTCTTTTCTAGGTTTAGTGACTCCCAGTGGGCCTTGTTTGCCTGGTTACTACTGTGTTTTGAAGGCCTGGAGACCAAATCCTGTTCAAGATGAAACTGGAAGTTTATGTCCTGCAGGGCATTTTTGTCCCTTGAGTAGTAACAGACCCAACCCATGTCCCAAAGGAACATTTCTCCCCCTACCTGGCATGTTATCTCAAAATGCCTGTTTGCCCTGTCCTGGAGGAAGCTTCTGCCAAGGAGAAGGGCTGGCTGCTATTTCTGGTAGGTCATGTACTTCTTAAATATACCAATATGTTGGGAAGTGTTCAAGCATGCTGGGTGTCATGTCCATGCATGAAAGTCCATTCAAACTGATTCATTACTCAACAGTAAGGTATTTGTTGAGGTATTCCCCGTTAGGAGAATGAGTACACTCAAGGAAACGTTGTGAGAGTGGTGTTGAATAACACACGACCAGCATACAGATACACTGAATAGTAAAATGTAGGTTTTGCTTCCAGTAAATGGGTAAACTAAGTCCAACAAACAGTCCAAATCATACACGGTTAAAGCAGTCAGTATTCACAACAATCAGTCCAGGGATAATCCAAAAAAAAATTCCAGTATCATAAACGAAGTTCAGTAAACAGAGTTTGCTAACAGTTGCAAGACTCACGGCAATCCAAGCAGAATGACGATCAGGCAAAAGCAATAGGGAAAATGCAAGAAGAGAGAACCAGGTTTCTGGCTCCATCTTATGGCCGTTGGAGGAACCTCAGCCAATCATTCTCTTAAAAATACAACAGTATTAAATAACTGTCCTGGTTTATATATTGCCAACCCAACTGTTAGGTGACTATCATTCCTAGCAGGCTTCTTCTCAACTAGTGGTTGGCATCTACTTGGAGTTCAATAAAAGTCAATTCACAGAGTGGGTTGGATTTAGTGTGCTTGTGTCGACGTAGGGATTCTAGGCTGATCCCTCTTTTAACTCCACCCTAGATTCTGCCACTCCTCCTACACTAGGTGCTAGTCTAAGAGAGAGGTTTAGTTTATTTCTTCTTTCAAATGGATAACTATAGCTTTATTTTATGCCTTTGGTCTGTGGCTGTCAACCAAGGGAACTCAACAAGTCAATTTCATGATTGTTTTCTTACTGTGAACATTGCAGGCAATCTGGTTCTTAAATTAAAAGCCTTGGTTTGTTTTGGGGCAATAGATAATGGAGGGACAGCAAAGTCAAGATAACAGGAGTCCAGCTCTTGATGGGAAATTAAATTCTGAATGTCTACATCTATCTCTCCAATACTGCTCAGTTGGCTTTCAGTGATCTCTCAATGCCATTTATTCAGTGAAGTAGACATGGAAAATTCAATGAGTGATTCCAGGCACTCACTGAATGCCTCACCGTTGAGCTACACAACAGTTGTGATCTCTACATTCTATATCCATGTTGGACTATCAGGTTTATAAATTGAAATATGGAGCTTCCAAAGAGGATTAAGATCAGTACCCTCATTTTGGAGGCAATGAACTTTGTGGTGAATGCAACATGTTATGAAGACCATCCATTTGCCATTCTGAAATATTTTGCTTTGCAGGGACGTGTCAGGCTGGTTTCTATTGTGACTTGTCCTCTTCGCGTCCCGATCAAAACCTCTGTCCCCCTGGATTCTATTGTCCCCAAGGCACTGGGACCCCTGCTCCATGCATGCCAGGGACCATCACTCCCCTTAGTGGAAAATGGGATATCACAGACTGCAAACTTTGCCCAGCTGGGAATTTCTGCAGTGGTACGTGCAAACTTTTCATTTACTGTTTTAAATCGGAGGGAAAGATAATTTTGGTGCACCTGAAGGGATTTTCTTATGACATAATCAAAATTATGAGTAGATCCTTCTTCTCTTAGGGGCAGGAAAGACTGCTCCAGAAGGAAGTTGCTCTCCTGGCTTCTACTGCCCATCTGGCCAAGTCTCTTCCACTCCATCTTCCCACCGGTGCCCACGTGGATTTTATTGCCCCGAGGGTTCTGTGGATCCAGTCGCTTGTGAAAAGGGAACCTACCAACCAGAAGAAGGGAAGGAATCCTGTGATCCCTGTCCTGTCCGATTCTTTTGTGAGCCCACCAACAACAGTAAGCCCAAGAGAAATGCAATCGTTGGAGGCAAAGACTGACTTTGCACAGAGCTAAGATGCACTGCCACTTAATTTTGGTCGGTCTGATGTTGGCTTAGTGTGTTGTCTTAAGCCAAACTTTGCACTTTGTAAATGATGTGTATAGCTTAACATGATTTATTTGCCCAGCCATTGTGTCTGAGTTAACAATCCAAGATTTACATGGCTTAGGGCAGTGGTGATTAACCTTTTTGACACCGACTGCCGAAATGGGAATGCGCATGCACCAAAAAGGAACCAAGTGCCAGAATGCAAGTGCACGCGCACACGTACGCTCATGCCCAAAACTGGAAGAGCAGCACCCAGCGCATGCATGTGCACTGACCAACTGGTCTTTCAGCTTCTAATGTGCATGTGTGTGCAAAGACTAGCTGGCTGACTGGTTTCTAACATGCATATGTGCGCTGGCCAGCTGGTCTTCACAAACGCATGCATGTTAGAAACCAAAAGACCAGGTGGCTGACACGCAGATGCATGTTGGGAGCTCCTCTTCTAGTTTTCAGTGTAAGCACACACATGTGTGAAGACCAGCTGTTCAATGCACACCAGAACCCGGAAGAGCAATGGGCAACAGCTGGCATGCCTGGAGTGATGGCTCTGTGTGCCACTTTTGGCACGCGTGCCATAGGTTCGCTATCAAGGGCTTAGGGTGATGGGCAAACTCAACCAACTGTAGCTTGTGAGCCATGAGCATACTGCATCGTCTAAAGGCTACATTAACACTAAAGATGGCACCATGAGTCCCTGAGCCCAGAACTCTGTGGAATAACAAAGAAAGAAGAGTTCTTTAGTCTGAAATTTGGATCTATAGGATTTTCTTTCTGAAAATAAAGGCGTCTTGTCCTTAAAAGTAAACATTGCTGCCAAAAAGCTTTCAAATATGCTCTTTCTCTCCTAGATGATGGCATCCCAGTTTCTAAGCTGTGTCTTATGGGGTATTTTTGTCCACCTGGTACTGCTTCTAGCAGGGAGCATCCATGCCCCAGAGGTACCTATGGACCCAAGGCTGGTGCGGCTGATGAATCTGAGTGTGAATCCTGCCCAGCAGGTAAGAGAGGGCCTGGATCTAAGCTTAGAAAAGGGCACCCAGAAGTGAAAGATGAGAATGTCTTGTTTGCCATTCACAGTCTGTGTCATGCCCCTGGTGGAGGCTGACTCTGAGGGAGAGGAGGAACAGCTGACAGGGAGTGGAAGTGTGGCTCAGGAGGTTGTGGAGGAGGCTGGGGAAGGGCAGAGGCCGGCTGGGCAGTCAGAGAAGGACCCAGGCCCATCCCCTCTCCATCCTATGGCATGCAAGGAGGAGAGGATAAGGGAGAGACGTGGTCTCCTCGGGAGGAGAGGGCCTTGATCCTCTTCATGGGCTGCAGCTGTGACAACTGGATAAGACCATGGACATGCGTACGGGCGAGTGCTGGAAACAAAGCACGGAAATATCTCTAGTTATTGTTCCTCTCTGAGTTTGGCATCCTTCCCGGTGTGTGTTCTGATATCTGTGGATGTCTTCAAGCCCTTATCTTGCCTGGTTTGTGTTGTCTTTTACTCTTTATAATTTAAATGACATTTCCGCCTTCTTGTAACTGCTTGTGTGGGAGTTTTTTGTCTCCAGTCAAGGATATTTGGAGCTTGGAAGCAAAGCGAAGGAATAAAAGGAGCTTCACCTGTTTTTTGTGACTGTGTTTATCTTGTATCCCAGTCTGGGTCATCACAGTCTGGGAATTCTGCTGTTGTCTTTTCTCTCCTATAAAAGGCATGTATTGTTCATCTCCTGGACTATTTCAGCCAACCGGCCTTTGCCATGAAGGCTACTACTGCAGCAAAGGGGCAGTCAGCTCAACTCCCATTAGGCACAGAGTAAGTGGAAATGACAGAATGTAATAGAGTTGGAAGGGACCTTGGAGATCTTCTAGTCCAACCCCCTGCTCAAGCTGGAAACCCTATACCATTTCAGACAAGCGGTTGTCCAATCTCTTCTTAAAAATAGCAAAGTGTTTGAAGACAACGTGGCATGTATAAAAATGTCAACAGGAGATCGCATTGGAAGCAGGAGTAAACATGAAGACATCAAATATTGTAATGTTAGGGAGGCCGTAAGGGAGAAACTAGTAAGATTACAGCATTGTCCTACTAACTGTAATATAGCTGACATACTAACAAAGCCTGTATCTGTGGACAAATATCAGGACTATGGATTGTCAACTGTTCAGCTTTAAATGGGCGGAGTGTTAAGGTATTAAGATTTAATGCTGACCATCTGCTGATGCAATGAGGATGAATCAACATAGTTATTGCTGCTTTAAGACTGAGGATGGGTCCCACAGGGTTTTACCACTTTAAGAAGCTGTCCCTATATATGAGGCCATGAGGGGCATATCTCTTTCTCCTTGTGTTCTGTCTCCATTGTGGTTCTTTGTGCAGAGTAAAGAAAATTGATTGATTCTGTGGGCGTGGCTTGGTGGGCATGGCAGGGGAAGGATACTGCAAAATCCTCATTCCCTCCCCACCCCACTAACCTGCTTTCCAGCCCTGTTCTCCTGTGCAGGGCAACCAAAGAAGATCAAGCCAATCAGTTGGGACTCAGGAGGCAGAGAATAGATGGGACCGGGGCCAGTCAGAGGTGGTGTTTGCCGGTTCTCCAAACTATTCAAAATTTTCCCTGCCGGTTCTCCAGAACTGGTCATTACCTGCTGGATTCCACCTCTGCTGCTATTTACAGTTCATTGTCTGAATTGGTAGTTCCTTGATGTTCTTCTTAACCAGAGTCTATTGATTTCTTCACTTCCTGTTCCTTTCATCTTTGTACAGGTGGATTCTGCCTATCCATTGACAGGGAATGACATCTGTCCCAGAGGACATTTTTGTCCCCCTGGCACTGGTTTTCCCATGCCTTGCCCACCTGGCTCCTTTTCCACTATGATTGGCCTGAAAGCTGAGGGTGAATGCCTTCCTTGCCCAGCAGGACACATCTGCAGTCAGTCGGGGACATCTGGGCTGTCCCAGATGTTACCATGTAATGAAGGGTAAGATGCAGACTGGCAGGTTCTTCCCGGCAGAGAAATGGGGCATCCCAAAACCACTGTCTCAAAATAGGCCATCTTGAGGGCGTCAAGCAGATCTGGCAATGCAGTAAGACAGGCTGGGGAATTATGGGAGTTGAAGTCCACACATCTTAAAGTTGCCAGAGCTGACAAACAATGAGATGGCATTAAACAACTTCCCTATCTCTCGGGGCGACTGAAACAGAGATCCAGCCTCTTCTGGAAATCTGTTTTGAATGACCAACATTTAAGGGAGTTCAATATTTGAGGATGAAGAATTTTCCCCTTTAAAGGAAAAGCCAAGTTTTTAAAAGTACAGCTGCTCCTTTCTTATATTCACAGGTATGTTTGCCTTGAAGGCAACTCTGTGCCCTGCCCTAATGATGGGATACATGGGTATCGATGCCCTAAAGGCTTCTACTGTCCCCAGGGTGCCAGCTCGGAAGTGCCCTGTGAGCCTGGGATGTTTAGCCCCACTGATGGAGCCAGTGTCTGCCTCCCTTGCCCAGCAGGAACTGCCTGTCGACGTGCTGCCATGGTGGAACCAGCCATCTGCCCTCGAGGTAATGCAGGTTGGCAAATGCAGGTTGATACATAGCATGGGAAACAAAAACTCTGTTGGATGAAGATTAAGGAGGATGTCCTCTTTTGCTCCCATCCAATGTTCTTCCATGCTATTTATAGCTTCCAAATGATGGAAAGGCACAGTTCTGTACTGGAATGACCTCTTCTGGAATCTAGTTCTGGATACATAACTTGAAAAAGTGTCCAGTGAAACTGGAATAAAGTCAAAGAAGGATAAATGCAGGTGATTAAGAGATTAGACACAAAGATCTACCAGGAAGGACTGAGGGATATGTGTAACTTTTGAAAAATGTCATCAGACACCTGGAACATATTACCACATGTGGTGCTCATGCACAGAAGCTAAGAGATATTGGACAAAAATACATACGTGGTTGGAAAAGATGATAAAACAACGTGTAGACCTAAAACCTGAAATATTTTTGTTATGGATGATACCAGAAAGTTATAGTAAAGAAAAGACATATCTAATTATTCATGTATTAACTGCAGCTAGAATAGTATATGCTCAAAACTGGAAAAGTGAAAAAAATCTGATAGAGGACAGTGTGATTAGGAAAATATTAGAATGTGCAGAAATGAATAGATTAACACTGACAATTAAAGGAAAAGAACAATCTGAATAGGAGATGATATGGGAATTATTTTATCAATGGTTGGAAAAGAAAATGGCAATTAGAAATTAAATATATGAATATAGAAGATATATAGAGAGAGGGTATATATGAATATAGAGAGGAAGGAATTAAAAGGGGGAAGGTTACAACGATAAGATATATAATGTATATTCATTCAAAATAAGAATGTACTGTAATTGTTGTTGTTATGGTAAGGAAATTGTATTAACCACAAATATTATGCACAATTGTACCCACACGACACACTGTATAAAGAAAAGATAGAATGTTTGTAAAATAAAATAAACAAGTTTACACACACAAAAAGAAAAAGATGTCCTGGAGAAATACGTCAAGATCTATTCTCCCTCATCTCATGGAGAGCCTGGATATAGATAATTTTCTATGTTATACAAAGGCAGTTTCTATTTCAATGTAGGGCCTCTTTCTCTGAATATGATCAAACCTAAAGTGGATTATCCACAGATCTTTTCCTTTGGATTTATCACTCAGCAGGAAGTGTAATCTGGGGGAACCTTTATTCTAGATCAGGGGTGTCAAACTCGATTTCATTGGGGGCTATATCAGGGTTGTGTTTGACATTGGGGAACTGGGGTGGGCATGGCCAGGGTGAACATCGCCAGCTCAACATCACTCGTGTTGAGGGTGTCTATGGTGGCTCAAGCACTCTGCCAGTGAAAATGGGCTCCTGAGCTCCGTCTTCAGCTGTGAGGGCTTCCTGCAACCCTCTGCCAGTGAAAATGGAGCTCATGAGGGCCACAAGCTCTCCTCCCAAGCTCCATTTTCACTGACAGAGGCACTGTGGGATAGTCCTTATCCAGGGTATCCAGGGTGGCCCCATAGGACATATCTAAGCACTTGCAGGCCCTCGGGCCTTGAGTTTGACACCCCTGTTCTAGACTCATCAGGTCCACAGTCTCCACTTCTTTGGAAAATACGGAATGTAGTATGAAACTTCAAGTTAATGTCCTCCATCCTACTTGGTCTGGACGCTGAAACTAAGCAAGGTCCAATGGAGTTAGTACTTAAGTAAAAACTGGTAAGACATGTAATGCAAGAACTAGGAAGTCATCGTGATTGGTGTTGCCAGGGAAACTGTGTAGACGAAGTCATCAGAAATCAACCTCGGTTCAAAGAACTTATTGACATTTCAAGCATGACTATAGCTTATTGATTCAGTAACCTCACTTTTCACAGGGTATTACTGCCCAGCCCAGACAGCCATGCCCATACCATGTCCAGCCAGTTTGCTAAATGCCCTGGAGGGAGCCTCATCCTTCAATGCTTGCAAACCATGCCCAGTTGGAAGGTTCTGCAGGGGTGATGCCAACTGGAAGCCTGATGGTAAGAAACCTTAGCTACCCACTTCTATTCTATCCTCTTCTTTCTTTAAAGAAAACCAAGATCGCCATGTTGTTTTTGAAGCTATGGATGTTTCTGTTTCGTCTTGCAAAATGCTTAGGCAACTGTGTCTCTCTGTGAGACTCTCACAATCTCCATTGCCCCTTCCTGGACCATCTTATGGGCAGTTTATTCATTCTCAACAGAAGAGAAATTGTGATGACCCAGGGCGTGGCACAAAGGCAACACAGTCAGATAAGCGATAAGAGTCCCTTTATTATCTCCAACTTTGCTCCCAATGGCCTGGTTACCTTCGGGCTGAGGAAAAAGTCTCCCAGGAACAGCCTTTGACTGTAGAAAATTCAGTCCAAAACAAGGTACAAACAAACTGTAACTTAAAATCCAAACAAACCAAACTGAAGTAATTAGTTTGGCAGGGCAGGAGAAGGAATTTCAAACTTGAAAGCACAGCAATGCTCACATAGTTGGGAAGATGCCAGGAACACAGATAAGCCACGATGATACAAGATAAATTCACATTTACTCCCCAAAACTTGCTGTGTGCAGCTTCCTTTTTTATACACTGTGTTCCCAGCTGAAGCTAATGAAGGAATCGGGGCCCTTTCATCCCCCGTAAGCCATGCAACTGACATTGCTCTCTTCTCTGTTCTTCCCTGCATGCCCTAGGATGAAGAGGGGATGGGCCTGGATCTTCCTCTGAATTCCCTCTCCCTTGCTCTACCTGTCCCCCTGCTCTGCCCAGCCAGACTTTGCCCTTTCCCAGTTTCTTCCACAGCCAAAAGAGCCACACTCCCACTCCCTGTCATGTGTTCAGCTTCCTCCTCCGAGTCAGATTCCGACATGGGCATGACAGAAATGTTCTCTTCATCCTCTCTTTGGCAGGTTTCTGCACTGCTGGGTTTTACTGTGCCGGGGGAGCATTTGATGCTGTCCCTCAAAGCTCACCTGAGTTTCCACTAAATGGACCTTGCCCCCGGGGACACTTTTGCCCAGAAGGCACTCCGTCTCCCATCGCCTGTCCAGTGGGCACTCTGAATAATGGGACAGGTGAGTATAGCTTGGAAGACCATCCCCAGGGTTGATTTCAAGGGTTGATTTTACCAGGGGTGGGCTGCTGTGGGTTTGCCTGGTTTTGGGGGGACCCATTGCTAACATGATGGCTGGTTCAGAGAACCGCCCAATCCCACCTCTGTCTGGCCCCTTCCCCCCTTCCCCTCCCCTTCCCTCCCAGGAGTCTCCATGCAGCCCGGTTTGGATGTGAGGTAAGTGCAGGGCCCATGTGGAGGCTCAGGGAGGGGGGGAAATGGGCCTCCTGGAAGTTCCGGAAGTCCAGAAACGGGCCCATTTCCGGCCTCCAGAGGGCCTTCGGAGCCTGCGGGGAGGCAGAGAGGTTCGAGGAAAGCCTCCGGAGTCTGGGGAAGATGAAAACACCTCCCCTCCACCTGCCATGGTGCAGGGGGCTGACTAGGCCATGCCCAACATGGTCACATCCACCCAGCAACCGGGCAGAGAACTCACTGCTGAAATTTTTGAAGCCCACCTCTGTCAACTACCAAGGGGTTTCTCCAGCTACAAGGAGCTGAGTTCACACAAATAGATGCCAAAGATCATACTTGTCCTTCAAAAGAAGATTGCAGGTCCTCACCTTCTTGCCTTCCCGCCTCCCTGCCTGACTTAAGAATGAAAGACTTCTGCAAGAATTCTGTATTGATTTGATTTGATTTGTCAATTGCTTACAAGATAACAGGTATAAGCATAAACATAATTATGAATACACAAAATGGATACATATAAGAAAAAATAAAAAGAAACAATAGGATAAAAAGAAACAATAATAGTAGGGCTTGTGGGGAAATTGTAGTGAAATAGAATGGGATGGGGATCTCCACCGACATTTATGGCAGCTAATGGTCTTGTGAGAAAGAGGGAGGACAGGAGAAATTGTGGACACTTAGATGAATAATGAGGTCCTTAGGGAAGATACAAGAGGGGTAATATTTCATAACCCTCCCTCTCACTAGATACTTCTACTCCACCCCTTTACTTAAAGGGTGGGCAGAAAATCTCGTAGTTCTCTGATTTCAGTGTATTAAAAATGTTATTTATAGAATCAATAGATCTTCTTCTCCCTGTTACTTCCCTGAGGTAAATCCTGATTGTTTAACTTTGTTCCTGCGGTGAAGGCAAAACAAATAAATGTCATTTGTGCTGAAAATAATTGCTTTGCTCATTTTAATGGAGAAAGATCAAGTACAAACAACTCTCGGTCAACACCGCTCCTTTCCCTCTAATCCTAAGGCATCCTATCCTTTATTCCCAGTTGTAATTAACATTAAAAAATTATATTTAAAAGAAATAGAAGGTTTTTCTTATGAAAGCCACCCTTCGGCTCGCATCTTTTCCTTCGGTTCACTCAGGTAGTGAAGGTTGTACAAATTCACTCTTGGCTGGTCCTTTGATGTGGTTCTCCATGGAAAAACTGGGAATCTTTTGATCCTATAGGAGGATCCTCTCCAGATTACTGTGTGCCTTGCTACCCAGGATTCTTCTGTGCAGCCACGGGAATGAGTTCGCCTACTGGACCTTGTACAGCTGGTTTCTACTGCCCAGCAAACTTCAGTTCATTCAGCCCGACTGCATTCCTCTGCCCGGAGGTCTGTTCTATCAGCTAAAATATTGTGTACTTTATGGTGCAAACACCTGCTGACCTCAAACAGTGAGGACTGTGGGGCAGTGAATTAAGCTCAGTGAGCCTGTCATAATAGAGTGAAATGAAATGTCATGAAATGCCATACATTCACCACAATGCCCTTCTAAAGGCAGGATAGCGTATTCTTAAAGAATGTTGGGGTGCGGCGAGAGAATTTAGCCCTATTTCACAGAAAGGAAGGAAAGAAGGAAGGAGAGAAGGAGGAGGAGAGGAAGGAAGGAAGGAGAGGAGGAGAGGACAGGAGGAGGAGAGGAGGGAAGGAAGGAAGGAAAGAAAGGCGGAGGAGAGGAGGAAGAGGGGAGAAGGAGAGGAGGAGGGGAGGAGAGGAAGAGGATAGGAAGGAAGGAAAGGAGAAGTGAAGAAGAGGACAGGAAGAGGAGAGGAGGAGGAGGGAAGGAAGGAGAGGAGGAGGGGAGGAGAGGAGGGGAGGAAGAAGAGGAGGAAAGGAAAAAAGGAAGGAGAGGAGGAGAGGAGAAGGAGAAGGGGGGAAGGAAGGAGAGGAGGAGGAGGAAAGGAAGGAAGGAAAGAAGAGAAAAGGAGGAGAAGAGGAGGAGAGGAGGAGGAGAAGAGGAGGGAAGAAAGAAAGGAGGGGAGGAGAGGAGAGGAAGAGGAGGAGGGAAGGAAGGAAAGAGAGGAGGAGAGGAGAAGGAGGGAAGGAAGGAAGGAGAGGAGGAGGAAAGGAAGGAGAGGAGGAGGAGGGAAAGAAAGAAGGAAGGAAGGAAAGAGAGGAGTAAAGGAGGAGAGGAGGAGGAGAGCAGGAGGAGAAAAGGAGGAGGAGGGAAGGAAGGAAGGAAGGAGAGAAGGAGAAAAAGAAGGAAGGAAATTCCTCTTTTTTGTTTTCTTCCTTTTCATATTTATGCTATTTCCTCTCCATAAAAACAGACAATTACTTCTTCCAAGAAATAAAAAAGGCACATGCTGGAGAAAGCAAAATTTAAACTACTTGCCTCACCTGTGCTGCTTCTGCCTGTCTCTTCTTCACAGGGCCATTTCTGCCTGTCTGGGGCAACCCACCCCACTCCATGTCCCACTGGAGAATATCAGCCCAACCGAGGTTCGGCACATTGTCTCCCCTGCCAATCTGGTTTCTACTGCCACGAGGCTTTTCCCGGGGAACCCAAGCACTGCCCACCCTATTCCTATTGTCCTGAAGGTATGGAACTGTGAACATGGCAGGAGCATCTGTGGGGTATGGTTAAAAAAAAGCCCACCAAGATGAGAGTCTCAATAATGAGGTTGATGCTCCATCTGGAAAACAGAGGGAGCTACCATGGTGGCCAACATGTGGCCACTTTTCAGGCCATACCCTGCAGACGTGTCTAGGAAATGCATTAGCAAACGCACCAGGGCTGCAAACTTTAATGGGCTGAGTCATCAACTGATTCATCAGTTGAAGGTTAAAAACTTGCTGGTTAATTGGAGCAAAGAGATATGAGAAAAGATTCCTTGACTCAAGAAAGTCCATCCTCTTTCTTCAAATTCAGATTTGAACACTGGGCCCTATCTAACAAAATGAAATCCATTGTAGAGAAAAGTAAAGTCCTAGACTTAGGCAAGAAACCCCCCCAAAAGTACACCTATAGACGGGGTGAAACCAGGCTTAATATCTGTCACTGTGAGAGGGATCTTGGAGTCCTAGTGGACAACCAGTTAAATATGAGCCAGCAGCCAACGCAATCCTAAATTGCATTTAGAGAGGGATACAATCAAAGTCAAGTGAGATACTAATACCACTCTATAAAGCCTTAGTAAGACCACACCTAGAGTACTGCATCCAGTTTTGGTCACCGCATTATAAAAAAGATGTTGAGACTCTAGAAAAAGTGCAGAGAAGAGCAACAAGGATGATTAGGGGACTGGAGGCTAAAACATATGATGAATGGTTGCAGGAACTGGGCATGGCTAGTCTAGTAAAGAGAAGGACCAGGAGAGACAGGGTAGCAGTCTTCCAGAATTTGAGGGGCTGCCACAGAGAGGAGGGGATCAAGCTATTTCCCAAAGCCCCTGAAGGCCAGACAAGGAATAATGGATGGATGCTGTTTCAACCTGGAAACAAGGAGAAATTTTCTGACAGTGAGGACCATCAACCGATGGAACAGAAGTTGCCTTCAGAAGTTGTGGGAGCTTCATCACTGGAAGCTTTCAAGAAGAGACTGGACTGCCATCTGTCAGAAATGGTATAGGGTCCCCTGCTTGGGTGGGGGTTGGACCAGATGATCTCCAAGGTCCCTTCCACCTCTGTTAATCTGTTTTAAAAAAATCTGTTGAATTTGTCATCAAAGAACCTGACAAGAAAATTTTTCCTACCCAATGTTGCAGCTGAAACTTCCCAGTTGTTTCCCTTTGATGCATCATCTTCTCTTACTTCTAAGAGACAGCCTAGTAATACCTTGAGTTGGATTTGCAAGCCATTGCAAGCCATTTCTAAGAGAAAATGAACCATCCAACTTACCTTCTAAGGGAGAATCCAAGCAAGTGAGGTATATCTTATCTTCTTAGGTACTTTGGTTCCCCTCCCGTGTCCCGATGGCACCTTCACTTTTCCAGATGTTTTTGGGCTACGAAAAGAGAGAGATTGTCTTCCTTGCTCTCCTGGTCACTACTGCAGGTTGTACAATATTTCTGCTACTCTGCAAATTGTAATTTTTAGGATCAGTGTGCTTCATTGGGTTGGAAAGATTTATCGGCTGTCTTTTTTTTCAGAGAAATCTGTAAGGCAGCTAGTAAAATAAAACAGGAGAGAGAATAAGAATAGTAAGTAATAAACCATGACATGTATTAGACTGTAAAGGTGAGGCATGACTTGGGATCAGCTAGGGAAAAAAATGTGAGTAGAGTAGAGTAGTGTAGAGTAGAGTAGAGTGTATTAGAGTACAATATAGAATACAGAATAGAGTAAAGTGAATTAGAGTAGAGTACAATATAGAATGTAGAGTGTAGTAGAGTAAAGTAGAGTACAATATAGAATATAGAATATATAGCATAGCATAGCATAGCATAGCATAGCATAACAGAATTGGAAGGGACCTTAGAGGTCTTCTAGTCCAACCCTCTGCTTAGGCAGGAAATCCTACACCAGTAGAACCAAGATATAATTCTTCCCAGTACAAATCTAGCTTTACAAATGCAGGTAATTATATTTCTGTCACTCAAATGCAAACCCTTCTACGAAGGCCTTCTGATGATGCTGTCTTTTAAGGCAAAATCCAATCCTCTCAAGAGAAGGCCATTATTGAAGTTGCTTCAGCCATGGAAAAATCCGATCAAATCAAATATCCAGGCTTTACTCCTTCCAGAGTTTTCACTCAACTTTTCCTTCTAACTTCCATGTCTCCTTTAAAGATATTTTACCCCTTGTTTAATTTCAGTTTTGTTTCCCTAATTCTGTGGCTCAGCTTGGTTTGAAGGGATGCACTGTTTCATGCAATGCTGTAAACTAATATTTCTCCATTTCATCTACTTTAAGATGGGTGGAGTCCCACTTCCAAAATTCCCCAGCCAGGATGTTGGCTGGGAATTTGGGGAGGTTGAAGTCCACCCATCTTAAAGTTCTTGAAGTTAAGACACGCTGCTGTTAACTCTCTGTATCAATTCATTTGGGAGAAACGTCACAGAGAAATGATTGTGTACTAAATTATTTTCCTTGCCTTCTCAATGAAGTCCTAGCATTTTCTTTGCTCCAGGAGAGGACAGATGGAAGGACCATGTGCTGCTGGCTTCTTCTGCCAAGAGGGAAGTTCTGATGCCACACCACAGGGTTACAACTTCACTTGGACTCCCCTGGCTGATTGTCTCTGGGGAGAAAGGTGTGCGGGCCCTTGTCCAGCAGGTACCTGTTGTTGTTGTTAGTTGCAAAGTCATGTCTGACCCATAGCGACTCCATGGACAATGTTCCTTCAGGCCTTCCTGTCCTCTAGAGTCCATTTAAGCTCACACCAATTCCATCCAGCCACCTAATTCTCTGCCATCCCCTTCTTCTATTTTTGCCCCCCATTGTTCCCAGCATTAGACTCTTCTCCAAGGAGTCCTTCCTTCTCACGAGGTAGCCAAAGTCTTTGAGTTTCATCTTCAGGATCTGTCCTTCTAAAGAGTAGTCAGGGTGGATCTCCTCTAGAACTGACCAGTTGGATCGTCTTGCAGTCCAAGGGACTCGCAGGAATCTTCTCCTCCAGCACCAGAGTTCAAAGGCCTCCATTCTTTGGCGCTCATCCTTCCTTATGGTCCAACTTTCACAGCCATTCATTGCAACTGGGAAAACCACAGCCTTGACTAGACGCACTTTTGTTGTCAGGGTCTCTGCTTTGTAGTAGGCTGTTTAGAGTTGCCACAGCTTTCCTCCCCAGGAACAAGTGTCTTTTTATTTCTTGGCTGCAGTCCCCATCTGCGGTGATCTTGGAGCCCAGGAAAATAAAATCTGTCACTACGTCCATTTCTTCCCCATCTATTTGCCAGGAATTGAGAGGGCCGGATGCCATGATCTCACTTTTCTTAATGTTGATTTTTAAGCCAACTTTTGCACTCTCCTTCACCCACACCAAGAGGCTCTTTAGTTCCTCTTCACTTCCTGCCATTAGAGTGGTATCATCTGCATATCTGAGGTTGTTGATATTTCTCCCGGCAATCTTAATTCCAATTTTTGTTTCTGTACAGTCTTGCCGGAGTTCTTTCCCAATTTTGAACCTGAGTGTCCTAGAAAATAGTCTGAAGAACACCTGAAGAAATAGAGTCTAAGAATAGATAGCCAGCATTTGGGGCACCTAAATATTTGATAATGGTTGTTGAAGAACTATGCAATTTTTTTTGTTCTGTAGATGCTGTTTAGAGACCTAAATCCCATGATACACACATTGGTTTGTTCCAAGAGTTGAAGTGGGGAATCTGTGACAATCCCTTTTAGAGATGTAGGCAATTCCCAGAAGCATCAACTAGCGGAAAACAACATATGGAATAGGGAAGACTGGGAATTGTGATTCAACAGCAACTGGAGCAGGAGTGCCCACAAGATTTTCAAAAGAAGCAATGTGGCATTCGTGCAATTAAATCTGTGTCCCTGGAGAAATAGGGAAAGATCTGAGAGAATGTAATGCTTGATAGTCACCATGAGCAGAATTGAACTTGGTTGTATTCTTTTCCCGTAGGATTCTACTGCCCAGAAGGCTCAACAGCCCCCATTCCATGTCCAGATGATACCATAGGTTCTCACGCAGGTGCCAAGCAAAAAGAAGACTGCCTACCCTGCCCACCAGGTCGCTGGTGCAAAACAAGTTAGTAGAAATGTCCAGAACCCACCTTCTCTAGAACTTTATCTAGATGGGACCTAACAGGCATATTCTTCTATTAAAATCCAGCTTCATAGAAGACTCCATTTTCTCATTCTTCAGGATTTCCCATGGCTTTCCCATGTCCCTTTGGGTCCAACTGCCAAGGAATGAATCTCACCAATCCCCTGGGGTCGCGGACCCTCCAGCAATGTCCCAAGCAGATTTTCCGCACAGAACTTGAGACTGAGGGACAACCAAATTACCAACTCTGCATGTCAGAATGCCAATGTCCTCCAGCAGGTGAGCTGCCAATTGTATTGCTGGCTGTAAACTCAATTTGTCAAAATCATATTCATATGAAGAAAGCCACAGCAGCTTGTGCGGTCAGGAAAATGTCTTTCTTAAGATATTTTTCTCAGCCAGCATCACTTATGTGATTATTTTGACTTCATAGGTATAACAGCATTCTCAGTTTGCAAGACTGGTGATTTTAATATCTGCCTTTTTCAATTGTCTTGCAACAGGAATGGCAATGCTACCAAATTCTCACCACTTCATCATTTCTTTCCTACCCATGGTGATTTGGGCTTCTGGAAACTGTAGTTCATTTTTGGTTTAGTATATGGCATATCATGGCATCTACAGAGGTCATGCAGTCATGATATACAACACTGATAAAACACGTTATACATACAAACACAAACATATGTTTAAATAGAGCATCAGCAAATGTATATATACAAAATATGCAGACAGTACAATAGATGAGATAAAATATGAAGGTAAATCCATGATAAAATTGCCATAATATAGAGCCATAGAATCACAATAGAATATAGATGATATAATTGTATAACTGTAGCTATGCAAAAGTTATAACTGCAGTCAGTAACATGTAGGATACTAAAACCAAAATTCTCCATCCTGATATTCTGGTCTCCATGAGAATTAATTCAGAAACTTTTAATGTCCATGTTGTTGAAAAACTGGGTTTTTGAATCTCTGCAGACTGCAAGACTTTTTATGTATCTCTTAGCAAAATGTTGGTGCAAAGTCTAAAAGAGAAGATTGCTTCTTTCTCTTGAGGTTCTCCAGTCCCTTGTCTCTCTTCATTTCTCTTCTCTCTAACAGGAGCCACTACCCTCAGAGAGTACCCTTGTGCCCCAGGACATTGGTGCCCAAGCAGAAAAGAAGCTTTTCTTTGTCCACCTGGTTCCTACAGGACTCAGCCTGGAGCTATATCTTTGAAAGACTGCTTGCCCTGCCCGCCTGGATTTGTCTGTCCAGATCCAGAAAAGTCAGGAATGCCAAATGTTCTTGGACTACCTTGTGAAGCAGGATATGAATGTCCGCTAGGTTAGTTACTTACATTTAATATGGCAAGAGATCCCCACAATGGTTCTTCAGGACCATCTGGAGTTACTCAAGTTGCCATATCCTCAACTAGAGGTTCTTCAAAGAAGACTTTCTGGGAGAAGACACAGCATATGAAGTTGAATGTTTCTTTCTCTAAAAGAGCAATTTCAGATGATGTAGAAGAGTGGTAAATTTACTATTGCCTATCCTATTGACAACAGGGACACAGTGGCTCAGTGGCTAAGAGGCTCAGCTTATCGATCAGAAAGGTCGGCAGTTCGGCGGTTTGAATCCCTAGCGCCACATAACAGAGTGAGCTCCTGTTCCTTGTCCCAGTTTCTGCCAACCTAACAGTTTGAAAGCGTGTAAAAAATGCAAGTAGAAAAATAGGGACCACTATTGGTGGGAAGGTAACAGCGTTCCGTGCGCCTTTGGTGTTTAGTCATGCCGGCCACATGACCACGGAGACGTCTTCGGACAGCGCTGGCTCTTCGGCTTTGTAATGGAGATGAGCACCACCCCCTAGAGCCAGAAACGACTAGCACATATGTGCAAGGGGAACCTTTACTTTTTCCTTTATCCTATTGGCAAAACCCAGCAAATTCTATTTTTATTTTAACTGTGGATACCAAGAGCTGAATGGCTAGAATTTTTGCAGGAGAACACTGGAAGAACACTATCTTAGCTCTGTGACCACTTTGGTGACAACTTATTACCTTATGTAATTGTTTTTCAATTACAAAGAGTCCCCGTAGTAATCATAAATATAAGGAAAGGCAGGTGGAATCTGGAGAGTGTTGGTTTGGGAAGGCAGCACTGAAATTATAGTAGGATCCTTTGAGTATTTTGATGACTATCCATGGGATAAATATTCCAATTAAAGTCAACTAGTGTGGCACAAATCATTCAGATTTGCCTGGTTTGAAACAATGTTAGGACATTTATATTGTGATTCCTGCACAGCAAATTCCAGATTGGGATTCTGCCTTATCTCAAGCATTTGATTATCTTTCCAGGTTCATCTCAGCCTTCCAAATGCCGTCCTGGCTCTTTGTGTGGCCCCCGTACAGGAATGCCACCTCTGTGTCCAGCTGGTTATTATTGCCCTGAAGGTTCATCAGCATTCGAGATTCTTGGTCAGCTGTGAGTAGATTATCCAAATGGTGAATATTTCATATGGTTCTGAAAGGTCCCAGCTTTGAACAAAACACAGTGTTTAATTGTCCTTCTACCACCTGAAAACCTATATGGGTCATATAGGTTTTCAGGTGGCAAAGATATAATATTCTTCCATCTCTGTTTTTTAAATTACTCCCAGCCGAGCAAAACCGCCCATGTGAGTTTGAGAAAACTGAAACAATAAATTGTATTTTTATTATATTTCCCCTTTGCTCAAGCTTTGAGTTTAAAAATACATTAGCTTCATACTGGATCTTGATCTCAGCGGGTCAAATGAATTTTATATTATTCGGCTTCTCTCAGATGTAAAATATCACAGAGCTTGTTAGAATCACCCAGTTCTGTAGAGTTGCTGTGAAAATGCAGCCCCAGATTATTTATAACGGTGCCTCAGGTGAGGCCCCAGAGCTCCTGTTAGAGATTAAAGGTGATTTAGAAATATGTGTTTGAGCTTTGATGGAGACGCCTTCTCCAGTTCATGATCTGCCACCCCAAGGCCAAACAAGACCCCTCTACAACATGAAGCAAGAAATGGGTCAAATGCATTTCACACATTCTGCTTTATACCCCCAATCTTTTAGCTGTGCTGGCTCAGTGGCTAGAATGCAGTACTGCAGGCAAACTCGGCCCACAGTCAGGAGTTTGATCCAAGTGGGCTCAGGGTTGACTCAGCCTTCCATCCTCCTTAGATCTGTAAAATGAGGATCCAGATTGCTGGGGGCAATATGCTGATGTTGTAAACCTCCCAGAAAGTGTGGTAAAGTACTACGGAGCTATATATATCTAAGTGCTGTTGCTATTGCTATTTTTACAGTTTTCGTAAAACATAACAATTCAATTTATTTCCCAAGATTGCCTCATCTGAAACCATCCTAAGATCTGGAAATGGAAAGAGGGGTATCTGGAAGGAAACACCCTTTCTTTTTATTCAGAAACCAAATTTTCAGCAGAAATTTCCAGTGTAAATGTTGAGGACCAGGATGTTGGGTTTTAGGGGTGGATCTTGGGTGTGTGTGTGTGTTGTGTGTGTGTGTTGGTGTGTGGGATGAATGGAAATCCAAGTTTCTCCTGCAGCTTTTAGCGGGGGCAACTTGCAGACTGAAGGTAGGGAAAAAATTTTATCAGCTGTTGGATGAAGGTAACCAGGACACTCACCCAACCTCTCTCTTTGGTTCAGGTGTACCTATCCCTACTACTGCCCTCCTGGCAGTGCCCAACCGCAGCTGTGCCAAGCTGGTTATGTAGCCCTGAATGTATCGGGTCTCAGGGACTCCTCAGAGAAATGTTGCAGGGCCTGTGATGCAGGAACCTATCAGAACAGTCTGGATTCCCACCCATCCTGTTTGCCCTGCCCAGCGGGATTCAGCTGTCCTCCAGGTGATTACGTGAAATGCTTCTCACTGAAGTCTGCTCTTGAAACAGTTAATTCTAGAAATGACCATCCAAGAGCCCGTTAGATGTTCCTCTAATTTATGAAGGAAGAAAGGAATCCATCTCTTCGCTGTTTTGAGAATTGTCAGCCCCACCCATGTGTAACTCTGATCCTAGGCTTCCCATCAGAAAGAGTGACACACAACGGGAACTTTATAAAAGAAAGTTATAGAAGATTGAGGTGGAAAAGGGGGTAGGTGGGACGGAGAGCAATCTTGGGCATCATCAAAATAGCTGAGTCAAAACATACATTGGCTTTTCTTTGATTTATATGTCAGTGGAGTTAAAATGTCATTAACAGGACTGCCAATCATATTGACCACCTGGTTTGATCTGATCTGCATGTATTCAGTGCAAAAAGGCATGTTGATTGGAACCGAATCATCAATTCAGTTCAGACTTCCAAATCGAACAATCTCCTGCACTGATTTTATTCAGATGGTCAGTTCCACTTGAGGAAGAAAGAGTAGACTTGACTGGGCCCAAATTCAGTCCAATCATTGATGCGAATGAGGGACAGTCCATTTGCTTTAGACAGTGAATTTGATTTGGTCATTTGATCAAATCATGTTCAGATCTCTGCATCTGATGTTTGCATACAACTGATTATCAGTGCTTTGTAAGTGGAAGGAGCCATTTCAACCACAGATTCCTACTTAGTAATCATTCCCCAAATGTTTAACCAATTGCTCTTTTATCACAATTCAAGCTTCAAGACAGTGGAAAATTTGGGAGAGTTTAGGTGGCTGCAGAGCTCCAGGCTACAACTATATTGTCTCATCAATGTTCATTTCTTTTCTTCCTCAATCAGGCAGTGCAAGTTTCCTCCAGCATCCCTGTCCACAGGGATATTTCTGTCCTCCCCAGACCTCTTCTCCTGTTCCTTGTCCCCCAGGCACCTACGGGAACAGCAGCCTTGCAAAATATCTAGAAGAATGCAACCTGTGCCCTGCTGGTTTTTTCAACCACATCCCTGCCCAAACTGGCTGTTTTCCATGTGGGAGCTCCTCAACATCACGAGAAGGTGAGTATCGTGCCCTCTGAACTATTTTGGGATCATTGGGTGACCATTATAATAAGGGAGATGATGTAAATAGAGTGGGACTGACCCAGATTGACCCAGCAGTGCCAGATTGCTCTTTTTCATTATGAAGATGCTGATAGTAGGTCATCTCTCTGGATAATAATGAGCCATTTGGAACTGTTTTCAGACCGGATTCTGCAGGCCTTTCTCCACTAGAGAAAGTATGATACACTTTTTAGGTAGATAGAAAACAAAGGTTTCCACTTGTTACCTCTAAAATCTTACCTGTTGTATTGATATGTGGGAATGACCTTAGGAGACAGGTAGAAGGAAAGCATCCAAGGCACTGTTCCTCAACCATTTGGGCACCAGAGACCAGTACAATGGAGAGAAATTTTTCCACAGACTGCAGGGAGTGTGGTTTTGCATCCATCCCTCAGATGGAGTTATTGTGGCCTGCCAGCGGCTGGCAGAGCAGAGTCGGACAGCAAGGAGGTTGGGGAGGAAACTGGGCCAGTCCTGGAGCCCAAGGAAGACTTGAATGAGGGCTTTGTGTCAGAGGCAGAAATGGGGCCAGGGCAGTCTGGCAGTCATCAGCTGCCTTTGGGCTCAGACAGCAGTAAGACAGAGGAGCAGCTGGAACCAGTTCCCATCCTGCTCATGTGCAGAACTGCCAAAAGAAAAGAACAATTCCGAACTAAGGGTCAACGTGGGAATAAAGCCACAGGTGGACAATTAATGGCCTCTCCCATAAGGATTAAAAGAGGAGCAAAAGGGGAGGCAGCTTTTGCAAGAAACAATTCGTTCGTTCATTTTGAAGATTTGTGCATCCTGGAGACTCTGTGCTGAGCCCTTCCTTGTCAGCACTGCGTTTGGAAATATTTACTGGGAAGCTTTCCAAGATAAGCTTCTTAATTATACCCTTGAAAGACTATTGCCAGGTTATTGGCTGAATGTGAATGCAAGAAATTCACATTCATTTAATGAAAGGTGTCTGGTCGGGACAAAGAGTCTGCTTAGTGCTTTTGGGGGAAGCCTAAGACAGAACATTGGTTTTGCTTGTTTGCATGGGCCAGTTGCTGGCATGTCACAGATTGGTGCTAGTCCATGGACCAGGGGTTAGAAACCCCTGAACCAAGGGGACAGTCAGATAAAAGGCAACTCAGCCCTCAGAAGGAAAGCAGACAGGGCAACCAGCTCAGAAAGGACCATCCCTAGTTTCTTGGGCTGTATTGGGGTCAAAGGGGAGAGAAATGTACTTCCGGGCTTGCAGAGTTCTGTTTATGCCACCTTCCAATAAAGTAGAATTAGTTCATCTGTTCATGCCGTTTGATCTGTCTCATAAAGGCTGACACCTGTCATTTTTTCCTAGGTGCAACTAATTGCACCTGCCTTGGTTTGCACCGGAGTTTTCAGGAATCAGATGGCTCTTGCATCTGTCAAGCAGGGTACCTTTACTATGATGAAAGAGGGAAAAGAAACTCAGATAGCAACAGCGACCAAGATTGCCAACCACAGGTGATGTAGGGTGAAAGTTGGTAACTCTGTTCTGTAGGAGTTCTGGTGAACCCACTTCTTAATTTTTTTTTCCTTCTCTTTCACCTTCTTCTCTTTCATCTTTTCTTTCTCCATCTTTCCCTCCTTCCTCCTCCTCACAGATAGAGGAGCGCTGTGCTCCAGGGCAGATCCGCCTGGCATCCACACGCAAATGTGTCATCCCCGAACTGTATAACTGCTCCCTAATTTGTAATCCAGGGAATGGAGAACTTCACATCGAGCTTGGCATGTAAGCTGCAACTTTCCAGAAAACACTCCCGGATGTTGGTGAGATGAACTCCACCAACCCTCCATCCCCTGAGCTTAAATCTAGATCATCCCCTCCACACCTTAATTTTTGTAACTAGATTTCTTTTGCGGGGTATGTCTGGTGGTCAACGCAGAATGAAACAGAACATGTCAAGGATCTCTGAAGTGCTGTTTTCTATAGTCTGGTGTCTTCCATACAGAATTCTTAGCAGTTAAAGATAAAGGTAAAAGTAAAGGTTCCCCTTGTACATACAAGCTAATCGTTTCCGGCTCTAGGGGGCAGTGCTCATCTCTGTTACAAAGCCAAAGAGCCAGCGCCGTCCGACGTCTCCATGGTCATGTCGCGTGACTTTAGTCAGGTTCCGGAAGGACTAAAGACCGAAGGAGCATGGAACACTGTTCCCTTCCCACCAAAGTGGTCCCTATTTTTCTACTTTCATTTTTACATTCTTTTGAACTGCTAGGTTGGCAGAAGTTGGGACAAGCAACAGGAGGTCACTCCGTTACACGGCGCTAGGGATTTGAACTGCCAAACTGCTGACCTTTCTGATCACCAAGCTCAGCATCTTAGCCACTGAGCCACCACATTCCCTAGTTGTGTCTTAGCCAGTTGCTGACTAACAAATCTAAAAAAAGGCAAGCTGGAAGGCTGCCTTATGGAATTCTGTTCTTATAGCTTCTACACTGTCCGTGTTGTTCTATGCTTTCCCATTTCTCATCCCCGGATGTTGCTCTAGAAAAACAAAATTTAAAAATCTTGCTTCCTCCTGGATGGAGACTCATTCTGGTCCTATGTTTTTCTTGGTCTCTAAGATGTCACTGTGAGCGGTACATCTCTGCCGAAGAGCTCTGCGATCATCTCTGCTTGCTGCGATCCCCTAGACTGTCTCTCAAGTTTGGCCCAGAAAGGGAGCTAGTCCTCAATATCAAGGGGTTTGAGGAACGAGTGAGTGGGATTCAAATATTTTTTTTACTATGGTTCTGTGGGCATGGCTTGGTGGGCGGGGATTGGTGGGCATGGAAGTGGAAGGATACTGTAAAATCTCCATCCCCTCCCCACTCCACTAACCTGCTTTCCAGCTCCATCCTCCTGTGCAGGGCAACAAAAGAAGATCCAGCCAATCAGCTGGGATTTGGGAGGAAGATAATAGATGGGGGCGGGGCCAGTCAGAGACGGTATTTGCCGGTTCTCCGAACTACTCAAAATTTCTGCTACCAGTTCTTCAGAACCGATCAGAACCTGCTGAATACCACTTCTGAAGAGGATGTCAGAATTATGGTCTGGATGATGGTTTCTAAGCTGGTGTGCTTTGCATGTAAGCTTTTCCGAGCAGGAAGGAGCAAGCTGAAAGAGAGGGACAGCCATAATAGCTTTATACAGTCTATGGTTGCAGAGACCCTTGGGTTTCCTTTGGACATTATGAAAAATAGTAAAAGCAAAAGTGGTTAACTTAGAATCATCGGGGCTACAAGGGACCTTGCAGGTCTTCTAATCCTGCCCAAGACAGGATTCCTTATAGCATCCAAGTCAAATGTACTTCTGTTTTTTCTTTCCAAACTGGCATGTTGGAGGCTCATAGCAGGCACTTCCTGTTCTCCTTCCCACCTTGGTTGTTCTCTGCTTTGCAGGAGATACCGAATGTTCTTGGACCAGATCATCACATTCAAGAAATCCAGCGGGTCCATTTAACTGTCTTTGGCCCTGGTGGTGTTTTAGGCTTCCTTCCTTCCAATCCAGACATGATTGATGTTTTCCTATCAGGTAAGATTTGATCCGTGATGGGGGGATCTGCAGCTCACCTAAACTTTGCTAGACTCCTTTCTCTAAATGATGGCCATGCTGGCTGAAGCTAATAGCTATCAAAGTCCCAACAACATGTGGAGTGTTGAACACAGATCATACACTCCACTTATTCCCCTTTGAGCCAGTTTGATTCAGTGACGAAGACACCACATTAGTTACTAGGAGACTGTGAGTTCTAGTCCCACCTTAGGCATGAAAGTGGGCTGGGTGACTTTGGGTCAATCACCGGGAGATGGTAAATTCTAGCCTAAGCCACAAAGACTAGGTGACTTTGATCCAGTCACTCTTTCTTGGCCCGAGGCTGAAGATAAAGGCAAACGACTTCTGAAAAACCTTGCCAAGAAAGACAAAGCATTCACCAGGAGCCAAGAATGACTCCAAGGCCATGCCACATGCAAAGAAAAAAAAATAGAAATAAAAGCCACTTCTTCTAAACTTTTGGGGAAAATAGAAACAGAATAAATATAATAGAATTTCAAGATATTTTTAACAGTCTCCTACCCAGCTACGTTATTTCATTTTATTTACAAAAACATTTAATTTCTTTCTTTCAGAGCAGTTATGCCTTCATGTTAGAGTGCTGTTTTACTTTTCCTATCCAAGCTATTTTATTTTAAAGCATTGGCTCTTTATAAAAAAAAATAAAGGCACAGTCTCCCTTCATGTTATTTGAAGCATTAGAATTCTTTTCAACTCTTTGGACAGATGCCACCTTGCTTGTCAAATTCAGCATGAAACGAATTATTCTTGTGCAAAATAAAACCCCATTTACCCACAGGTGGACCATACTTTCTCTGCTTTTCTCCTGATAAAAATCTCTATGGATTTAATGTCAGACTTACAACCGGGTTACCCATTATTTAATGGCGAGATTTATATCCTTTTTTTTTTCCCTCTAGGAGCTCATGGCAGCTTACAGGAGACTTTTGTTTAATTTTATCCCCCCACACACAATAAAAACTGTCTGAGATAGAACAGGCTTAGAGGTAAGTCCCCAAATCCTCCTTCTCGTGGCCCAAGGTGGATTAGGACTTGGTTCTATCCAGTCCTTATCCAAAACCTTGTCTACTCCATCGCGTTACCTCTTACCAACACATTGTCAGCCTTGGAAGACGTTTTTTACTTGGAAGCTTCGAGGCTGTCACATTCAGTGCCTGGGAATTTGGGAGAAGGGATTTCATAGTGAGCTAGAAGATTAGACGCAACAACATCCTTTCTCATAGAATCAAGGACATGTTGCCCTGCACCTGGAGAGAAGTGTCTGGAGGAAGGTCTCCAGTTGGGACAAAGATTTGATTGGGCCATGTGATGGACTGATAGGTGCAGGGGATGGATCTTTGATTCTTCTGAGAATCTCTACAAACCTCCAGTGATGGACCACCCACAACTCTGGGAGGCAAGCTAAGCCATCGATTAATTGTTCTCACTGTCAGACAATTTCTCCTGACTTCTATGTTGGATCTTTCTTTCACAAGCTTCCACCCATTACTTCTTGTCCTGCCCTCTGGTGCTTTGGAGAATAAGTCAGTGATTTAGAGATTCCTAGCTAGGCAATGACTTATGATTCATTTTCCCCCAGTTTTTTTTTTAAGAGAACCAAGGAAGTGAATTTACTTTCACATTTTTATCTTTACTGGTCCAGGAGATTCACAATCAAGATACCGGCGGGATACATCACACCAACATTTGCCTACCATCCCAAATCCTGTTGTATGTTTGGTGGTGGGAGATGCTATGCTTTTCCAGCTCAGCATTAATCCCTCCAGTAAGTACTGGCATATGAACTCAATTTTTTCCCTTGACATAGCAATAGCACTTAGACTTATATACCACTTTACAGGGTTTTACAGTCCTCTCTAAGCGGTTTACAGAGTCAGCCTATTGCCCCCAACAATCTGGGTTCTCATTTTACCGACCTCAGAAGGATGGAAGGCTGAGTCAACCTTGAGCCTGGTGCAAATCAAACTGCCAAATTGCACTCAGTTGGCAGTCAGCAGAAGTAGCCTGTAGTACAACACTCTAACCACTACACCACCATGGCTGATGGACATGTTGGCTCAATAAATTCAGGAAATATGAATAACGGTATCTCTTAATCCGGGGCTGATGGGGGGAAATTGTTAGCGTTGAGCCAACTCCAAATGCTAAATGACTGTCAATAGAAAAGATTTCTCGGGCCATGCAGAAAAAAATATTAACTCATGCTGTGTAGCAGTCACTGTTTGCCAATTCTTGCCAGATCGGGCTTCTAGCCACTACCCTGTCTACCAGAAGGAGCACCTTTACAATAGCAACCCCCACTGGGATTTTGGTGCCTTCCGAAGGCTGGACCACCTCATCCGAGAGACCCAGCTCAACATTTCCAGGTTGGTTCAGAGGCAGTTTCTGCTTTTTCTTTAAGATATTCTCCAAGACATTCCAGCCTTTCCTAAAGTAATTCCAATAGTATTATTAATATTAATTTGATCGTGGGAATGCTCCCTTTCCATCTGTCCACCAACTCACTGCTGTAAGGCCTTTTGGTTACGGTTTGTCACACAGCAGCCAGATGTTCAGACTGGATTTGGCATTTTTGTCCTTCTATCGAGTCTTTCCCAAGGACCTGGAATAGACAGATGTGGATGTCTGAGGGTGTTGAGGGTCTTGTCACAGAATGTAAGCTAGTTTGAGTAAAGCTGCCTTTTGCAATTGACTGTGAATTTGTCAGTGCCAATGGTGTTTGAATGGTGCTCCAGTTATTTTGGGATTTCAACCAAGGCTCCTATGACTATTGGTACTACCTTTGCTTTCTTTTGCCACAGTCGTTCTACTTCTTTTTGCAGTTCTTTATATTTGGTTATCTTCTCTGGTTCTGTTCTTCTCTCTCCGGGTATTTCCACTTCCATTATTCAGACTTTATCTTTCTTATCGGCAGTTGTTAAGTCTAGCATGTTATGTGGCAGGTGCCTGTCTGTTTGGATTCTAAGTCCCAGAAGTGCTTTAGTTTCTTCCTTTTCTGTTACCCGTGCCTATTCTTGCTTGCAGGCAAATGATATTCCTTGTAGATATCATTATTTCTTTCTCTCTTTCCTCACTCATGTAACCTCACTGCTTCTTCCTAGCTTTCTCATTGAGGTTATGCCTCTACCGTGCTTTTTGGCCATGTTCGTTGATGGTATAATATGTAAAATCAGCTATGAAAATTCTGAAACTGCCCTCCAGATGTCGCCACACTCCAGCAGTTGCAACAACAGGCATACTCAATGGTGAAAGAAGATAGTGACTATAATTCCGTATCAGTTGGAACACTTCTAGTTCCCGACTCTTGCAGCCTGTGAAGAAAGGGAGTTTGATTCCCAGGAGGGAGGAGCTGCATTCTAGAGTTGTAAGAGGCAATTCAGCTCTAATACTATGTGTAAGATAAAAAGGGTGAAGACAGACCCTTCCTGATAGTTCTGAATCTGTTGTAAATGCAGATAGTAGAGTCATTGGTCTGGCAAGATTTTGTCTATGAGTGTCAGACCTCACTTGGAAGAATTATCAGGTGTGTGATGACCCATAATGTAGCACAAACGTAACAAAATCCAAAATGTAAATAAATGTCCTTTAATGCCTCCAACTTGGCCCCACTGCTCAATAATTCTCAGTTGGAGATAAAACGTGCTCAAAAATAGTCTTCAAAAGAAAGCAATACAGTCCAAATTTAATAAGAAGATAAAGGTGAAATAAATAAAACCAAACAAACTACAATGATGAAATTTCCACAACTGAACAGGAGAAGTATTTACCAAATTAAAGGAGATAACAAGGCACAGTCTGTTGGAAGGATGCCAACCAAGATAACTTCAGACCAAAATAAAACACGCTTTGTTTCCTGCGTTTGCCAGTACACAGGTCCAAACTATTACTCAATTCTCACGCCTGCAGCCCATGAAGAGGATCAAGGCCCTCTCCTCCCGAATAGACCACGTCTCTCCCTTATCCTCTCCTCCCTGTGTGCCCTAGGATGGATAGGGGATGGATCTGGGTCCGCCTCTAACTGTTCAGCAGGCCTCTGCCCTTCCCCAGCCTCCTCCACAACTTCCAGAGCCACACTTCCACTCCCTGATGGTTGTTCCTCCTCTCCTTCAGAGTCATTCTCCACCAGGAGCATGACAAGGTGTCTTTCTTGGATTTGAGCCTGATGCAAGGAGACCAAGGAATTCTGGGAGTTGAAATCCACACACGATGGCTGAAGAATTCTGGGAGGTGAAGTCCACATATGAGCTGAAAGAATGTAGTGAGGAGGTAGATCCCCAGATGGGGGAATGCATTCCAGAGGAGTAAGGGACCACTCAACCCAGATACTATGTGTGAGAGAAAGAAAGTGAAGACAGCACCTCCTTAATAGCTCTCAAAATCTATTGTAGATGCAACTAATAGAGTCCTCAGACTGGCAAGGCTTTGTCCATAGGTATGAAAACAATAAAGAACTCAGATTTGGAAGAATCACCAGGTGTCATTCTTGATTTTGGGCCTGACACAGCTTAGCCAAATGCCTTTTTCCCCATTTCAGGTTCAGCCATGTATTTCTAGAACCTGGAACCTACGTGTTTCGGGATAATGCTGTTGAAAGCCGGATGCTCATTGTGGTAGTGAATAAGCAAAGCTTGGGATGTGATTCCCACACAACTTCCTTCCAACCTTCCTCTCCATACCAGCTGGCTCGGCATGGAGTCTTGAAGCACCCAGTGGTGAATATTGCTCCCGATTGGCCAACTATTGCAAGTAAGATCAGCCCTGTGTGGTGCATGAAAAGTATTTTATGGAGACTCTGCTGTGTTTGGCTTTTTGTGAAAGACAATATCCTAAACAGCATTTCCTGCATTTCCGTTGTCTTCTCTACTTATATTGGGCATATAAGGCCTCCTGATTCCCTACTTCAGGCAGATACAGTACTTTGTTCCATAACTTTGGTCACAACCCAATTTGGTGATGACCTGAACCTAATTTTGCAACTTTGGCACTTACAAAAAAAAAAAAAAATGGTGTGGAAGGGAGAAATTGGCTGCAAAAAAAATAATTGGGAATTTTTGGGTTGGAACCTAATTTGGTTATGGTGAGAAGCATTTGTGACCAGAGGTTCTACCATGATCCATGGGAGTATAAGAAGGGGGTGCTTCACAATCAGAGTTGCAAAATTCTGAGCAGGGGACTCTCCTTCCCTCAATCAGGTCCATATCTCTTCTGTTTTTTTCAGTTGTCCTTTTCATCTTGGGCTTCCTCACCGTGGTGTTGACTGCCCTTTTTTTCCTACTGAGGCCCCCCAACTGCCCTCCAAACCCAATGAAGATGTGGAAGCCCCAATGGAGGAGTTTAGGAGAATATTACATCCCACCAGAGTATGTGCTTATTAAAGAGAGGTGAGTGGAGAAAGCAAAGTCAGCTGGTTTAAAACCACCGATGTACCTCCAAAGTTGCTAGCATATTTTATTTCAAAAGACTTTAATCTGATGAGGCTCCTTCCCACTCAATAATCCCTAAAGATCAGCAGAGAAGAGGACAAATGTTGTGGATTAACTTCTACCTCTAGTAAGTCATTTCCTCTTGGATATTGTTCTCCATTCGTGTGATGGAAGGTAGTGAGGAGGTGGATTCCCCAGATTTGCGGGGAGAGTGCATTTCAGAAGAGTAAGAGGCAACTCAATCCTGATACATGTGTGAGGGAAAGAGAGTGAGGACAGATCCTCCTTAACAGTTCCCAGAGTATATTGTGGATGCAGTGGAACCTCGGATCACGACCATAATCCATTCCGGGACTTCGGCCACAACCCGATTTGGTCATGACTGGAAGTGAGACAGACTGTGCATGTGCACACACAAAAATTGGCGTGGAAGGGGAAATTGCTGTGGTAGGGAAAATTGCCACGGCTGTGTTTGATCGCCACCCGAAGATGTGTTCACAACCAGAGTCAAACATTTTGTGGATTTGTGACCTGAGGTTCCACTGTAGTAGAGTCCAGCAAGATTTGTAGGTGTGAAAACAATAACGCATTCAGGTTGGATGAATCACCATGTGTTATTCTTAGTTTTGGGTCTAAAAATATTCAAGAACTATTGCATAGACAAAAGGGGACAGAGCATTCTTTATGTCCTGGGAGAAAAGATAATATTCAGAAGAAGTTCAGGCAAAGATCTCCCTGATAAACTGGAGTATAAGAAGGGCAAGGAGATGCATCACAATCAGACATGCAAAATTCTGTTATTATAGCCAGTCTCAACGCAGTGTAGTTTTGGTCTTCCTGTGGAGTTGATTTTCTGATCGGATCTACTTAGAGGGTCTGACAATTAGACAAACTATGTTTTTATTTCAATAATATGTTACCAACATTGGCTCTTGTCTCCCCTTCTGTTAAAGAGCAGCGAGTCAAATAGCAGTGAAGAAGTCCGCTTTGGGTCTTCATGACAAGGTTGTGAATCCGATTTGAAGTCTCATAGTCAAGGGGAACATTGATTTAGTTAAAAAAAAAATCATACAATCCTGTGTTTGCAAGGAGCTTTTTTTAATCTGTTGAGTTGAAACCTCCTCAGTGGAGGAAATCAAATCTGAGCATCGTAAGCAGATGGCTGTCTGATCTCTGCTTGAATTCATCTAGTGAAGAGGAGACCATCCATCGCTCTGGATAATTGGTTGCACTGTCAAATTGTTGTTGTTACTGGAAAGCTTCTGTCCCTCTAGGAGGGAATTAGAATCTATAATATTTGCCAAGACATTTCACTGGGTGTCCTTCAGGGCTAAGGTAACCTTACCTAAAGCATTTTCTGGTAATCTAAGCATCTTTTTGTTACTTGGCTGCATTGTCTCTTGTTAATAGTATCTCTGGAAGAGCCGTCATAGATTTCACACCATATGTGTGGGTCCTGTTGCAAAATATTATGTTTTTTCTAGTGTGATTAGTGTCAACTCATAAAATATTTCTATGGTCTCTTTATAGTTGCCAACAGAAAGGGAATGGGGAGCAGTGCGGCAACTTGCAAAACCGAAACTGCATTCCATAAATGTTTCCAAAGATAGTAACTAGGTGACTGAAGTTTCTGCCATGCAAAATTCTAACTGGAGGATATGATTGATGAGTCTTGGCTATGGATGTGTCCCATTGGAGAATATGAATTACGATACACCCAGGGGGTGGGGGAAAACCGGGGTCAAGGGTGACAATGAATTATGCGTCTCAGAGTCAGCTACAGTGCTGGACAGTTTAACTCCCAATAAATCCTTTTGAAGTTTTTGAAGTTTGGCTCGAGACTCATGATTTAATTGGGGCAACTGCTGGAATCCAGAGCTCGCCAACTCTGAGACACATTAGCTTCTTAGACTGTGATTTATACAGGTGTGCCACTCTTAAGATTAGATGTATGTTTTCCATCTCTACTTCATTCTCTCTCATCTGTCATTCAGCCTCCGGTTCAGCACAACTTTTGGACCTCAAAGCTTTGGAGACGAACTGGATGTCAGAGAAGAAAGCTTTCCTGCATTATGTAAGCATCTGCCTTGAGGCTTGGCATTCGCACAAATGGGTGGTGAAAGTTACCTCTTTCCTCATCCTGTGGGATCAGTCAGATGCTCCTGCTTGATATGTGCTTTTCTCCAGTTTGGGCATGAGCAATGAATGGATCCTGGTCTTTAAAATAATAATTTTAAAAAGCTGGAGAATTCTGGGAGTTGAAGTCCACAAGTCTTAAAGTTGCCAAGTGTGGGGACCCTTGCTCTCTTCGTTTACTTAACGATTGTTAGATGATACATGAAATACGTACATGATAGATGATTGATAGATGATTCATGAAACATGTACCTGATAGATGATTGATAGATGATAGGTTATGATGAAACGTGAAACATGTAAATAATAGATGGTTGATAGATGATACTGTAGATGATAGAGAGAGACAGAGGGGTGCTCTGAAGAGGGAGGGAGGGAGGGAAGGAGGGAGGGGGGAGAGAGAGATTCCCTTCTCACCCTTATGTGGGCTGTGAATCTTCTTCAATCTTGGGTCCTCTACCATAAGCTTGGGAGTTTCAGAGTTCTATTTGGTATCTTAGCTCTTGCTAGCACTACACTCTTCTGACAGCACTCTGGTGTAATTACTGAGATCTGTTGGACCCCCCTCCCCCAGTTTAGGAGTCATAGTCCCAAGTGCTCCTACCACCACTGGGACTACTTTGGCCTTGACTTTCCACATCCTCTCCAGTTCCTCCTTCTCCAGCTTCTCATCCTCCCTGTGGTTGCTGTCACCTGGTACCACTATATCTATCACCACTGCTGTCTTCTGGTCCTTGCCTACTACCTCATTGTCTGGTTGATTGGCCAGTACCTGTCTGGATCTGAAAGTCCCACAGGAACTTAGCCTTCTCATTCTCCACAATCTTCAGTGGGATCTCTTATCTGGACCTGGGAGAGTCTAGCCCAAGGGGTGTCAAACTCAAGGCCTGAGGGATGCTTAGATCTGGCCCATGGGGCCACCCTGGAAATAGTGAAGGACCAGCCCACTGCAAAAATGGAGCTCAAGAGGTTTAGGGTTAGGATTGCAGGAGGCTGTTGCTGCTGAAAACAGAGCTTGGGAGTCTGTCTTTGCTGGCAGAGCACTTAGGTTACAGACGCCCCCAACACGAATGATGTCAAGCTGGCCATGCCCCCCCAACCATGCCCCACCATTCCCCCCTGAGGTCAAATACAACTCTGATGTGGCCCTCAATGAAATCGAGCTTGACACAGAGACACTGAGCAGATGTTCACATGCCAGCTCTTTGGTTGTGCTATTCAATATGTCGTTCAGTTTCTGTGGTGGGTATGTGCATACACAGAGAGAGAGGCCTCTCTTGCATGCATCCTTGTGCATATAGTTTTTCCTTAACATTTCCAAAACAAATTACAATTGGTAAAGAGACAATTCATTGTGATGGTTGTGCAAATGATTTATATCAAAGCGCTTGGTTCATACTTTGCAAGTCGCATCAGCTCTTCAGTCCGTTACATAACTGGGGCCAGGAATGTACTTTTCCAATGTTGCTTAGTTCCTGAGCAGCAAAAAGGGTGTGGAGCGTTCATCTCCATTGTTCAGCTCTTATTTCCCTATAGTAAGATTGCACATTATTAATAAGGCTTTGAGGCAGGTTTCAATATTTTCAACAAAGTTGTAAATGGTGATCATGTGTCCCATGTTTTGCAACCATCATAAATACATGCTGATTCCCCAGAGTGTGAATTTTGATCACATGACCATTGGGGATGCAGCAACAGTCATAAGAGTGAGGACCAGTTGTAAGTTAATATTTTTTTTAGCGTCATTGTAACTTTGAATGGTCATTAAAGGAATTGTCGTAAGCTGAAGACTATTTTTAAAGCTCTGTGAGATCTTCAAGGTAACATGTTTTTGATGGTGGTGAAGGAAAGCTTCATCCAGTAGATGGTAGCATTTCTACTCTTTGCTTAAAATATTCCCTAATTCACATTAAGAGATGGAGTTTTTTTATTTCCTAATCATCCTGTCGATTCTAATTGTTCATTTCTCACTCAGATCTCAGGAGCAATCTCTATATTACGTTCTAAATCACCTGTCAAATGCTTCAAGAGTAACTTGGAACCATAGATGACTTTCAAGCATGGCCATGGAAAATCTTTGATCATGCCAATTCTTGCACAAATTACAATTGCTCTTATAAATTGCAGCAATAAGAAGCACATGTTTGCTATGAGCCTGTTCCATAGAAATGAATATAAGCTGAAGAGCTCTCTACGTTGAAAACATTTCATAGCATCTAATAATCAGTGATGATTCATAATTTCCACAGTCTTTAACCTCTGCTGTGGCTTTCTGGATGCAAAGTTTAGATCAGATTTTGATGTACTTCATCCAAGTTTTATAGAATGCCGATTTAAAAGTTGACCCTAACTATCTATACCTTTTCCCTGAAAGTAAGACCCAACTGGAAAATAAACCCTAGCATGATTTTTCAGGTTGCTTGTAATATAAGCCCTACCCTGAAAATAAGGCCCAGTTTAGATAGTCAGCCAGACAGATGCATTTGGAACCATATTTCCCCCAAAATAAGACCTATCTGGAAAATAAGCCCTAATACATCTTTTAATATAAGTCCTGGTCTTATTTTCAGAGAAACATGGTAGGTTATCTTCCTGGTATTCTACCTTCACATACCTGATTCCTGGATATAACATTTTGGGTAGCAAGATGGGTGGCATATACATTTAATAAATAAATTTCCAAATTTCGTACTGCAACAGCCTCAATATGTGGGACAAGGAAGGTGGGAAGGACAATACAACTGAGACCACCTACAATCTGGGAGAGGGTCTGGAAGTTTGCCTCCTTCATTTAGCCATTTCTTCCTGTCCCGTTCTGGTCTTAAAGGTACTAAGAAGATAGCAAATGTGTTTCTTTCAGGCAGTAACCAGTTCACAGTCAAAAATCTGGAAGACTTCAGTGTTCGCACCTTGTATGACAAACTAGAAGATCAGAATTTGCACCTGGCATCCCAGCTTTCCAAACACCGGGCTGAAGTCTCAGTGTTTTATCGAGGAATCTGTCAGAAAATTCAAAGTCTTTGGGTTAGTATTTTGAAGCAGGAAGCATACTTTCTTTCCCACAAGAGCTGATGATGCTGGGGACTATTATCCCAAAACATGAGGAAAGGTCAGAATTCGGAAAAGTTGCAATGGTAGGCTACCAAGAAGATCCAAGTACAACCCGCAATGAGGTGATGTGGATCATGACATCATCACATAAATAATGTGATGATGATGAAAGTTGCATTGTTTACATAATGATGTTATGATGCTGGTGATGTTACTTCCTTCCCCCTTTTCCTATGGATGCTCATGAGAGATGATGTGGTAGAATCCAAGGCTGAGTTTCAGGAAGAAGAAGCAGAGACACATCAGCCTTGAATTGTTGCTATACAGGAAGAGATGCAGAAAGAGATCCTCCCTAATTCTTGACAACATTTATCAGAGCATTATGCAGAGTGTGCTTTAGTATGGCAAAATTCTGTCTATTGGGCGAACAGTGATAAAGAAACTACTTCGAGCATTTACTCAGGTCAATCTTGGTTTCCCACACCTGATGACTAGACATGCAAGTAATTTCAATAAAATGCAACATCACACCCTCTAAGTTTAACAAAAGGGAACCTTTTACCAGGGAACTAAATCAGTTGGTGAAGCTCCAGGATATAAGGTAGTGTTACAGTAATACAAGGGATGTGGTGGCTCAGTGGCTAAGATGCTGACCTTGACAATCAGAAAAATTGGCAGTTCAAATCCCTAGCGCCACTTAATGGAATGAGCTCCCGTTACGTGTCCCAGTTTCTGCCAACCTAGCAGTTTGAAAGCACGTAAAAATGCAAGTAGAAAAATAGGGACCATTTTGGTGGGAAGGTAACAGCGTCCCGTGCCCCTTAGAGCCAGAAATGACTAGCACGTATTTGCAAGGGGATCCTTACAGTAATACACATGCATGCATAATCTTATCATTGTTCTTTGTATGAGTTGCCAAATATTGTTTTCCAATTTTAGGATATGATACAGGAAGTGGATTTGAACAAACTGAAAGGTTCTGGAGAGGACATCTCAAATAAGGGGATCCAACAGAGTGCAAATTCTCCAACTAAATCCTCAGGGATCTTGAAAGCAATGGGCTACTCAGGTGGGAAATTAAGCTAATTAATCTTACAAAGTTCTCTAAGTTTCCCAGTCTGGTCCAGACAATTAATCCCATTTAAAAAATGCTTATCAGAGGATGGAAGTGAGAGATACAGATTTTTTTTAAAAAAAATCACATTGTCCATTTCTATTGTTGAAACCTCTCTATGATGCGGCTATTATCCTTGGAAAGGACTGTAGCATGTCAAATATATTCTCATTTCCCAGGAAAAGTTCACGTGAGAAAATACAGTTTCTTGGGGTGCTTAGAGGCTTCCTTTCAAATCAATCCAGTCAATTTGCCGAGTTTTGTCTTAGGTGCTGAGTGGAAGGAGGCTACTGAGTTAATGAAAATCCTGGGGATTTTGCTGCAAAAAATCCAGTATTCGAAAATAGCCATGAAACAAGAAAAGGCCTACAAACATGCTAAAGATCTCAGTCTAGAGAAGAGTCAACAGGGTGCAGCTGAGAAGCAATGCATGGTAAGAATTGAAGGTGTTCCTGTAAGAACCTCCGCTATCATTTCCATTAAGAGAGTGATTTCTTAAAATTGTTTACTCTCTCCAGGACACGCACTTTCTGCAGCAGCTTTTGCTAAAAAACAGTGGAATATGTGCTTCCTCCTCCTCCTCTTCCTCCCATAGGTGTAAAGATGAAGGTAGGGGTTTTTCATTTGATCCTGGAGCACCCATTCCCTTCCAGTTGTCATTAGATTCCCTCTGTCACCCAAGAAAAACTGAATGGAAACTGTTCCGTTCTTGTCTGGTTTAGTCCTGTCCAATATTAGCCAAGTGCCTCTGATTTCCAGTCGGTGGTTGCAGAAGTTTTTAAACACCAGAACCTCTATATTTGTCACTAATGCATGTTTTAGGAAATATAGATCTCCCACCTGCTTAAAAGAGTCCCACAGCTGTGTGACTATCAGCACACAGCCATATTCCACGCTGCCACATAGCCTGAGAAAGTGGGAGGCGGGTGATTTCAATGGAGTAGTTCTAAGTAGACAAAATAAAATTCTGTTCTTAGGTTATTAAGTGCGGCGCAGCAGAGGAAAAGGATCTTACACTGAGACAGATCGTGATTGATCTATGTGATATGATGATGGGAGAAAAGGGGTTGGATTGTAGTTGGGACATCGTGGGAAGTCCAGGAAATTTTTAGTTTTGAGATTCCACAGATGTGCCAGGTGCTATTCTAATAAAGGTACTTTTGAGATTATGCTTGTCTCGGAGTTACTGATTGGAGTGGAGATTTGCTGGAGCGCTGACACATGGAACATAAAACAGCCAATTTTCTCTTCAAACCTTCTAGCAAAACTAAGATGGCTTGTTTGTGTAACGGGTGTGGAGCCACTGCTCCACGAGAACATCATACTTGCCAACACCACATATAAAATCAAACATTTTAAAGAAGCAACACACCAGTACCCTTTGCTTTTTTCCTTCTCCAGATGATGAAGCAGGTTTTCACTAGGTCCTCTGAAAAATAGCTTCTCATCCAGCAAGTCTTTTTAAAAAACAAATGTGGGAGAATAGCTCTCTGTATCTAAGATGATTTTAGGAGGTCCCCAAACCCAAGAGTCTTAGTAGATTGAGGGTTTCAGAAACAAATGAGTTAAATTAATTCCAATCCATGTTGTTGTCATCCCAGGAGCAAATGGAGAAGATGACAACCATCTTTCTTTGGGGACCAGCAAAAATACCTTGGTCACTACGAATATAGCTAGTTTATCACCCCAGAGATTTGTGGTTTATCGTTTTGGCTGCACAGTGGCACACCTGATGCGAAGAATCTTCTATTTGCCCGCATTGGTACTTCTATTGACTGAAGCAATCCCTCAACAGAACTCCAAGGTAGATCAGAAGGTCACTTGGCTTACCAAAGACTGGTACTACGATGCTAACAACCATTTCCTCTACATTCTTTCAACGCATCTGGAGAATGCTGGCGAATTTGTGGCAGTGTTGCTGAATGCCATGGCACACATCAAAGCAGGTATAATTCATGGGTATTCGTGAGCTTGGATGATTGGTGCCCTCAACTCTCTTAACTCTAGCAGGGTGATGCCACCAAGGTTTCAGAGGGCATCTTTAGCATCAGATGGAAGATCAGGTGACCACTGAAACGGTTTTTCTAAGAGCTTGGTTGTTTCTTACAGACATTTCATTACCCAACGAGGTAACATCATTAGTGCTAGGTAAAGAAACATCTGCAAGAAACATAACCAAGCTCAGAGAGCACCAAGGACCCCACAGTTCAACCCTGAGCTACCTCTTCTCTTCTACCAGTAGTTTTTCTATCTCCTACTTTCAACTTCTACATCATGCTTCTGGCCAAATGTGATGGAATTTCAACTTTGGAGATGCTCATTTGGTCTCACTTCTTAAAAAATGTTAGATTAGGAAGAGCTGGACTGATTCAATTTGTCTCCATTTTATTTTTGCTAACAAATGGTTCACAGTGGAGGTGGAAAAATGGCTTTTTTTACATTCAAATGCCATTAAAAGATGCATACATTGATATTATCTAGAGAGAAATGAATACAGAGCTGCCAGTTTGAGAAGGAGTGTCTTTCACTTGATGAGTCATTCCACCCTGAAATCCCTTAATTGTAGCTATCATGAAACACAACCCAGTCCTGTGAGTTTGAGGTGATAGATTATTACTATATAATATGGAGTTCTGTCTTGAGGTCCTTTAATTGCAGCCACCTGGGAGTTCAACACAAGGATTTCATTTCTGGTAGCCATCACATTCATACTACAATGTATATTTTATTTTGTAGCATGAAAGCCCTTCAATAGGAAATGCTACAGACTGAACCAAGGACTATCAAATACGGAGATGACAAACTATTGCCCCACCAAGCCTCATCCCAGGCTATTCCACCTTGTGATTGATTGACTGATGTTCTCTATGTGTAATTAGATCCAGGGATTACTTCTGGATTCAATTTAGGAAGCCATTCTTCATTGCTGGAGTTTCTATAATTTGCTCGTCCTCTTTTATCTGTTTTGCATCTTAGGTAACATTGGAAACCAAAGGCAAGTCACTCCCTTTGAACACTTTCTTTGTCTTTTCACAAGCTCTTGTGGAATCCTCTTCTCGCTGTTGCCCAACTTTGATTAATGAAGGTCTTAGCATCCCTATGAATGCCTGAATTCAAGAGTAACGTTTGGGCAAGTCAAAAATAATGATGGAATTTCAAAGAGAAGAAATGGCACTGCCCCAACCAGAAAAACTATAATTGTGTGTATGTTTACTGAGAAATAGGACCCATTGAGTGTAATGAATTCATTCTGAAATTAGTGTAGGGTTCAGCTTTGGGGGCATATTTGAAACAATGAATCATTTTGACCATCTTGCCAAATAGTTTTACGGGGTTTATGGTCATTCACAAAATGCTCAATCCTTAGAAAAAGAGGAGAGTTTGTTTTTCCTACGGATGGCTTGGAGATTGCTTTCTAGTCTCAACCACCTTTTAGTCATGTATTGGTAGGGTACAGGACATGCTTCCAAGCAGAGATTGCACCATACCTTTAAAAACGATACATAGACCCTTGGAAATAAATTAAGAGAGGGATAGGAAGTAATATTTAGCAGCCTGTTAGCTTTGCATTTAGCAAGTTAATTAAATAAAGAGTATGGTAAACACTAGAGAAGGTATCAACATGGAGTTCCACAAGTGTTATTTTTGGTTCCGTATTGGAGAACCCAGATTGTGGCTGTAGGTTCCATTATTTTCAAATGAGAAATTTAAGGTTATCTATTCAATGGGCCTTGCGGTGACTGGTGTGTCTCCATTTTTTCTGGGTTTATATACTCAGCCGTTGACATTTGTTCTCTTTTATATCTGGAGTTCTTGCTAGAAAGTTGGTTTCCCATTTGATCAGGATGGTTGCAAGAAAGAAAGCTGGGGGAAAGGACAGAGCAGAGACTGGAATAAAGCTTTGAAATTCACAGGGCCATCATCCTTACCATTGGCCTCAATCCCTTTTAAAATTTATTTTTGTACCAGGCCACATGGAAGCCAACCACATTATCCCTGGATTTTGGAAAGAGCTCAACAAAGGCATCACAGCTCTGGCAGATGCTTTTTTCCACTGTTCCTGGGAAGCAGTGGAGATGACCGAGAAGGCAAATATAAACCTACAGCTGTCCTAATTGGATGTCCAAGGTGCAGTGACTTTTAATGAGGAAGATGTTGGGTTAGGGAGAGGGAGATCCAGATTGACGTTCAAACCAAGTCTTGGGTAATGAATAGCTAACTCCTCAACTTATTTCACAGGGATATTGTGGGGATAAATTAGGGAGCATATGCCTTGAGCTCTCAGTGCAAAGGGAGTATCTAAATGCAATAAATAAGGAAAACTCTAAAACTCATGGACTTACCTAGCAATCAGTTGTATTGGATTCACTTTTTTTAATCATTGTAGAGAAATTGGAAAGGATAGTTCAGGAATTACACATGGATCAGTGGTGGGATTCAAAAAATTTTACTACCGGTTCTGTAGGCGTGGCTTGGTGGGTGTGACAGGGGAAGCTTACTGTAAAATCTCCAGTCAGAGGTGGCATTTGCCGGTTCTCCGAACTACTCAAAATTTCTGCTGTCGGTTCTCCAGAACTGGTCAGAACCTGCTGAATAGCACCTTTGACACGGATGTATGTGTGTGTGTGTGAAGCTAGCAGTTGAGACTTGATATCCCTAGTCACTTTGTCTCCTCTTTGCAGAAATCCCTAGAAAGGGTCTTCCTCTTGGTGTCCACCAGTTGATGCAGGTGGCATCATCAACAATCCATCTCGAAAATCTGAACTGGGAACGATCTAATTAGCCCTTCAATAGCTAAATACATTCCCCCAAAAATCCCACAACTATAGGCTAGAGTGAGAAGTTTAAAGAAAACAAGCAGCACTGAAAGAAGGCTATGACCAATCACTTGCCCAGCAATGTCAAGAAATTTACATGATCCAATCCATGAAGTCACCATGATCTTAGGTCAACTCAGGGGAGACTTACCTGTTTAATGCTGGGCATCGGTGGGATCTTCCATTGCTATAAGCATCAGCCAAGACACTTGGCCTGTTCAACTTGGAAAGCCAAAAATACAGATCCTTGCAGAGTGATGATGAGCCATCTGCCATTTTGGCATTCCTAAGTATGAATCAGATTCGTTTAAAGAAAAATGAGAGGAACCACATCTGCTTACTGATTTGTACATGAAATTGCTTTTGAATCCCATGTGAAATCATCCTACCACACCAAATTACAGGAAAATCCAGAAAAAGAGAAGGGCTGTTGATTGCACAGGATTCCAGCTAGTGTTCTGAAAGTGTATTTGCATTGCTGTCATTTTCAAACTTTGACAATGAATTAGCATTGTCAAAGTTTAGCAAAGAATCTGAATGGTGAGATTTCCCAGAAATAACGGCAAAATCTTTAGATGCTCAATTTTCACCCTTGAGATAAGTCTCGAGGGTGAAAATTGAGCATCTAAAGATTTTGCCGTTATTTCTGGGGAATCTCATCATTTTGAGGTCTTGTGCATTCCTTGCTCTCTCTTTTAGAAATTGTTGCAACGTCATTCACCGCTTTGCGGACCCACTCGGTTGAGTTTTGAAGAACCGTTGAGTGTTCAAAAGTCTCCCAGGCTTGGCTTCCTTGAGACAGATGCAGAAGAAAGGGACTTGAAACTGTTTTGATTGGATTAGGAGCTCAGCCCTGTGACAAATCCTGAGCTCTTCTTCCTTCTGTGCATGGATAAATAACCCAACCCTGATTAATAATTTTTCATCCCGGGAAATTGATGTGTGCTATTCAGGGCATGCAATCCAAACACGACAACTTTGTTTTTGTTTTCCTTGCAACACGGAAATAATTACCCAATCCAATCCCGTTTTTGTAATCGGTACCCCATTTATCACTACAGACTCTTTTGGAGTTGGGGAATCAAAACAAAAAGAGGCATATGCTAAGACCAGCAGAGAGCGCCCAAGACTTTGATTTCTGCCCAAAAAAGGACCCGTGGAGAATAGAAGCTGAATGCAGCCGCCAGTGTTGAACATGGAAGCTACTGCTTAAGCAGTGATGGGTGTTAAACACACCTCCTCATTTGAGCCTTTGGTCGAGTCCAAAAGGAGTGAGATCCAGGCTCTCTGACTCGGATTTAAAGCCAGCACACTGGCAAGCTCAGTAATCTGATTGCAAGGAGCAAGTCTATCTTTATTTATAGCACTGAGCAATAGCACTTAGACTTACATGCCACTTCACAGTGCTTTTACAGCCCTCTCTAAGCGGTTTACAGAGTCAGCCTATTGCCCCTAACAAACTGGGTCCTCGTTTCACCAATCCCAGAAGGAAGGAAGGCTGAGTCAACCTTGAGCTGGTCAGGATCAAACTCCAGGCAGTGGGCAGAGTTTGTCTGCAATACTGCCTTCTCACCACTGTGCCACCAGAACAAGATTATTCCTTTCTCCTTTCTTTCCTTCCTTCCTTCCTTCCTTCCTTCCTTCCTTCCTTCCTTCCTTC
>NW_020769350.1:5964569-6017132 GCF_900518735.1 Pseudonaja textilis
TTCCTTCCTTCCTTCCTTCCTTCCTTCCTTCCTTCCTTCCTTCCTTCCTTCTTTCCTTCCTTCCTTCTTTCCTTCCTTCCTTCCCACTTAGTGCTTTTACAGTGGTTTACAGAGTCAGCCTATTTGCCCCCCAACAATCTGGGTCCTCATTTTACCAACCCCAGAAGGATGGAAGGCTGAGTCAACCTGGAGCCTGCTGAGATTTGAGCTGCCAAATTGCAGTCAGCAGAAGTAGCCTTCAGTACTGCATTCTAACCACTGCACCACCGCAGCTCTTATATCCTTTTAAATAAAACTGTAATGCACAGAAAGTGCCATGAGTAATCTCTTCATGCTTCTTTGAGGAAATAACAGAATTGGAAAGGACCTTAGAGGTCTTCTAGTCCAACCCCCTGCTCAGGCAGGAGATCCTATATCCGGGATGGCGAACCTATGGTACGCATGCCAGAAGTGGCACACAGAGCCCTCTCTGCGGGCACACAAGCGGTTGCCCCAGCTCAGTTCCACCATGCATGCACATGTGCCTCTCACCAGCCAGCTGGTCTTCGGGTCTCTGCCAGGCATGCATGGGGGACGCATGCACATACATGGAGGGCACTTTAGGGGGACACACATATGCATTGCATTTTGGAGGTTTGTGCATACACATTCATGTGCACATGCGCATGCTTTGGGTACTCAGTGCCGAAAAGGTTAGCCATCACTGCCCTATATCATTCTGGACAAATGGCTGTCCAGTCTCCTCTTAAAAAACTCCAGTGATGGAGCACCCACAACTTCTAAAGGCAATTCATTCCACTGATTAATTGTTCTAATTGTCAATGAATGTCTCCTTAGTTCTAGGTTGCTTCTCTCCTTTATTAGTACCTGTCATGCCCTTGTTAGAGTCGGACTCTGAAGGAGAGGAGGAACAGCCAACAGGGAGTGGAGGTGTGGCTCCGGAGGTTGTGGAGGAAGCTGGGGAAGGTCAGAGGCTGGCTGGGCAGTCAGAGGAAGAACCGGGCCCATCCCCTCTTCATCCTAGGACATGCAGGGAGGAACAGAGAAGGAAACAACTTGGCTTATGAGAGAGGAAGTGGCCATGATCTCCCTCATTGATTGCAGCTGGGGAGAATAGTATATAAGAGAGACGGTTAAAACACAGTGTTGCTAGAAGCAAAGTGTGTTTTATTTGGGGCTGAAGTTATCTTGGTTGGCGTCCTTTCAACAGACTGTGCCTTGTTATCTCCCTGAATTTGGTAATTACTTATCCTAGTCCGTTGTGGAAATTTCATCATTGTAGTTTGTTTGGTTTTTTATTTCACCTTTATCTGCTCATTGAGTTCAGACTGTATTCCTTTCTTTTGAAGACTATTTTTGAATAAGTTTAATCTCCAACTGAGAATGATGGAACAGTGGGGCCAAGTTGGAGGCAATAAAGGACATTTATTTACATTTTGGATTTTATTACATTTGTGTTACACTCCGGATCATCACAGTATCCATCCATTGCTTCTTGTTCTGTCTTCAGGGCTTTGGAAAATAGATTGACTCCCTCTTCTTTGTGGTAGCCCCTGAGATATTGGAAGACTGCTATCATGTCACCCCCAGTCCTTCTTTTCATTAAACGAGACTTACCCAGTTTCTGCAACTGTTCTTTATACTGTATGTTTTAGCCTCCAAGGCCCCTAATCCGCTTTGTTATTCCTCTCTGAATTCTTTCTAGAGACTCAACATCTTTTTTATATCATGGCAACCATATTGTGAGAGTTGGGTTAGGAGAAATTACGGGTAGGCAAACTTGCATTATATTAGACCTGGTGCAGGGGTGGTATTCAGCAAGTTCTGACCAGTTCCGGAGAACCAGTAATGGAAATTTTGAGTAGTTCAGAGTAAATACCCCCTGTGACTGGAGATTTTACAGTATCCTTCCCCTGCCATGCCCACAGAACTGGTAGTAAAAAAAAATTGAATCCCCAGATGAATTAATTTCCACTATTAGTTATATTGATGTATTCATGTGATCAGTAACTTAAGGTTGTGGCAGTGGCCACTTTCTTTGATGGTAGACATTTTGGAATTGTAAATCATGGCACACACTTAGCAAATACGCCACCTTTGATGAATAACTGCACCAGATGTCATATAGCACTATATATAGTCAAAAATATGTTTTTCACACTCCTGCAATAAATACTCTTTCCACCTGGAAAATGTGTGGTGTAACAAAACAAAATTAGAGAATAGGAGGGGGTGTAGTCTTGGGTGGTTATGTAATTGTGACTCAAGTATTCCAATTTTCAGGATCCTTTCAATTTTATCTTTTTTAATGTCTCTCTTTCCAACTTCTTTTCACCTATTTATTACACAGTCTTTGAATGGTCACTCCAAGGAGGACAACTCTCCTCTGAACTTCTTAAATTGTGTATGGATAAGAGAGAGCAACGTCTACTCTTGGATGGAAAGATGAAGTTGATTGAGTAAAACAGATCAAAGAGGTTGAATCAAAAGGGACTCAACATCTAAACATCCAGAGAAACCACCAATGGACAATTAAAGCAAGGGTCATCTAGAACTTTTCAGTTGACTGTTTTTTTTAATCCTTGCCTAATTTGTTTAAATTTAATTTTTGTTAGGTGTCATTTGAAAAGAAAGAGGCTACTTATCTACAGTGCATCTCTCTGGCTCTGTGATATATTGTGTATAAGGGAACCATTTTTGCTTGAACTTAGCTCAACTTCCTTTAAGAATGTATACTGTCAAGTTTGTCAATTTTCTTCTCCAATTTCAATTTTCCACTCTGATTGGGACAGGCAAGATATCTGTTTTCCAATATTCTGTTGGGCTGATTCTTGCAGAGGTCAACATGTATCTTACTAAATTGTGATAGTTCTCATTTGTTTTTTTCTAGAATTATAGTAGCCTGGTTAGAAACATCTGTGGTTTCAGTTAAAGTTTTATATTTAAAAAAATAAGTGTCTTAACTTTCAACATTTTTCCTGTTACTGCTGACTTGTGAATTCTACCATCACTAAACTTTTATTCCCAAGTGCTAGATGCAGTAGTCACTTCATTGATATCTTAAGAATAATTAGATAGGTCATGAGTAAATGTGATAAATAAGACAATGCATTTTATACCAATTTTCTCTTCAAAGATGCTATACCAAGCAATAAAAACTTAACTGTGATAAATGCCTAAAAATCAAAAAGAAAAAAAACTTACATTCATTGATAATGGGAATTGATTTAAGAAATATTTTGCTTCTAATGCAATATCAGCACACAAATGGCTGGGTAATTGTCATGAAATTTTTGATAACTTGGTGGTCAAACCAAACTTTCCCCTACTCAAGAGCTTAACATCACCACCGACCAAAAGATCTTCCTGTTGGCCATACCTTGAGGTGAAACCACAAACTGACCTTCTCTGGATGTGGCTAAACCTGAGGGAAGGTCAAAATTGTAAATCATTTGATGTTTAGGGCTTGGAATGCTTTTGGGAGTAATTGCCAATGTGCTGACTGTGTAGCCAATTTGTACCTGAGAATTGGATGGGAAGAGAAATTGGAAAATGGACTGTGATGTATTGCAGATGGCAAGTATGGATATGGAATCAAATGGATGTTCCCATCCAGGATGACTCTTTTCAAGAGAGAGGGGGGTGGAGATGAGAGAGAGAGAGAAAGAGGGGGGAGAGAGGAAAGAGAGATAGAAAGAGAGAGATGAGAGAGAGGGGGGAGGGAGTGGAGGAAGAAGAGAGGAAAGATGAAGGGAGAGAGAGGAGAGAGAGAAAGATAGAAAGACAGAAAGAGAGAGAGGAGAGACAGAGGGAGGAAGACAAGGAGGAAGAGAGGAAAGAGGGAGAGAAGACAGGAGAGAAAGAAAGAGAAAGAGAGAGAGAGGAGAGAGGGAGAGGAGAGAGGGAGGGAGAGGAGGAGAAAGAGAGGACAGAGAGTGGGAGAGGGGAGAGAAAGAAAGAAAGAAGAGAGAGAGAGGAAAGAGGGAGGGAGGAAGAGAGAGAGAGAGAGAAGTAATTTCAGTCTTGCTTGTGAGCATTCTCAACTACTTGAAGAATTGAGGGTTTTTAATGACCATATTTACAGTACTTCAACCATACATACTTCACTTCATCCCATACCTAGGAAAACAAATGACTCTTACAGAGTTGGAGCAACTGAACAGTTTATTAAAAGCCCAACATTATGTTGTAAAGAAGGATATAAAGTCAGCATAGGTGTCCTTCTGTGAAATATGTTTAAAGAGAACTGAAGAATCTACACTACATTGAAGGAGCTGGGTTTTTTTTAAACAGGTTATTCAAAAAATGTCAGGCATTCAATGGTACAAGATAATTTATGATTATGGCTCATGATGTAAGTTTCCAGTGAGCAGACAAATAAAACTGGGTCCTATAATCGTTATTGCAAAATATTGCTGTGAGTTCTTATGTCATCTAAGACACATTTTGGAAGAGCATCCTATATGGGAGCTGGTATCTGAGGAACAAAATTATTCAAAGATGATAATGGGGCATTGGTTTCTTTTTTCTTTTTCTTTTTTTGGGGGGGGCGGTAGGTGAGTGTCATCTTTTTCAATGTTATTCATTTCAGAGTCTGATTCTGGAAATTAAATATTCTCTCTAACCTTATTGTTCCTTAGAATCCTCAGTATGATTAATCCCAAACCAACAGATTCTCATTCTCTCTCTCTCTCTCTCTCTGTCTCCCTCCCCACCCGCTCTTTCTGTCTCCCCCTCTCTGTGGCTCTTTGTGTCTCTCTGTCTCTCTCTCCCCCTCTCTGTCTCCCTCTCCCTGTCCCTTTTTTCTGTCTTCCCCTCTCTCTGTCTCTCTCCCCCACTCTTTCTGTCTGTTCCTCTTCCTCTCTCTGTCCCTCCCTCCCTCTGTCTCTTTCTCTCATCCTTTTGTTCTTGATTTTTGGTCAGCTGATCTGAAAATGGGGAGATTTCTTTGTTGTTTTGCTTTCTCTTGGCTTGTCTGCTAGCAAAGATGAAGAATGTTTACCAGCCCTCTAATAGGGTATTGTATCACCCTTGGAGAGCAAACAAATGAAGAACTGGGCAACGGGGAAAATACGTAACCAACTTGGCTTCTAGTGAAAGGCTATTTTGAGAAACGATCCTTGAATTACTTTCATTTGAGAGAGCCGTATAGAATTCAGGAGGTGAGGCAGCTGCTTCTGCTCAACCGGCGTAATTTTTTCCTGGCCTTGTGAACAAAGTTGGTATATGTGATTTCTGTAACTGCCATCTTGAAATCCTAACGCAGGCCCTGACTTTTAACATTTATTTGCTCTCTAACTCTGCCGGAAAGCTGTTGGGTTGGCTGCTTTGAGTTCTTACTTAAGAAGGAAGGCGAAAAGTGCGTTTTTCAAGTCGTGTCATCTAGGGAAGTACAACAATTTCCTAGGAAGTAGGGCAATTTCTTCCTCCATGGGTAGAAAAGTAAACCGCACCCGCCATTTCTGGGGGTGGGGCATTTTCTGAAGCATGTTATGCTTTCTCTGACTTTCGATCTAATGACTCCTTTCTCATTGCATGTGTTTCTCCTTTCAGGTTATCAGTAGAAATGTTTATAACTGTTCTTTATGGAGGTAAGTCAGCTCTCTCTCTCTCTCTCTCTTTGGCTTCAGTTATATTCTGTCAACGAATCTGTGCCTGGTTGAAGACATCAAAAGTGTTCCTAAAATTTCTCTGGAAGTCCTCGACTTACAACTACAACTGAGCCCAGAATGATGGGTGTGAATTACATTTCCTTGAGGGCGGCCTCAGGGTTGTGTTTGACCTCGAAGGGCTGGGAGAGGCACAGCCAAGGAGCATGACCAGTTCAATGTCACTCATCGACGTTCCGTTTTTTACCGCAACAGCCTCCTGGAGCCTTCTGCCAGTGAAAATGGAGCCCAGGCTCCGTTTTCGCTACAGAGGGTTCCAGGAGGCTGTCATGGCTAAAAATGGAGCCTGGAGCCTCCCCGATCTCCATTTTCACTGGCAGAGGGCTGCAGGAGGCCATTGAGGCTGAAAACGAAGCCCGGGAGGCTGCATGCGGTTGTCCCAAGCCAGGGGATGGGATCCTACCAGCATAACAACCAGTTCAATGTGCATGCACTTCTTCATGTGCATGTGCAGTACTTGCCAAAACTTCTGCAAGCAATCACCATCTCCTGCTGATGCACAGCAATCAGCTGTGGCGCGCAAAGCAACTAAGGTAAGAATGAAGGACAGCCTAGAGTCCAGGCAGGCGGGTGGGCCAAACTTAAGAAAAGATCTTCATAGAGAACCAGTTTGGTGTCAGCTGCTCTTTGGAATGACTAGTTCTATAGAACTGGGCCGAACCGGTAGAATCCCACCCCTGTCCCAAGCTCCGTTTTCACTGGCAGAGCCACCGTTTTCACAGGCAGGGCAGGCCCATGGCCAGATATAAGCATTGCATGGACTGGATCTGGCCCATGGGCCTTGAGTTCGACACCCCTGGTCTAGCCTATCAAGCAAACCAAAATGAATACATTGCTGCAGGAATCATCAGAAATACGGAGGTTTACAATACTGGTCTTTAACTGCGACAAAGGCTTTGAATTGATTTGATTTGGGGTTTCACACGTTACTGCACATACTGCAAAATGGATTGCTGTCCATTGTGGTTGCTTAGCCATTTGTGTTGATGTCTGCTCCAAAGTTGGAGAAATGCTGCAATTTTTGCTTTCTTTATTTCTTTCCTAGAACAGAAGGCCAATCTTTTTAATATATACTGCAAAGTCCAGATTTTGCTAGATGGCATTAAACACCGCTGTGGATGTGAAGATAAAGGTGACACGGCTTAATAGACATAGTCTAAAATTGTATTTGCATTGAAATGCAATTTCTGTAATAATGAGCTGATTTGAATTCACTATATATTTGCCTGTCGGGAAAAGATAAACAGTAACTTGTATGAAACATGATCGATACATTCCTGTGAAGGGAACAAGGAAATAGAAGTCCGTTGTAATTCTACCAATGTGCACTTATTTTGAACCATATTCACTTTGGTCGGAAAGAATAAGAAGTCTAAGAGGTCAGGGCATAATTTACATAAGCTACTTAACTTGTGGGTAAATTCTGAATTTCAGAGGAAATCGAGTTAGCAGATGAGAGTGGCCAAGTCAAGAATTTGCTTCAAAACAAATGTCACTATGCAACTGAACTCCTGGGAGAACGAGAGACGTATGTGCTACTTCGTGTCACAAGTAAGAGACTTGGTTTGAATTTCTGCAGAATCCAAAGACAGCCTTGTGCACATGCCAAGCTGAAGACAAATTGCTCAGTTTCTCCACAATTTTATCCTAGAACTAAGGACATATTCTTTGTTCAGAATAATTACACGTGGAATGGATTCACTAGATCAGGGGTCTTAAAACTTGGCAAGTTTAAGGCTTGTGGACTTCAACTCCCAGAATCCCTCCTCCAGTCATGTTAGCTCAGGAATTCTGGGAGTTGAAGTCTACAAGTCTTAAACTTGCCAAGTTTGAAGACCCTTGTGATAGATGATAGATAGATAGATAGATAGATAGATAGATAGATAGATAGATAGATAGATAGATAGATAGATAGATAGATGATAGATAGGTATGGGGAGAGAGGGGGGGAGAGAGAGAGAGAGAGAGGTGATAGATGATAGGTGATAGGTGATAGATCAGGGATATTCAAACTTGACAGCTTTAAGACTGGTGGACTTCAACTCCCAGAATCCATCCTCCAGTCATGTTAGCTCAGAAATTCTGGGAGTTGAAGTCCACAAGTCTTAAATTTGCCAAGTTTGAAGACCCTTGCACTAGATCATAGAATTGGAAGGCAATTGTCCCTTCCAACACTTTTATTTGGTTATTCAGTGCAAAACTGGCTCTTCGAAACTAGAAGATCCATGCTCCAGAAGAAAGAACTATAAGCTTGCATGCCAAGCTCAATCATAAGCATTGGCTACAATCCAAGTGCAATATGAGTTCCCTTAGTTTGGTTTATGACATTGTTTCCTTGTTGGAAATCCACTAGGACAATTGTGGTTTCTGGTGCTTCAGAGTTTTATTTTGCCGCTCCATATGTTTCCAACTTTTTTTTAAAAAAAGAAGAAAATTGTAGAAGGAACTACATAATGACAATTTCATTAATGCTTTAGGGATTATCTTTAAAGGAAGTAGGCAACCGGATTTAAAATACTGGATTTATTCAAATAAGATATTTGTCATCTGAAAAAAATCACATTCAAAAATACCTTTCCATTTATGGAGAACGTCCTGATTAGTACACCTTATTCTGATTTCTAGATCACAGTTGTTTCCATCTTCACATTAATTGCTTTCTTACCACAGATGGAGAAAAACCTTCAGAGACTGAATTTAGGCCGCTGTTGAAGGATGAGCACATTATTAACTCAAAGTTTCTAGGTCAGTAAGCAATTTAATTTTCATTTGTCGGTAAGACCAAAAATTATCTTGAAAATAAAACAGGGAGAAAAAACTGAATTTCACTTGAACATTTTACAGATGAGATGTGTTGGAAAGCATAGCTGTATTCATATTTCTTATTTTCATTTTATTATTTTTGTAAAAATTCAAACTGATGGACAAACATAATGTTCTTTTGTTTTTCTGTTTTCCGCATAACAACAACCCTGTTAGGTGGGTTGGGGTGATAGAAAATGACTGGCCCAAAGTCTCCCAGCAGGTGCTCCCTAAGGCAGGAATAGAACTCAAAGTCTCCTGGTGATTGGTCCAAATTCACCCAACCAGCTTTCATGCCTAACGCAGGACTAGAACTCATGGTCCCCTTGCCTATATAACAGCCTGTGAACATCATTGTTCTAATTGTAAGCAACTTTTGTAAGTAAACTGTTGGCCTGAAACTGAACTTGAGTTAGATAATTACCAATCTTGCAATTAGGGTATTCATTGTATTCCTCAGTTGTAAAAGCTAGGTTAATTTGAGTGAGCTAATTATGCATTTCTTCTACATAAAGCTAAATTAGGAAGTTGTCAAGAGCACAAGGGACCCTCCCCAAGGATGAAATCCAGAAGGGTTCATCGGAAGTCAACCTTGGATATTCCCACTGCTGAAGGTAAGTGTTAAGGTATTGAGATTTAAGAGCTGGCCAGTTGCTGTAAGGCTGATACAATGTGAAGTTGATGCAATCAGCATAGCATGGGTATTGCCTTTTTAAGACCATGTCTTAGCCTTTTTAAGAGGTGTCTACATAAAGGCAGCCATTAGAGGGTGTGTTCTCTCTCCTTGTGTCCAGTATCCATTACAGAGTTTTCCATGTAGAGTTAAGTAAATAGATTGCTCGTCGGGTATTTGCCTACCACGTATATTTCTGTATATGTTTTGTATATAAACCACTGTTAAATGTCAAAGCCTCGGTGTGTTGTGTTTTGCTCCTGGGTTGTCTCACAATAGTAGTCATGCTGCAAATATTCTGACAGTAAGCTTGTTATGAAGGGAAAAAAATGAGAGAGGCTTGGTTTATTAAGCATTTTGTGATGTTTTCCATGGGCCTTTATAACAATGGATTTATCTTCTGAAGTGGCTTACATCTTATTTTGTGAAGTGTGCTTGTTAAAGAGATCTTGTACCCTATCCACTTTCAACAAACCAAGATACTTGAGATTGCTCAAGTATTAATGCTTCCAAAATCAGGTTGTTGATTCTTGAGAATCTCCAAGGCAGCTAACATAAAACAATACGATGAAACTTCATCTAGACTTTTTATATTTTAAGACATAAGATGGTTTCCATCATATTCCTCCCAAGACCTAATTTTCTATATTCTGTTCAGATAATACAAGGCCCCAGTCTTTTGCTATCGAGGTAGACACTTAACTATGGATCCAGAAGCAAATATTCTCAGTTGGATGAGAAATAACCATCTAATGGTGTTATCTAGTTGGATAATGAACCATGTGCAAGAAAACCATCAAGCTCAGAGAGCGCCAGTGACCTCACAGTTCAACCCTGAGCTACAAAAATTATGTTCTGTTGGTAACCATCTTTGATGGCTTCCCAAACACTGTAAACCAACCCTGTTTGCAGCCTTACTTATTTTGATTTATATAGTGGGCTATCTCACCGCCATGACTATGGACAATTCACAAGTTCCATCCATACTTGATTTCTCATTGTTTCTTTCAATTGCAGGCATAAGAAACACTTCACCCCATGGCAGTAGAACCAATGTTTCTCCAAAACAGAGCAAGAAGAACTGATTGGATGGATGAATTCATAACCCCCTGATATGTTTTTGGAAATGTCTCTTTTCTGTTTGTTGTAAAATGTGGATTAGAACTCTTCCTTCTTGCCAAAAGTAAAATTGCAGCATGATAAGAGTCCTGTTGGAGTCACTAACGTCTTGAAATTCAAATCCAAATTTCATAATAAACTTCACTACAGGCAAGAATGCCTAAAACAGGAGTCCTAATCTCTCTGGGGTGTCTGTGTGTGCTTGTGCCTGCACACGTATGGTACAGGTGGGCCAAGATTAATTAACTATAGAGATGCTGGCAGAACTTAAATACATTTTCTCACTCTTTCTCTCTTAAAATACTGTGGTTTCTTATTTCTCATTTTCTTCCAAAGCTTTTAAAGAATTGAACGAATATCTTTATTCATAATGAAAGTAACCTGTAGGAATATTTATTATTCAAGGATCTGCATGTCTTTCATCAGATCAATAAAAATAGAATAGAATAAAATAGAATAGAAAGAAGGAAATAGAATAGAATAGAATAGAATAGAATAGAATAGAATAGAATAGAATATATGGAGTGGAGTAGAATAGAATAGAATAGAATAGAATAGAATAGAATAGAATAGAATAGAATAGAATAGAATAGAATAGAATAGGTATTGGAATATAGAATAGAATATAGTAGTTAGGTGATAAATAAAAATTACTATATTATGGTAATTTTTAATATGAGTTAAAGGGGAGTAAATTGAATGGTGTATAAGATAAAAAGGTGGTGCACTCAAATGGATAATTAAGAGAAAATCTTTGGAATTATTAACATTAAGATGAAATGTATTGAATAACGAAATAAGAATATGTGATGAAATGGCAAATATGACAGCTAAAAGTATAAGAATATAGTGAACGGAGAATAAGAAATAAAGAATTTTAAGATATTATATAAAAAGATAAGAGTATATTAAAGAAAAATAGCATAAGCTATACGAACTAAAATTGGATAAAATAAAAGTAAAAAATATAAGAATATTTTTGAAAATTTATAGAAAATGGAAAATGCAATGATATGATAAAGAAACTGAATATGTGAGACAGATATGTAATTATGGTCATGTTTGTAAAAACCTGGAATCACACTGTTCGCTAAAAGATTAAGAATAAAAAACTTTTTTGGGAAAAAAAGAATAGAATAGAATAGAATAGAATAGAATAGAATAGAATAGAATAGAATATGGAATAGGAAAAGAATAGCACAGCACAGCACAGCACAGCATAGCATAGCATAGCATAGCATTGGAAGGGACCTTGGAGGTCTTCTAGTAATCTAGTCCAACCCCTGCTCAGACAGGAAACCCTGGCCTATACCATTTCAGACAAATCATTGTCCAATCTCTTCTTAAAATCTTCCAGTGTTGGAGAATTCACAACTTCTGGAGGCAACTTCTGTTCTACTACCTGTCAGGAAATAACTTCTTCGTTCTAGATTGCTTCTCTCCTTGATTAGTTTCCATTGCTTCTTGTCCTGCCCATGGGTGCTTTGAAGAGTAGCTTGACTCCCTCTTCTTTGGGGCAGCCCCTGAGATATCAGAACTTACCTGCTGAATTTGCTTTCATTCTCATGGGGAAAATATGTGAGCGAGGAAATTCTCCTGAGCGTTCTATAATCTGATTTTAGTCATCATCAATGTCAATTAATTCATCAATGTTATTATCTGCTTTATGCATCATCATTTGGGCAGCTATGAGTTTCATGTTCTTTTATATACTTTTTATATTGCAGCATTGTTTCCATTTTCATTCAATAATTGTTTTGGTATGTCTTTTAAGTGCAGGTAATAAAAATATAACACTGTAAATTTAAGAAAAATGCACGTGAGCATCTGTATTGCTTCATATAATGCTGAGAATCTAGAATGGATCCATGTTGCACCTGTAATGGGATGTGAGAATATTCTTGAGGAATGGAACAACAGACACAGCCTAGACCATGGTCAGATAATAGAAATCTGAGTCCAAGGCAAGACTGTAATTTGAGAAAGCATCTCATACTTGACCTTCCACAGTTCTAGAAAAGATGAAGGGAAAGAGCCAGTTTGGCCTAGTGGTCAAAGCATCCACAAAGCATCCAAAGCTAGATAGAAACTGGGAGCCTGAGTTCTAGTCCTACCTTAGCCATCCAAACCGGCTTGGTAAGTCTGAGCCAATCACCAAGAGACTGTGAGTTCTAGTTCTGCTGAAAGTTGGCTGGGTGATTTTGGGCCAATCACCATAAGATTGTGAATTCTAGTCCTGCCTTAGCCATGAAAACTAGCTTGGTGAGTTTCAACCAATCACTAGAAGACTGTTAGTTCTAGTTCTACTTTAGGCATGAAATCTGGCTGGGTGACTTTGGACTAATCTCTAGGACACTGTGAGTTCTAGTTCTGCTCTAGGCATAAAAGGTGACTGGAGGACTCTGGGCCAGTCATTCTCTCAGCCCAATTCACCTAACAGGATTGTTGTTGTAGAGGGAAGAAGGAATATTACATATGTTCAGGGCCTGGAGTTATTTGAAAAAATAATAAAGGCGGGATACAAATAAATAAAGAGGAGGGAAGCCCGTCCAATTTGCAAGATTCTGTTACTGTAACCTTATAATAAAAGTAGTTTTAATATTCATAACTTTGGTATTCAGATCTGGTCAGCCTTGATGCCTTCCCCCTCTGTCACCAGCTATGTTTTGCAAAGTCAGTGATTGACAATGAGCTGGTGACCTTCTACCGCTGCACTATAGAGAGTATCTTAACTTACTGCACCTCTGTATGGTTTTCCAATTGCACAGGGGCAGATAGGACAGTGCTCCAGAGGGTGAACGTCATTGCCCAGAGGATCATGGGTTGCCCTCTCCCCTCTTTAGAAGAGCTTTATAGCTCCCGCTGCCTTAAGAAAGTTCAAAACATCCTCAAAAATCCATCACATCCTTGGCACCCTTTTTTTTTTGAACTATTATTTTTTTGAACTATAATCTGGCAGATGGTCCAGGATAATAAAAACAAGGACAAATAGGCTGAAAAACAGCTTCTATCCCAGGGCAGTAACTCTATTGAAGTCTACTGTAGCGTGCAATAGTAATGCAATATCAGGGGTTTTCAATTCAATGTATAGAATGTGAAGGGTGTGTGTTTGTGTTTATTTTCACAGTCATAATGTACACTGAAGATAGTATTTAATTTCGTTGTACGAGATGCAATAACAATAAAGTAAACTAAACAAAGTCAGTGATTGGATTTGGACACTAAGCTAAAATCAAACCAAACCAGCTCTATTTTTTTTTTTTTTGCATCATTATCTGAACCCAGCCATTATGGGATATATTATTGCCAACATTTCTAAATTATTTTCTTATTAGTGAGGAGGAGAATAAATTTGCAGAGGGATACGAGCTTGCCTTTCTAATCAGAAGGACAAAGTTCAGTGTATAATGAGAAACGCACTTTGTTGAAGATGTAGGCAAATTGCTGGCCATTAGACTAATCCAGTATTTCTTAATCGTAGCACCTTTAAGATGTATGGACTTCAACTTCCAGAATCCACCAGTCAACATGGTGGCAGAGGGATTCTGGGAATTGAAGTTCACGCATCTTCAAGGAACCAAGATTGAAAAACATTGGATTAGTCAATGCAAATCAAGATGGACAAACATCTTATGGGCATGAATATTCAGTACTAGGAAAGAAAATACATATTTTGGATCTTCATTACTTCCTGAAATCACAGGAGGTTTAAGGGGACCTCTTTTCAGTTCCATGTGTAGGTTAAACATTGGCCTGAAAACTGGACTTATTATCATCCATCAGTCTGTAAGAGCAACTGCCACCAACTATCATCGTAGCTTTTGAATGCGGTTATGTTAGTGTGTCACTCTTGTGCTTCTTCGTTCAGTACAATTGCTTACATCTGGAGACACAGGATTAAATAGGTTTTTTCCAGTTTAGGACAGTGGAACAGATTACACTGTATTTACCCATGCTTTGTTAAATGTATTTGGCTACTAAAATTGGGAAGAGTGTTATACTTCCTGCTGCCTTAAGAAAGTTCAAAATGTTCTTAAAGATCCATCTCATCCTGGGCACCCTTTTTTTGAACTATTACCATTTGGCAGACAGTATAGGATAATAAAAACAAGGACAAATAGGCTGAAAAACAGCAGAATCTATACTGAATTCTACTGTATAATGCAATATTAATGCAATAACATGGGTTTTCAATTGTATAGAATGTGAAGGGTGTGTTTTTGTGTTTTATTTATTTTTATGTATAATGTACACGGAAGATGGCATTTAATTTTGTTATACAAGGTACAATGACAATAAGAAAAACTAACTAACTAAAGGCTTAATTTTCCAAAAGGATTCCTCTTTAAATTATTTTGGAAAAGTTTGTGTGTGGTTGTAATTTGCTTTTCTTCTCTTGAGGTGATACCTCAGCGGTTGAGCATGTATGACCTCCGGATGGAGATGAACGACAATTTGGTCCTTCAATTATGGCCATGCATCTACTCATCCTCTACCAGTGATTTGCTTTTCATTTAAAGCAGAGAACTGTTTTTGAAAGAGGATTCACAGCTACAGATCTGGACAGCAGTGAACCAGAAATTTCACAGATGGGAGCTAGTGTAGGAAGTTGGGTGCGGGGCAAACATATCCAGAAGTAGGGTTGCAATGCAAACCAGCTTCATATTCCTGTCAAAAAAATATTATATGGTGTCTTCACATTACTTCTTCATTCTGGATAGTCCTATTTAAAGTATTCATAATTTTAAAGCTTGGCCTGTGGCTGCTAATTGAATACAGTGCAGATATGAATGTATATTTTGTTAACATTTTCATAAACAGAGGAATGGAATCAAGATCACCTGAAGTGTTAATACTACTTTAGAATGGTGTGCTAAGGCCACACTTGAAATACTGCATCCAGTTTTGCTTGCCATGATGTAGAAAAGATGTTGAGACTCTAGAAAGAGTGCAGAAAAGAGCAACAAAGAGTATTAGGGGACTGGAGGCTAAAATATATAAAGAACGGTTGCTGGAATTGGGTGTATCTAGTTTAATAAAAAAAGGATTAGGGGTGATATGATAGCTGTCTTGCAGTATCTGTGGGGCTGCCACGAAGAAGAGGGAGTCAAGCTATTCTCCAAAGCAGTGGTTGCCAACCAGTAGGCTGGGGACCACTGGTGGTCTGTGAGAAAATTTTGGTGGTCTGCAGAGAAATGTTACCCCCAAAGCAATTAATCCAAGCTGTGTGGGAACACAAGGCTGTGCCGCCCACAGGGCCCACAGGAACACAAGGCTTGTGTCGCTTATATTGTGAACAACACGAGATAGTGAGGGGAGGGGGGAAAGGGCAGAGGTGAGGAACTTGCCCCATTCACCCCATGTTCCTGGCCTGCCCACCAGGCTGCTTCTTTCTTCTGCTGCTTTTTTCTGCACGCAAGGAAAGCAGCAAAAGTCTTTCTTTCTCTCCCCCAAACTCTGCCAGAAATGAGTCTTTGGGACCCTGCAAGGCATCCTGCTCCAAGAGGCTGTGCCATTCTGGCAGAGTTTGGGGGAGAGAAGGAAAGACTTCTGCTGCTTTCCTTGCATGAAGCCAAAAGTCTCTTTCTCCCCCTGAGAACAGAGCTGGAGGTGGTATCCTGTGATCCCAAATAAAGAAGGATCGATTAGAAAATGGGGTGGGGAATTTTCCTGCAGACTTCTTTGGGGATTTTCCAGGGTCTCTGGTCCGCAGACTTTTGGGGGGATTTTCCCAGGGTCTCTGGTCCACAGGATTTAAAATTATGAGTTTGGTGGTCCCCAAGGTCCTAAAGATTGGCAACCCCTGTTCCAAAGCACCCAAGGGCAGGACAAGAAGCAATGGATGGAAACTACTAAGGAGAGAAGCAACCTAGAGCTAAGGAGGAATTTCCTGACAGTGGGAACAATTAACCAGTGGTTAATTTTTTAACTTATAAATTTTAACTTATAAAATTTATTTTTTTATAAATTTTATATTAAAATTAAATTAAATTTATATTTTTATTTATTTATATATTTTTTATTTATAAATAAAATTAAAATTAAAAATTTTATAAATTATAAAATTTTAACTTATAAATACATTTTTTTTAACTTGCCTCCAGAAGTTGTGAATTCTCCAACACTGGAAGTTTTTAAGAAAACATTGGATGACCATTTGTCTGAAATGGTGCAGGGTTTCCTGCCTAAGCAGGGGGTTGGACTAGAAGACCTCCAAGGTCCCTTCCAACTCTGTTATTCTATTCATAAAGGAGTTTGGAATTGCTACAGAGAGAAAATTCAATCTTTCTTCATGACAGTAACAATCCAACTGGATTGGACTTGATTGCTTGTAAATTTCTTTAAAAATATTTACAGGGCTAGGGGGAAAAAAGTATTTCAAATGAACCTCTATCCAGGTTTTCAATACTGCTTTGATTTTGCTCCAATGGGGGTGAAAGAACTGTTTCTGTTTTGTTCCGATCAGAACAGATTAAATAAGTCTGCATGGCTTTGATGAAAATGATAAGGCACATATTTTCCAATGTGAAATATTTGCAGACGAGTGTGTGTGTGTGTGTGTGTGTGTGTGTGAGAAAGAGTGCACACTGTGTTCTTTGCTCATTCCTTTCGAAGAATGTGTTTCTGTTTTGTTGGCATGGCTTGGCTTGAGAACAGAAAGGATCAGATAACTTCACACTTCATTTTGAAAACTCTTGTGTTGAGCAATCACCAAATGTATGTTAAAGGGTACTCCAGAATTAACAATATGGAGTGCGGTAGATATATTCATGGACATGCACCCTAAACTTTATTAAGCGGGAGTGATTACTATAGCCTTATATGAACTTGGGCTCAAGGCTATGGAGAGGAATTATTTTACTCTCAAGTTCCTGCCTTGCTTGTAGATAGTTCTGTTTAAGAGACCTTTGGACTATATACCTGGGAATTCAATAGAACCATGGGATCCTTGGTGATATCTGAGCTTGGTTGTTTTCTTACAGACACTTCATTACCAAACTAGGTAACATCATCAGCCACATTAGATGATGTTACCAAGTTGGATAATGAAACATCTTCAAGAAAACAATCAAGCTCAGAGAACACCAAGGGCCTCACAGCTCAATCCTGAACTATAAATATTCAAGTATTGGTATGGATAGAATAGGGTTAAACCTAGAAATGGAGCCACGGTGGCACAGTAGTTAGAATACAGTACTGCAGACTACGTCTGCTGACTGCCGGCTGCCTACAATTTGGCAGTTCGAATCTCACCAGGTTCAAGGTTGACTCAGCCTTCCATCCTTCCAAGGTGGGTAAACTGAGGGCCCAGATTGTTTGGGGGCTATAGGCTGACTCTGTAAACCGCTTAGAGAGGGCTGTAAAGCACTGTGAAGTGGTATACAAGTCTAAATGCTATTGCGATAAGTTGTCTTGAGTTGAAGAATTGTCTTCCTTTATTAGTTCATCATCTTCTGCAGTAGCCACTGTTGCTTTCATCTTTCATGAAATGACATCTTTCTCAATCTGAGGTCATCTTGATATGTTGGTTCAGCTGTGTTGAAAGGGAAATTTCCTAATCATCAACTAACATGTCCCCAAGACCAATTTTCCAAGAAAATACCATAGCCCATCAAAATCAGCAAGGAGACACTCCCTCCACCCTAATCTATTTCCAAGTGAAGATCTCCAAAGTGCTGATTTCACTGAAGTTCCTCCTAATGCTACTCAATTTTCTTTTCCAGCAAGGAGACCTGATGAAAAAGCAGCAAAGGAAGTTGGGTAGCCCAACAAGAATGCATCAACAATAAATTTCTTTTCACTTCCATTTATCAACATTTAGATAAACGAGTACATTTTGCTATTTTGCCCAAGTGAAGCCAAGCCAATTCGTGCCTCATTTTCTAAAGATAGTCATGATTCTGTTGCGTGACCACACATGCAACTGTGGAAAAGATACATTGGTGTACTTCAGCCAGAGAGGACAACTGTCATATCCACCACTGTTGGTCATGCTGGTTTGGTTGCAAATTTAGGACTATCTTGAGGGTACTCCAACACTGGAAGTTTTTTAAGAAGAGATTGGGCAACCATTTGTCTGAAATGGTCTAGGGTTTCCTACTTGTGCAGTGGGCTTGACTAGAAGACCACCAAGGCTGCTTCCAACATTGTTATTCTCTGGATCATGTTTTGCCTGAACCTGCATATCCATAAAAATGCTATAGAGAAAACAGAACTAGGACATTATAAAAAGTGAAAGTGTACGATAGAAACTGGAGTCAGACATAAGCAATAAAATACGCAGAACAAGTTGGACTGGTTTGGCTGCTGCCGGTGCAACACAGTACAAATTTAGCAAATTTAAACACTTGTATCTGTTTCATGTTTCAACATCTTCTTCCTGGTGTTTGTTTGAAGGTATTGTTTCAAATATAGCAATAGCACTTAGACTTATATATGGCTCCACAGTACTTTAGAGCCCCATCTAAGCGGTGTACAGAGTCAGCCTATTGCCCCCAACAATCTGGGTCTTCATTTTACCAACCTCAGAAGGATGAGAGGCTGAGTCAACCTTGAGCCAGTTAGGATTGAACTCCAGGCTGTGGGCAGAGTTAATCTGCAATTATGCATTCTAACCACTGTACCAACATGACTTCCTTCCTTCCTTCCTTCCTTCCTTCCTTCCTTCCTTCCTTCCTTCCTTCCTTCCTTCCTCAAGCAACAACACTTATATCCCACTTCACAGTGCTATTACAGCCCTCTCTAAGGGGTTTACAGAGTCAGCCTCTTGCCCCCAACAATCTGGGTCTTCATTTTACCAACTTTGGAAGGAAGGAAGGCTGAGTCAACCTTGGGCCTGGTGAGATTTGAACTACTATATTGGTTGCCAGTTCTGGGGAAAGTGCTCCTGGCATAGCTTGTCTCGTGAAGAGAAGGATCAGGGGAGACATGATAGCAGTCTTCCAATATTTGTGGGGCTGCCCCAGAGAGGAGGCGGTCAAGCTATTTTCCAAAGCACCTGTAGGCCAGACAAAAAATAATGGATGGAAACTGAACAAGGAGAGATTTAACCTGGAAATAAGGAGAATTTTTCTGACTGAGAGCCACCAACCCATGGAATAGAAGTTGCCTTTGGGAGTTGTGGGAGTTTCATCACTGGAGGCTTTTAAGAAGAGACTGGACTGCCATCTGTCTGAAATGGAGTAGGATCTCCTGCTTGGGCAGGGGGTTAGACTAGATGACTTACAAGGTCCCTTCCACCTCTGTTTTTCTATTTCAATTGCAGCGACTTTGCAAGCTCTGAAAAGGAAGCTTCCGAGATTCTTGCAGGCCTTGTGTTACGGCTTTCGATCCTTACTCCACGATCATTACTATGGACCATTGATCCGCCGAGTATTGCTGCTGTCATTTCCATTTCATTTCAAAGTCCCTCAATTGAAGCAGTGTTGTCGATGAGGCTGGAGGAGGTTTGGAGACATCCAACCTTTTCCTTCAGTGTAACACATTGGATGAAAAGGTTTACGCGGACATCAAGTTTTGTCAGGCAGATAAATAGGGGTGTGTCTCTTTCAAGGTTGATGTTGCTATTTTAGACCTGGAGTAGTAAATCATGATAGATGTCGAAGGGAACCTCAGTTGCAAGTTGGAGCAGCTGCCAAAGAGTTCATTCTTTTAAAGCAGCAACGCAACATTAAAGAAAAACAATTAAGCAATAAGGAAAAGAAAATAGGCAATTAGGTCTCTCTCATTTCCCTTGCATCATACACCACAAACATTGCTTTGTCCCAACCAGGCTTCCTCTGCAGGAATGTCCTTGAAGAGGGTAGTCCTCAACATATGACCAACGTAGCCTTCAACCTATGACAATTGAGCCCAGAGTTTATGTGGCTAAGTGAAAACATTTGTTCAGTGAGTTTCTCCCCGTTTTACCAGCTTTCTTGCCACCGTTGCTAAGTGAATCATTAAATTAGTAACAGTCGTTAAGTGAATCCAGCTCTCCCATTGACTTTGCTTGTCAGGAGGTAGCAAAAGGGGATGGCATGACCCTGGAACGCTGCGACCATCATAAATATGAGGATCTGAGCATAGGGATGCTGCAACAGTTGTTAAGTGTGAAAAACAGTCATGATTCACTTTTTTCAGGGATGTTGTAACTTTGAATGGTCACTAAATGAACTGTTGTTAAGTTGAGGACTTCCTGTGCTATCCTTGATATTTGACCATCTGTTGGAGAACACGTGAGTTAATTGTACAGATTAATTTTAGGTTGGTTTTTTTATGGCTGTATTGTTAATATCCAGGCAGTCCTTGACTTACAATCCTTCATTTAGTGACCTGCTCAAAGTTAAAATGGGACTGAAAAAAGTGACTCACATCCCCGTAGTCACATGATGCAGGATCCTGAAGAAGCAACAGCAAACCATGTTGAGGTCATTCTCCAGAGACATATATGGATAACATCTCCAAGACATTATGTTTGTTTTGATGGACCCTGGACTTGCTCATGTTAAGTGGACATGATCCTAAGGAGCAAGTTTATTAAGAGGAAAAATTCCATATTTTATTGCAGCAGATGGTTGGCTCATGACAAAATTCATAACAAGATATATTTACCTTGTACTAATTAAAAGGGGTGGGTTTTTTTAGGCAGTTTCAGTCTTGGCACAGACAGTAGATTTTTTTTGCATCTGTACAAGATATCTGACTTTTCCTTCGGTGAGTCATTTGAGCACAGATTTTAACGCTTCTTTTTATGACAGTGATAAATGTAGGAAAACACCCACTTCCCTGGTACCTCAGGTAGCATTTGAAAATATCCAACACAAGAGGTAAATTGGGTTTCAAGAAGCAGAGGCCAGAAGCAGAGGGTTCCTCTATATTGGAGAAGTTAATCTGCGTGTGGTGTTTCATTTTTTTTACATACAAAATTCAGATATTTATTTATTTGTTTGTTTGTCTGTCTGTCTGTTTATTTATTTATTTTGTCAAGCAATTATAAGATAACAGGTATAAGTATAAACATAGTTAGGGATACCTGAAATGGGTACATATAAGAAAAATGGTGCGCTTATGCACGCCCCCTACAGACCTCTTAGGAAAGGGGAGAGGTCAATAGTAGACAGTCTATTTGCTCAATATCTTAAAATAAATTGCCAATTCACTTTGCTTTCTATTGCAGAGCTGCCAAAATCCCTGAACATTAATTTTCTGAATCGTTGTAATTACACAGGTATATTCAGTTGATGAAAGTTAAGTTTATGCATTCTGCTAAATTGTGCATTAACTGTTATGTGGTTTCATGCCATGTGCGAACCCCTGTCATGGCTTTGTAAAATACACATGGTGAATCAGATGGCTACAGCTTCTTTAACTAATTATGTTTGAAATCAATCATATATTAGCACGTTGTACAAACCCATTCATTGCCATCTGGTGCACGCATACATGCTCATAGACTCACTTACACACAGATAAATATATATTATGCATTGACACACAAAAAGCTTTATAGTTTTTTAGTTCGAGCTATCTTTCACTTTAAAATAGTGGTAATAAACCTGATGTTTGGTTATAAGTAAAGGTAGGAGAAAAATAAAAATAAGAATGACTCTGCGTAGCAGTTCAACTGAATTCTTCAATTGAACAAAGAGAGATTCAACCTGGAAATTAGGAGACTTCCCAACAGTAAGGACAATCAACCCATGGAACAGAAGTTGCCTTCAGAATTTGTGGGAGCTTCAACACTGGAAGCTTTCAAGAAGAGACTGGACTGCCATCTGTCAGAAATGGTGTTTGGTCTCCTGCTTGGATGGGGGGGTTGGACTAGATGGCCTACAAGGTATCTTCCAACTCTGTTATTCTAATCAGCAGAAGGACTTGCCTTCAGAAGTTATGAGGACTTCATCACTGGAAGCTTTCAAGAAGAGACTGGACTGCCATCTGTCAGAAATGGTGTGGGGTTGGGGGGTTGGACTGGATGACCTACAAGTCCCTTCCCATTCTGTTAATCTGTATCAGTTTGCTCAACCTGGCGCCCTTCAAATAAATTAGAATTGTGTCACCCACATATTGTTGGTCCAAAGGAGTCGATGGACTCTTCTGGAGGACCAATTAACTCTGTTGAACTTCAGCTTTGAATCAGCTTCTGCCAATTCTGTTATTCTGTTAAGAAACCAAAACGGAGACTTTCTAGAAAAAGACTTTTATTATCAAACTATATTTATACACTGCAATCCATGGCCACGCAATGAGATCGACACCTGTTAGCTTCCACTCAGATTGCTGGAGAAGATGCCATTGGTCATGCTGAACAACAAAAATGCAACTTTGAAGAAACCTAGTGCAAGTTGAGGGTCATCCTTTGTTGTCATGGGAAGAACAATCCTTTGGTTTCTTTCATTCTATATACAAGAGACTTCCGGTTTTGTACATATTCAACACTTAACAGATCGGGCAATAAAAACAGGAAGTAATCAAGTTGGTAATCCCAGGTAAATTCTTTTACAGTCCCGTGGTTCTTCTCTCTTCTTTTGTTCTCTCCGGGGAGAAGATCCTGCTACCCATTAATATTGCACAAATATCACTTTGAAGGAGCTGCCAAAAAAGACCACTGACTTATGCCATCCATTACTCTCAGTAGTACATGTTTTTATCCCACCAGCCTGTAGTCAAAGTAGAAAAAAAATAGGAAGAAATAAACATTTCTTTTCATCAGCAGCTCGGTTGGCATTAATGAATGCTATTAATAGAATAAAATTGTATCTCAGGGTTGGATTGTGGGGTCTTTGGAGCTTGATTGTTTTCTTGCAGAGGTTTCATGACCCAACTACGTAATTTCATCAGTACTAGACGAGAACGGGGTTTGTTCTCCACATATATACAGAGACATTGTTACCTAGTTGGGTGATAAAATGTCTGCAAGAAGGAACCAAGCTCAGAGAGCACCAAGGACCCCACTGAATGCTGTTGAACAGGTCTCTTTGATCCATTGAGAGAATTATGGGGTATCTCCTCTCTCTCTTCTTCCCTGATGTACATAGACCCTGAAACCAAGTTTCCTGGATGCATCCGATTTCAAGGATTCAGAAGGGCACCACTGGTATTGTTCCAGAAGACAGGACTCTGTAAAAGGGTCCAAAGTTTTGAGAAAGGAACAAACCTCAGCTCCTAAGACCTTGTGTAACCTTGTGGGCTTCCAGTGAGAGTCCTACCATCAGTACCAACTTGCAATAAAATTGTCGTGTTGCATGCAGAAGAAGGGGAGCACTGAGTTTAATGTTTTCCATTCATTCATTTAAATTCAGTCTAATCTAATTTGGGGGCTGGTCACCTCCCTTTCTTTTGTTTTGACCACTTCATGCTGGCTCAGATTGTTGGGGGTGAGATGCTGACTCTATAAGCTGCTTAGAGAAGGCTGTAAAGCACTAGGAAGCTGTACATAAGTCTAAGTACTATAAATATTCTGACCACCTGAATTATCAATTCGTAATACTAGTAGTGCTTTATTGTCATTGCACCCTGTGTATAAAAAAAATTAAATGCCATCTTCAGTATACATTATACATAAGAAAACTATAAAAATAGAACAAAAACTCACATCCTTCACATTCTATGCAATTGAATTGAAAAACCCCTGATATTGCATTAATATTCCACTATACAGTGGAATTCAATATAATTACTGCTCTGGGATAGAAGCTGTTTTTCAGCCTATTTGTCCTTGTTTTTATTTTCCTGTAACTGTCTGCCAGATGGTAATAGTTCAAAAAAGGGGTTCCCAGAATGAGATGGATCTTTAAGAATGTTTTGAACTTTCTTAAGGCAGCAGGAGCTATAATTAAAGACCTACTGAGGCCTTTAGCAAGTAGCAATAGCACTTACTCTTACATACTGCTTCACAGTGCTTTTCAGCCCTCTCTAAGCAGTTTACAGAGTCAGCTTCTTGCCCCCATCAATCTGGTCCCTCATTTTACCTTCCACCTCGGAAGGATGGAAGGCTGAGTCAGACTTGAGCCTGATGAGATTTGAACTGCCGAACTGTTGACAATCGGCAGTCAGCAGAAGTAACCTGCAGTACTCATTCTAACCACTGCATCACCAGACTAAGTATAATTTGACAGAAACTCTACGAAATGTTCAGGACTCCTTGGCTGATCGTTTTAGTCAAACACTTGTTGACTATCTAGTTGGGATGTTTTCATTTTACATCCTTGCATTGAGCAGGGGGTTAGGCTTGATGGCCTCAATGAGCTATGCCCAACTTGGTGCTTTGATGCAAAATAAATGTTTTCCTATCCAAATCAGGTGGGGTTGAAAAAAACCAGCTATGACATCAATCTTGGAGCCTGGACAGAACTGTCTAATCAGGGCAACCAGAAATGCACAGTTTTAAATTCTGTTGAAATGACAATGGCTCTAAAACTGGCTAACTGAATGTTTCATGCCACTTTTGGCCTCTCTCCAAACCAACGAACCCTTTATTAGAAAGCTAAGTGGAGCCAAGTCTACTGGCTTGCAAGTCCCGGTGCCAAGACCAAAAAATAAAAATTCCTGACCTGAAGGAACCTCCTACATCTTTTCTTTTTTTGGCAAGGGCGATATTCCCTGTGATAATAAGCATTTAATTGAAATTGCAGATCCAGTAATGTTGGCTTGGATTGGAAAGAGGTGTGGAAATTTAAATTTTGCCTAAAACGCTATGCCACTTACTTCCTGGATATCGCCTGATGAATAACTTGCGCATTTCATCGTAGACCCATATCAAGATGGCATAAGGTACGGAGACGAACCAATACTGAAACCTACAAAAGAGAAGGTTGGGCGGGAATTAAGGAAATCTTCTGGGTGGGAATTAGAAAATAAAGCCCAATATATTTCATGGATACAAGCTTGAAAAAACAGGGATGATACTATACTACAAACATAGCAATGTGTAATTTTTAATGTTATGGGCTATCCAGAGTCCCCACATGACAGTTGGGCAGTCCTATAAATTTGTTTTAATTGATTAATTCATTCGCCTAATCACAAGAAGCCAAACTTACCGAAGAGGTGTGAAATTCAAGGCATTGATGCTTCCAAGACCGTAACAGAGAATCAAAGCTATCGCTAACTGTGAAAATATACCGATCCAGATTACTTTGTTCCTGCAAAAAACAAATAAAATACAGCTAAGGATAATCACGTTATTTATGAGGGGTGCACATGAAGAGGCTTTGATAGTATCAATAGAAAGTTTGCACGCAGTGGTGGTATGCTACTGGTTCGGCCCGGTTCGGCTGAACTGGTAGTAAAAAAACGCCTCCGAGGATCAGCTGAGAGTATAAAGAAGAGAAAAGCACAGGATTGGCCCTTCCACCTGCCCCTGCACTTCTCTCTTCTTTATCCTCTCAGCTGATTGGCTCTGCAGACTTCAGCTGATGCATGGAAAGCTGCGTGCACGATCACTAAACCAGTAGTGGAACAGGTAGGATCCCACTGCTGTTCACACGCAGCTGTTACTATGCACAAATATGTGGTGGGTGGTCAGGAAGAGATTACAAAATCCATGCTTGACCTGTTAGATATGGTTTCTCTCTGTGCATAGATGCATTTCCTTCTAGGCCCCAGAGCTCCTCGGTTTTGAATTTAAGGACTATATATATTTCTAGTTGTGTTCCTGAGTCCAAATGTGAATCTTATGATTCGATCATGGGCAGTGGTGCCAGCACTGCATCTCCTGAGGCTTTCTTGAGCCCAAGTTTGAGTTCCAAAATCATTTGGACAACTTTGTAATTTAGTTTCTCTGGGGGTTCTCAGAGGCCACCTTCTCAGCAGCAACCAAGAGTGAGGAGCAATTAGCTTGTTGCCTTCAGAGGTTGTGGGAGCTTCATCACTGCAAGCTTTCAAGAAGAGATTGGAGTGCCATCTGTCAGAAATGGTGTAGGGTTTCCTGCTTGGGCAGGGGATTGGACTAGATGACCTACAAGATCCCTTCCAACTCTGTTAATCTGTATCTACACCAACCTGAAAAGTCCTTGTTGGAAAATGGAGTTCCGTCTGGTCTTCCTGATTATTAAATCTGCCACCTGTTGAATGGTTATGCTGACAAAAAAGGCCGTGTAGCCTGTGAACTGCAAGTTTCTCCGTTGCTCAAAGGTCTGCAGAACATGGAGAAGAAAGAGAAGTTAAATTTGCTGAGCTCAAGACAGACTTTCATAGCGAACGGCGGTCTAGGATATAGAAATGATTCTTGCTAAACTGTGGCTAGTGGTCTAACCGGTGCTTCAGCATTTTTGCCTCCCATAGTTTTGAAATTGCAGCTGGTGGACAAGAACCAAATTGGGATATTTATTCAGAATGCCATGTCCTAAAGGTGCTTTCGTCAAGAAGCAACTGGACTTTCTTGTTTGTTTCTTTTGAAGATGTTTCTCTTCTCATCCAAGAAGCTTCTTCAGCTCTGACAGGATAGTGGGGAATGGAAGGATGTATATTCCTTGCAGACATCTGGTCATTTGCATCCTTTTAGACAGTCATTGAGGCCACTTGGAGGTTTATCTGTGTCCTCGGGGACACCTGAATGGTGCTCCTGGTTCCTGCAGTCTGCATTTTCCCTTCCCCCTGGAAATCCGTTCCTACTCCCCCACCATTCAAAGGGTGTTCATCCCAAATTGTACAGCTAAAAGTCTTTAGAGGTTCTCAGTCATCCAGGTCATGGCTGTCCCAAAGGTGCTTTTTCAGGAAGTAACTGGTCTTACTTGGATATTTTTTTCTTTGAAGACATTTTGCTTCTCATCCAAAGTGCTTCCATGACCCTCAAAAAGGATGCAAATGACCAGCTGTCTGCAAGGAATATAAATCCGTCCATTCCCCACCATCCTGTCAGAGCTGAAGAAGCTTCTTGGATGAGAAGCAAAACGTCTTCAAAAGAAAAAAGGAAAAAACAAGAAAGTCCAGTTGCCTCCTGAAAAAGCACTTTTGGGGCAACCATGACTTGGATGACGGAGAATCTCTACAGACATTCAATCCGTATTTGTTGAATGACAGGTTTGTTTGCATCATCTTAAAATAAATGGTGCCACAGTACAGAAAAACACTGCAATGTGAAATAATACAAATGTCATTGTATAACTGAATAATAAGTAGCAGCCATATAAAGTGGAACAGGCCCATTGCTTCTGATCCAAGTGTCATGCCCCTGGTGGAGACTGACTCTGAGGGAGAAGAGGAACAGCCAACAGGGAGTGCAAGTGTGGCTCCGGAGGTTGTGGAGGAGGCTGGGGAAGGGCAGAGGCCAGATGAGCAGTCAGAGGAGGACCCAGGCCTATCCTGTCTCCATCCTAGGGCATGCAGGGAGAAGAGAATAAGGGAGAGACGTGGTCTCCTCAGGAGGAGAGGGCCTTGATCCTCTTCAGGGGCTGCAGGTAAGGCAACTGACTAAGAGTTTGAACCTGCATACTGGTAAATGCTGGAAACGAAGCATGTAAATATCTCTAGTTTATAGTTCCTCTCTGAGTTTGGCATCCTTCCCAGTGTGTGTTATCTGTGGACATCCTCCAGCCCTTATCTTGCCTGGTTTGTGTTGCTTTTTTCCTTCTTCGTGTAAATGTGCAGGAGTTTTTTTGTCTTCCACCTTCTGTCAAAGATATTTGGAGCTTGGAAGCAAAGTGAAGGAATAAAAGGGGCTTCACCTGTTTTCTGTGACTGTGTTTGTTTTGTATCCCACTCTGGGTCATCACACCAAGGAAGACCAAGAGTATAAGCTATTTTTCTTTATCAGCTAACTATGATGGCCTTATAAGGTGTCTTCTAAATTGGTAGCTGCACTGAGTGAAGGAATCTATCTGATCCTTCCTGGGATTTGATGGTTGACCTCAAGATTTATACTTGAACCAGCTCAGTAAGTGGATTAGAGAGATTCCTGTGAAATGAATCACTGGAACTATTTTTAGATGTTCTACCCAATACATCCTATATTACTAGACAACAGAAGAAAGGCATTTTTGTGATTAGGCAGAACAGTGTAGACTGAACATTTCTCATATGAAATCTAATCTTAGTGTTGCGGCCTGTCAGCCGCCGGCCCCTCCAGCAGCTGAATCAAAAGAGGAGGAGGTATGGGAATCAGGGCCAACATTAAGACAATCGGAGAGCTCTGAGGGAGAAGAGGGAATGGAGCTGTCAGTGATAGAGGCAGCAGCAGAGCCTGAGTCATCCATCAGCCCTCAGATGGAGAGTCAATAGCCCCCAGGTCTGGAGATGGCTGATGAAGAAGAGGAGGAATAGCTGGGTCCAGTGCCTGATGTGTAGATGCACAGAAGGCAGAGGAGAGGAGAGCAGTGGAAATCTATGGGCCTGTCCTTGGGATTGAAGAATTGCCTCTGCTAGCGAAGCCCCACCCTAGCTTTGGGGATTAAAGGCAGGGGGCGAAGGTGAATAGATATGGCAGACAACTGTACATCTCCCTGCTGGACAAACTTGTTAGCCTGCAATGAGAGAGAATTTTTTTGCCAGTGCTGCTGGCGCTCCTAATACAGGGACTATTTGTTTAACTACATGGGGTTTGTTGTGTTTGGGAGTCGGGTCAGAACACTTAGGAGCTGAAAAACCAGGAAATAAACCATGCAGGACTGGGTTTCAGATGTCCATACCAACAGCTTAATCTCCCAACATTAATTACTACATATTTGTGTGCGGACATGCAACCAACTGGAAAGGATGTGAGACGGATTTGCCAATGGGTGCTGAAGGAAGCAGAAATCACTAGTTTCGGGGCAAGGATGCATTGGCAACATGAAAGCACACAGAGCTATTTCCAAAAAGTACGGAGAAGAGTCGTGGCAAGAAACTGTTGGTAGATCATCTGCTGTAGAGTGGAACAACCAGCAGAATTTTGCAGGCAGTGTCATTCCATGTCTGGGGGAGTTTACTAACTAATGTTGTTTAACTCTAAACTGATATGATATAGTGGATGAGGCTGATATAGGTTTTACATAAGCAGCCCCAGGGCCGTCTCATTTGGCTCTGTTATGGATGTATGTTTGTCAAATCTTGTCTGAGCTCAGAAGGTTAAAGAGAGTGATGGACTTGGTTAGGACATGGTTGAAAGACTCAAGGCCCTAGGCAAGGTTGGGAAATTTAAAAAAAAAAAACTATCTCGAAAAACGGCAATGCTAAAATACTTCCAGACTCTATGGAAGAAAACTATGAGGTTACAGAAGTCAACTTCAAAGAGACTAGGAGGTAAAAAAAATACAGTTACTGTATCTTAATGAATTTAGCACTGAACAAATTATTACCCTTGCTGTACTTATAGATATTGGGGTGTGGGGGAGGTTTGAATCAATGTTGACTAATGACAACTGCCTGGGCTAGTCCTTGCTGTCTTCTTGGCATCGTTGTTGGAAGAAGTTTGTCTTTGTTTCTTCTAGAGCAAGTTTAGTCCTTGCTTTAGAAGAAACTGAAGCTTTCTTCAGTTCTTTAGAAGCTTCTTGGATGAGAAGCGAAACGTTTACAAGAAAACAAACTCCAATAAAGTCCAATTGCCTTTTAGAAAAGCACCTTTGGGACAAGCATGACCTGGATGACTGAGAATCTCCATGGACACCTTGCCTTCCTCCTACAGTTAAGAAGGAGTGACTGGCCCAAGGTCACCAGTTGGCTTTGGGGCTAAGGTGGGACATAATGAAGTGGAATCTCTCTTCTCCTGGACTGGTCCTTGTCTTTTACTCAGCGTAACTGATGCCTTTAACAAAAGAGATTTGCAATACTCTACCCATTCTTGTCCATAGCTGTCCGTCAAGTCAGCCAAATTTTCCTCTTCCCATGGAATTCGGATATTCAGAAGAGAGTGAGGAAGCCAGCCTTGCTCAGCATAAACAGTGAAATAGGTCAAAAAGGCCCCAATGGTTTGGAGAAGGCCTGCAAGAGAGAAGAAAGGACTGGCTTTTATAGGAGAAGAAGGCTGATGGAAAAAGAATGGAAAATGTCTACCACATTGTTTTCTCCGGAGACATTTGGATCTCAGTTAGTAGGATCCTGGTCATTAAAGATGAAAAATAGTCTCCATGTTAACCCACAAAGGTCCACCCAACACCTACTCATTCCTTTCTGATAAGAATTTCCCTATCATACCAATTTGCAAGTAGGAGTAGACTGCAAGTTCCTGGTTGACCAATCGGTCTCTTTTTTTGTGCCTTGGTTTCCTCTTCATGATGTCACTTTCAGCTTTTTCATAGGCCAGGGCAACAGAAGGAATCTGTAAGAGGAAAGACAACAAGCTGTTGGGCATACTCATACATTTGATTGACTTGAGTTCACTGTACACAGAAAGAAGTCACGCCAAGAAAGTCTAACTTACAATACCCCTACTAACCTAGGATGATACTCAAGGAAGTACCAACCTAGTAAACAACAGCCTAATAGAGAAACCATCACGAACATCCTCATGGATACTGACAGACAAGCCATTAATGTATAAACAAAGAAGAGAAAATCCACTGCCTTCTAGAGCTGATGATGTTACCTTGTTGGGTCATGAAACATCCATAAGAAAACCACCAAGTTCAGAGAGCACCAAGGACCCCACAAGTCTACCCTAGCCTTCTCCAACTTGGATGTGATAAATCACTTGTTTCGTGAGATGATTGGTGATATAAATTTGAGAAATTCTAGCACTGGGACAGTAAGATTTCTTTCGCTAGACTGGGGAAAATGGTTTAGGATTAAGCTACAAGAATTAGCCCCTTTGATCTCAGAGGGACTCAAAAGAATTTCATATTGACATTGGCAGTTAAATGAGGTCTTCTTTCATTATGTTTTGGGTATCCTTTCCCCCTTTTTAAAAAAAATATTAGCTGGAAACAGGAAGATAGCAGTATGATTTTAAGTCTGGTGTTGCCCAATTGTTTGGGTGAACATGCATATGAGAAAGAAGAAGCTTTGCCTTTCAGAAGTCAAGAACTCACAATGTCTGTGCCCAGGTCAATAAAGAGGATGGTGATGGTGCCAATGGGGAGAGGTATGCTGGCAATGATGTAAATCAGGAAAGGACATAACTCGGCGATGTTTTTGGTCAACGTGTAGGCAATCGTTTTCTTCAAGTTGTCAAAAATCAGGCGGCCTAGAGCAGGGAACCAAAAAGATCATTGACAGCTGCCTGAATATGACATGCCACCTTCTGAAATCTACAACTGCTTTATCAGTTTAATCCAAACATTGTTGATCATTGTGTCTGCTAGAGTACAACACCAAGGAAGCCCATGTTTCTTTGCATGTCATTACTTGCACTGAAAAATCACCTTTCCAGAAAATATTTCCAGGGCTAAGTCATTAGTATTTTCAAGATGTCTTTCCCTTTCAAACTGCAACAAGGGTAGACCTCAACTGTGGACAACTTCAGATATCTACTGCAGAGGTGATGTTCTCAATATCGGATTCATTTCATGGAGAACAGTATTCAAATGCTACAAAATGTGACCAATTCCTGCTATTATACGAAAATTAGCAACAGACCATAAAGCTCTTTAAAAATGGATGGATGGATGAATTTGAAATAAACTGGGCTGAGTTTGGCCATAATTGCGGCACGAAGCTAAAGGTTCCCCTTGCACATACATGGTAGTTGTTTCTGGCTCTAGGGGATGGTGCTCATCTCTGTTTCAAAGCCGAAGAGCCAGCGCTGTCCAAAGACATCTCCGTGGTCATGTGGTCGGCATGACTAAATGCCTTCGAAGGGACACTGAATGCTGTTCCCTTCCCACCAAAGTGGTCTCTACATTTCTACTTGCATTTTTTACATGCTTTCAAACTGCTAGGTTGGCAGAACCTGGGTTGGGACAAGTAATGGGAGCTCACTCCATTACACGGTGCTAGGGATTCGAACTGCCAAACTGCCAACCCTTCTGATCGACAAACTCAGTGTCTTAGCCACTGAGCCACTGCGTCCCTTTTGATTGGGGCGCATGACAAGTTAAAAGCCAATAGGCCTGGATAAAGGATGTTGACTATCAAATATTGTGGCAATGATGGGTATGATATTGTATTCATACTTTCATAGGGATTCTTTTCTAGATATGTCCAGCTTGCCCTCAGATACATCAGAATTCTGTGATCCATCCAGCTTTAGCGGTGAAGTCCCCCCTCTTTAAAGGTATACCAATGAATCATGGTATATGACTAATCTTCAAATCATGGTCTGCTGAACTTACCTTCTTCAACTCCAGTAACAATGGACGCAAAGTTATCATCCAGCAAGACCATATCTGCTGCATTTTTAGCTGCATCAGAGCCAGCAATTCCCATTGCAATTCCAATATCTGCTTTCTTCAAAGCTGGTGAATCATTGACTCCATCGCCAGTTACAGCAACTACCGCTCCCTGGAAGACACAAAGATTGAAGAGTATGATATACACCAGGGATGTCCAACCATGTCAACTTTAAGACTTGTGGACTTCAATTCCCAGAATTCTGGGAGTCAGAGTCCATAGGTATTAAAGTTGAAGTCCCCAAGTCTTGAAGTTGCCAAGGTTGACCACTATGATATATATTTATCTTCCAAATTCTTCCCTTTCTTGAGTCCTGTTGTGTTGGCATTTGTGATTTGAGATCTGCAGATAACTATTTTGAAGAAAAGTTATGCTATCAAAAATGTTACTATTCTGCTACAGGAATAGCTGGAATAATTATTATTACTGTTGAAAAAGGTCTAATCTTCTGCAACAGATTGTTGGTATGCATGATGTGTCAACATTTGAACTCGATTTTGTTTACAATTTTGTTTTCAAATATTTTTCTCCCCTTTGATCTGTTTTTTTCAATTTTTTTAAAAAATCTATAATTTCAGTATGAGACAGAATTGGAACAATTAAATAAATTTTGCTCGTTCCAAGCAGATTGATGCCTGATCCTGTTCTAGGCAGTTTGGAAAAGCAAAGCCATTGTATGAATTCTACTAACATTTCAAAAGGGTTACGAAAGAGCTGTTAACCTTGCCCCAAATTGTCTCTTAATCATTCCTGAAGGAAGTGGTTATACATTCTGGAATGAAGCTAAACTTTGATTCTCGCTTTGCCTTTTGCAAGTGGAAAATAACACAGCTCTGTAATAGCAGGGAAAAAAGATCTGAATATCAATTAATCAGAATAGACCTGGGCAAAAATACATAGATGGCTAGGAAAGATAATAGGGAAACATGTAGGTTTTAAACCTGAACTGTTTTTTTTTTTTTATTAGGGACGATATCAGAAAAAAAATTGATAAGAAAAGTTTGTATTTAGCATTTCATGTTTTAACAGCAGTGAGGATTATCTTCACACAATATTGAAAATATGAAGAAATAGCACAAGATGAAGATATAATTAAGAAGATACTAGATTGTGCAGAAATGGATAGACTTACATTGAAAATCAAGCAGAAAGAAGAGATGGAATATTATCAGACATGGAACTTATTCTACCAGTGATTGGAAAAAAGGAATGGAGAGTAAGAATGGAATCTGTATTGTTAAGCAAATTAACATGATGTTGATTAAGCACTAAGGAATGTAAATAATAGAAAATCAATAAAAAAATTATTTTTTAAAAAAAAATAGAGCTGGAAGGGACCTTGGAGTCCAACCCTCTGATCAAGCAGTAGCCCCTGTGTCATTTCTGACAAGTGGCTGTTTAGTCTTTTCTTCAAAACCTCCAGTGATTCAACTTCTGAAGGCAACTTCTGTTCTACCGGCTAACTGTTCTCACTGTTAGGAAGTTTGTCCTTAATTCCAAGTTGCTTCTCTCCTTGATTAATATCCATCTGCTGTTTCTTCTCTTGCCTTCTAGTGCTTTGGAAAAAAAGTTGGCCTCCTCCTCTTTGTGGCAGCCTCTCAAACAATTCAGGTTTAAAGGCATCAAGGAAGCCCTGTTGGTTTTAATTGCTGAATGGGATCACAAAATATTAGAACTGGCATTTGTTTCTCATTAATATGAAATTAAAGGTTAAGTCCACCTCCAGATAGAGTTACACATGACATGGTAGTAACTTGCAATGAAAGACTGTTTAGAGTATTGTGAGCTGAAGTAGAGAGAAGGTCTTAGATGGAAACAGAGGCAGAGAATCTGATCTGGAAAGCACTTTTGACATTGTCATAAATTACATAGTGCCCAACAGTTTAGAGGATGGAGCTACTAAATGCAAACAGAATGTGTACCACAGATTCTTTGGCTTTGCCAGAGCTAAATGCTACCTTGGATGTAATTAGTAGCAAAAGAAGAAGAGTGGCTTTTTCGGAACAAGAAGTCAAAGAGCAAAACTAAGTGAGCATCACTGAACAAACAAGCATAGATGAAGCAACCTTGATCTCATTTGTCTACTATAATTTGTTCCCTTTGGATTAGAAGTCATCCATTGTGAAAAGTTGACAGTGGTGGAGCCTCCTTCTCCAAAAAGAGTTTCTTCTTTTCTCCTTACCTGTCTTTGACAGCCCTCCACAATGATCAGCTTCTGCTGGGGTGAAGTACGGGCAAAGACAATCTCAGAATGGTGGATTAGGATGTCGTCCAATTGTTCTGAAGTCATGTCCTTCAGCTCCATGCCATTAACCACAGCTGCTTTGGCCTCTCTGCAAAACCAGACATAAAGGTAAAGAATTTACTGGTCAGCATTAGGTGATAATCAACAATCTGGCTTGTTTAGTTCTGTCTTGGAATACCATGTAAATAATACCAGTCATCACAGTTTGCAAAACCATGGCTTAGTGTTATTTGTAAGCGAGATTGTGTTGATGTAACCTTGCAATAAAGTTAGAGATAGTACTTCTGGGTGTGCTGGTCTACCTCGCAAAACTGACAACAATCTTGCAAGTCTAGAAGCACAGTAGTATCTCAGGACTCCTTGTTAATTGGTTCCAGGAGACACGATGAGTACCAAAAACAATAAGTACCAAACCAATTTTTCCCATAAGGAATAAGTTAGTGAGTTACATAGCAGCTGACAGCAACAAGTTTTAGCTCGTGTGTTGAGCATCAAACGAATGAAGAGTACCAGGACAACGTTTCATGTCAGAATGCATTGAGTACCAAATTGGATGAGTTTCAAAAGCAGTTGAGTACCAGGGTAACTATTGTACATCTCCCACACTTCAATCTTTACATCTAAGAAACTAGGGGCGGGTCGCTTCCGAGATGTTTCCTATTCCTTCTGTAGACTCAGCTGCTTCTGATCAGACTGTTGTCTAAACTGCAGCTCTTCCTCCTGTCTCCCAAGGTGACTCCCACATACCATTCCAAAACCTTAGAAGGAGAGGTTACCTTCTCCCATCCATTTCTGTACCACTCTTACCTTTTGTTCACCTGTTCAACTGGAATGTTGAGGCGCTTGGCGATGTCTTCCACTGTCTCACTGGTAGCTGAAATGATCCCCACACTCTTAGCAATGGCTTTTGCTGTAATAGGATGGTCACCTGTCACCATTATTACCTGGAAAAAAAATGGATTAATGGTGAAAAAAAATATGTCCAAGATGTGTCTCTCCTAAATATTTTCCAGGCCCACTAAAATCAACTGCCTGCTACTGGATGTGAATTTGGGTATCCCATTCCTTTTCAGAGAGAAAATTTCAACATGAAATAGGAAAACCCACTGAGTAGGAACGTCTATGGAGATTCTCGGTCCTCAGGTCATGGTTGTCCCAGAGTCGCTTTTTCTTCGAAAGGCAACTGGACTTTCTTTGTTTTCTCTTGAAAATGTTTTGCTTCTCCAAGAACAGAAGAAGCTACTTGGATGAGAAGCGAAATGCCTTCAAGCAAAAACAAAGAATGTCCAGTTACCTTTTGAAAAAGCACCTTTGGGGAATTGGGTATGAAAGATCTACAATGAATTGCCCTTTAGTATTGCCATAATATTTAAGAGGATGGATGGATGGATGGATGGATGGATGGATGGATGGATGGATGGATGGATTTGTTGAGTTTTGATATTGTGATTGTTTTGGAGCTTCCTTTGTTCTCAGGAATTATTGCTCTGAAGATTTGGATATTGTTGTCCTTTGTCACTTTGGGGAAAACCTACCTTGATCCCAGCACTACGGCATTTCATTACAGCATCTGGGACGGTAGATCGAGGAGGATCGATCATGGACATGAGTCCCACGAAACAAAGGCCATTGGTTGGAAAGTTCATGGAATCAGTGTTGAACGTATAGTTCTCTGGAAATTCCTCTTCTGGCAGATGTAAATGACAGAAGCCTAGATTCAAGTAAGAAACCACAAAAGAAACTATGTTAATAGTGGGGGAAAATAATATTCTAGTAAATGTCACGTTTTATGGATCAAGTATCCCGCTAAGTTATTTGTGATCCTCACCAGCTTTCTTTAAGTTGCACTTAACAATATCTAAGATGAGTTTAATCTCTTGTGTAACACATTATCTTGTTCAATGTGTCCAGGAAAATAGCCAGCAAAGCACTTATGCAAGCAATGTACAGTAAAAACTACCCAGTGGAATCAATTTGTAGAAGCAACTAAAGCAACTCAAAGCTTGTATCTTAAAAAGAAGTAAGTGGGTGGCCAATTAGTAATTGAGCTTACGTATTTACTTTCCTCTGCTTGATTTAGCACAGTCTTATAAATAAATGCCACCCAACAGTATTGCCAAATAAAAGTTATGACTGTTTCACTAGGGCAGAGCAGGAAACGGAAACATCAACTGAACATTTGTTTGTTTACAGAAGTCTCAGGTGAATGGTGAGATCTTCCAAATTCTGAGCATAGAGATGTCCGAAAAGGGTAGAATTTGATCTTCAAACAGTTCAGGATAGTTTGGGGTCATGTTGTTTTTCACCTATCATGGGAGATTGGATGCTGGTGGCTGAAGCTTGCTAAACAGTTCACTGGAGACATGATTAATATTCTGGAATTCTCAGGTTATTAATAGAAAAGAATATTTGTAGCTCAGGGTTCAATTATGAGGCCCTTGGTGCTCTCTGAGCCTGGTTATTATCTTACAGATATTTGCAGACGCCAGTTCCTTCTAGCACTGATGATGTTCCCTAGTTGCGTCATGAAACACCTGCACAAAAGCAGCCAAGCTCAGAGCACCAAGAGGGCCATTTTCATGTCTGAAGGATACCTAGTGGATGAAGATGCTCTAGGACAGGGGTTGGCAACTTAAACACTCAAAGAGTCACAATGGTCATAACTGGGAATTCGATTCTGGAACCGACTGGAAGTCCAGTTCCCCTACCATAGAATCTCCTCCTAGCCTGGCATCCTTTTTCCTCTGCTGACCAGAAGTCTGGTTTCCTCACCATAGAGGTGTCCTCCTAGTGTGGCAACCTTTTTCCTTTTACTGACCAGCAACAGGGACCCACAGCAGTGGGATGAAAGAGCCACATGCGGCTCCAGAGCCATGGGTTGCCGACCCCTGCTCTAGAATGATTATGTTGCCTCCTTCCAGAGCTACAGTTGTACCCAACATGCTTCTTCTACTCACCAAGAACTCTCTCTCCCATTCCACCTAGGGCCAAATAGGCTGTTTGGAATGCTTCAGCTTTCTCCTCATCCAGCGGCTCTTCTTTTCCGTTAACCAGCATGGTTGTGCATCTCTCTAAAATCCTTTCAGGAGCACCTTTCATCACCAGCAGGAAACGCTTGTCATTAGGATCTTCAGTTTCATGGATGGAGAGCTGAAGTCAAAGGAGAAACAATGATTGAAATGCACTGTTGATCATACACACAGACACACAGACACATACAGTGACACACACAGAGACACGCACACATCAAGCCTGGGACCATCGTCCCACCATTCGGTAAAACCAGGAAAAGAAAAAGTTGGCCTGAGAGAGGAAAAAAAAAAAACTAGTTCTTATTTAGTGAATTTACAATGTAACTGAAAATTTAAATTACAGCTACGTGGCTGACTCCCAAATTAATTTGATTCCGTATGTCTTCAAAATTACAAGTGACCACGCTGGTTTCTTTTTAGTTTTTAGATTCATAATCGATTTTGATTTAGCAGCTTAAAATAACTAACATAGTGATCTCCCTTCTTTTAGCCCCACAATAAATTTGCAAACTTGCTTCGGCCAATATTTTCCAATGCAGAAGATAGACTTGAAACTTGCCTTCCCAGTTTTAACAAAAGCACCTTTGCTTTGCAATGTTGCACAGTATATATGCACGGTATATATGCACAGAGTATATATGTACAGAGTATATATGCACAGTATATACACACATACATACAAGTCACCGTTGACTGAAGACATTTTCCATGGTTATATGGCCAGCATGACTATAAACCCAAGGTGCACAGAATGCTGTTGTTATCTTCCTACCAAAGTGGTACCTATTAATCTACTCGCATTTGCATGCTTTTGAATGATACATTACCCCAGCTAAAATACTACCTCAGTTTATTCAAGATGATCTATTTTTCACCCAGGCATCTTGCAGTGCTTTAGTTCACAGGACAACCCAGAAAAATCAAACGTTACCTGAAACTTGTTAGTGGAATTGAAGGGGATTTCAGCCACTTTCCGGTTTCTCTTCCTAATGTCCATGACGTCACCCAAAACCACTTCTGAGAACTTTACAAGTGCTGTTTCTGAAGCATCTCCCACGACTATTCTCTGGAGATTTTGAAAATTTACCTTAGTAAAAATCTCACATTCCAAAATTATTGTGTACATTTTTGTAACATTAGCTATCCCCTTTATTATATCTTGTATCTCTGATTTTAGCCTCCATTATAGAAGAAAAATACTATCTTTTCTTATGATCAACAATAATTACTTTCCACACTAAAAGTAATATAGCTTCTAAACACTTCCAAATAGTCTGTTAATATGATTAAATACATAGCCCACAATTTAAATTTTCCCCTCACCACAAGGGCATTGCTGCAGCTCATTTGGTATTTTATTGATTTTGAAGGGCAAAATGCTTTTAGACCATTTGTGATATGTCTGAATTTGGGATCGGAAAGTAACACATTCAGACTGTGTTTGTCATAACACCAACAGATTGTTTTAAGAGAACATTTTCTGTTTTTTTTTTTTTAAGCAGTCACTCACAGGTAGAAAAGCTCTGTCTTTCCAAATGCTTGATGAACTACAAATCCCATTATCCCTATCTATTGGCAGACTCCAAGGTTGCCTACTCATCTCTTAGAGGTTGCAAAATGAACTTTCTGTTTCCAAATTAAATTCAGAAATCCAAAACAGTTTTTATGGAGTCCTTCATACCTTCATGATGGGTACGTTTTCTTGGCCTGGCCTAAATTCAGCCCGGTTACAAAGGGAGACAATTTTGGATAATGCTGCCCACGTGCCTGAAGTTTGGTCAAAAGATTGACCTGAAAACAAAAGGAGCAACAATTATTCTCTGATTTATAACAAGGTGTTGAGTTCCAAAACCCAAGAAAGACAGGATAAGAGTCTTCTAAGCAGCTTCTTATATTGTTCTTCACCCATAGACAGAAATCTTGCTAAACTAAAGCAGACTACTTGCATCATAAAATATATACTCTGGGAACTATTAGGGAGGGAGCTGTCTTCACCTTCTTTCTCCCACACAAACTATCTAAGCTAAGCTGTCTCTTGCTCCTTTGGAATTCAGCCCCTCCCTCCTGGGAATCCAGACTACATTCATCACCCCCTTGTGAATTGCTCTTCTCTTCTAACCCTAGGCTGATTATTTACTTGACTGATCTTCACTGGTGTCCGCTGAGTAGATTTCGTTGTCAAACCACAGGTGAGCTACAGTCATTCGATTTTGGGTCAGCGTCCCTGTCTTGTCGGAGCAGATGACAGAAGTGGATCCCAGGGTCTCTACAGCTTCCAAATTCTTTACCAAGCAATTCTTTTTGGCCATCCTCTTGGCAGTCAAGGACAAGCTTACCTATCAATGAAGGGGATGGAATATGTCAAGTACAAAAAGTCAGAAACTGGGATAGAGTTCAAGAGTACTGTTTCATGCTACTTATAACAAGAATCTGATCTACTAATGGTCAAGACAAATTAACCAGATAACAGTCAATGGATTTCAAGGGAGGCAGGACTTAGGTCTCTTATGGGGGCATAGAGACTCCAAACTGATGATGCTTTTGACCCCACCTTCATTCACAGCCTAGTTGTCTTTTACAGTCAAGTGATTTAAGGAGAGGTCTGTAACCAAGGTTCAAGGTTTTCCCACCATTCCATCCATGATAGCAATAGCACAGGTTTATATACCGCTTCACAGTGTTTACATGCCTCTCTAAGCATTTACAGAGTCAGCATAATGCCCCCAACAATCTGGGTCCTCATTTTATGACCCTCAGAAGGATGGAAGGCTGAATCAACCTTGACCTTGGTGAGATTCAAACTGCCAAATTGCAGTCAGCCAGCAGTCAGAAAGAGTAGTACTGCACTCTAACCACTGCACCACTATGGCTCATCATGATCCTCGTTTATTCATTTTATTTATCATTTCAGCTCCATAATGGCCCATTTGTACAAAAACTATGCAACTTAGATCGACTTTCTAGGGTTATGCCGATCTGGAATGAAATCCGCATCTAATATTTGGTTGAGCAGATATTCCCATCCTATTGCAAACACGCCTTGTCTAAGGCTACAAGATGTCTCTTTTAGATAATATATTTCAAAAATCAAGAAACGCCTCAAGAGAAACACCTGAAACTCCATTTCAGAGTTCATTGAAGGACACCAACACAGAATGCAATAATTTATCCCATCTTTTTTGACAGGACAAATGTAACATGATCCATTTGACTTTTTCAAATTTTCAAACAAGGAAGAGAGCTAAAATCCAGATTCAGAAGTCGTGGGATTTTTTAAAAATGCATGATACATCATTTAAAGTGCTAGAAATAGAGGTTAGTGCTAGACTGATATTTTCCCCAGCATTATTTTTGTCAATGAGCAGAAGAGGGAGAAATAGTGAAATTCTCATGGGTAGTGTGGCAATTAACCTGGCTAGAGAGTACAGTTCGGACTACAGTTCTGTGTGGTTTTGCACATTTGCATAGAATAGTCTATCTTTCTTTGTACATTCTTCTTTCCAACTACAGACAATCTTAATGGGACTTTGTGGTTGTAAGTCAGGACAGTGACAAAATGGGCTGGCCATGTGACTGACCCAATTTTTCCTTTTTGCGGTGGTTATTAAGCAAATCAGCACAGTCATTAAGAGAAACCATGAAACCAGGGTACTTTGTACCCTGACAGACATGGTTTGTCACCACATGCACCAAAGAAGTTTCTTTATTATTCCAATTAATGTCCTACTCAGTGTTCTAACTAGATGTGATCCACTTTTGGTCACCACACTATAAAAAAGATATTGAGACTCTAGAAAAAGTACAGAGAAGAGCAACCAAAGTGATTAGGGGACTGGAGGCTAAAACAAATGAAGAACCGTTACAGGAATTGGGTATGGCTAGTCTAGTGAATAGAAGGATCAAGGGAGACATTATAGCGGTGTTCCAATATTTGAGGGGATGCCATAGAGAGAAAGGGGGTCAAGCTATTTTCTAAAGAACCCGAAGGCCAGACAATGAACAATGGATGGAAACAGATCAAGAAGAGATTCAATCTGGAAATAAGGAGACATTTTCTGACAGTGAGAGCAATCAACCCATGGAACAGAAGTTCCTTCAGAAGTTGTGGGAGCTTCATCACTGGCAGCTTTCAAGAAGAAACTAGACTGCCATCTGTCAGGAAGGGAATAAGAAGAATCAACAATGTGCCAAAACCTTTGCATTACTTAAGAAAATTCTAAAGGTCCACCACAACATATTGGAAGTTGAAAGGCCATGAGGATGCAGCGGAATAGAAGCTTCATTATAAGGGATGCCAGCATTGGAGAAGATTCCCACCCAGCATTATGAGGAGTCTTCTCATAAAAGTTCATATCCTTTTGTGTTTGGTAGAAGACAATGTTTCACATACAGACCCAGAGTTCTGCAGAATTACTGATGGCACAAGGGAGTAACGCATACTCACCGTAACTGTAGCTAACAGTCCCTCAGGCACGTTGGCCACAATGATACCAATGAGGAAGATGACGGAATCCAGGACATGGTAATGCATTGAGACCGCAATGATGAAGAAAAGGACTCCAATGGAGATAGCAACACCAGCCACAATGTGGACAAAGTGTTCTATCTCGAGAGCAATGGGCGTCTTCTCATTCCCCACTCCAGATGCCAGAGAGGCAATCCGGCCAATGATAGTGTTGTCACCTGTGTTGATCACGATTCCCGTAGCGGTACCTAAGAAAAAGGATTGATTAGCAAGAAAACTAGACCAACAGAAGAGAATAATTGTACCTCAGGGGTGTACCTTGGTGCTCTCTGAGCTTGGTTGTTTTCTTGCAGATGTTTCATTACCCATCTAGGTAACATCATCAATGCCAGCAGGGAGTGGGGTTTGCTCTCTATTTATATACAAGTAGTTTGCCCTGTCAGTATTGGTGGGAGTGTTTTCGGTGGTTCTTGGTGAACACTTCCACCAACACTGACAAAGCAAGCCAGGATATATTAACAGAAAGCAAACCCAATTCCCTTGTAGCCCTGATGATGTTATCTAGTTGGAAACATCTGCAGGAAAACAACCAAGCTCAGATATCATCAAGGACCCCCTAAAAAACTATACAGTACATTGATAAATTGAACATTCCTTCCATTCAAGTTTTCTTCATGCAACCCTGCCTTTTCCTGCTACTTCTTCTGTACATTTCTTGCACAAATACAAGCAGAGACCACCTCTTGGACTTTGAATCAGAAAGATTCCTATCAATGGTGGTATTCAGCCAGTTCTGACCAGTTCTGGAGAACCAGTAGTGGAAATTTTGAGTAGTTCAGAGAACTGGCAAATCCCACCTCTGACTGGCCCTGCCAACCCCCATCTATTCTCTGCCTCTCATTGAGTCCCAGCTGATCAGCTGTGTCTCCTTTGGTTGCCCTGCACAGGAGAACGGAGCTGGAAAGCAGGTTAGAGGGGTGGGGAGGGAATGGAGATTTTGCAGTATCCTTCCCCTGCTACACCCACCAAGCCACTCCCACAGAACCAGTAGTAAAATTTTTTTGAATCCCACCACTGATTCCTATGTTCCAGAAGATTTGGGGTCAAAGATCAGCTTTAATTTTTCCCCTGTATATTAGTTTCCAACTTCAAAAAATTATGACCATGTATGTGGGATTGAATGTCCATGTTTTGCCTTTTATAACATATAAATAATGATTAAGGGTAGGAAATCCAGCCTTAAACCTCACTGGGTTCAGCCCCAAAGTATATTTAAAAAAAACCCTGTACATAGCAGAATCTTTCTCCTGGTTGCAATTTTACATAGGCACAACATGAATAAGATCAGTTCAGGTCACATTTGAGATTGTCATGGCAGAGAATTGAACTGGCTCTAACAGGAGGCAGAAGTGAAGCAACTTCCCTCAGGCGGCAGATCCTGAGTGGCATGGCTGAGGCAGGAAATTGTTATTTACTTTTGTTTGATTGCAATTTTATTGCCTCGTTACCATTCTTTGAATTTTATTGGCCGTTCTGTTTCCCAAAAGAAGGGGCTTAGGGGATTTTTTTTTTTTCTGCCTTGCAGGTCAAAGATAAACTAAAAATGGAGTCGCCAAGAATGTTCTTTGAGTTATACAACAGAGGTACGAAGTGAAGGAGCAAACTGCCTTGAGCCCCGATGACAAGTTTCACCCTGTCTCAGTCACTCCTCTGACACACATACCTTCCAAGCAGGTTGTGGAATAGAAACCAATGTTTTTAGTTTCCAGTGGATTTTCGTGAGTGAATTCACAGGAGCGGGACTGCGGCTCTGACTCCCCAGTCAGAGAAGAATTATCCACCTGTGAAACAAAGATCCACACATGAGATGATGGGAACCTTCCAGATGTTCAGGTATCGTGTTACACAAACATTTCTTTTTTTTAAAAAATACATTTTTTTATTTTTTGTTCCAACAAACATATCATTGTGTGAGCAGCGTGGTTCCAAAGTGCCTTACATTTTAGAACAAACATGACAATAATTTCATGTTTAATACAGATAACAGATAATCAAAGTTGGAAGGGACCTTAGAGATCATCTAGTCCAAGCCCCAGCCCAAGTGGGAGATCCTACACCATTTCTGACAAATGGTAGTCTAATCTCTTCTTGAAAGTCAAATACTATTGACATCCTATTGACATCCTTATATAATTCGATATTGATACACATGTTTTGTTAAATTATCAATCTTAATTATTCAATATTACCATATGTTGCATTTGTGTCAATCTCTATATTCTTAACATCACTTCTTTTATTATAGATACTACAGCATATTAATAATCATATTTGCAGTGTTTAACAAATTATATAATTCTACTAACCATTCATAAATTCATATTAGTTTATATTTTCCATTATTTATCCCCTTTTTAATTCTTGGTTGTGCCACTATTATATTTAAGGTAAAATCCCTTTCTAGTCACATTTTAATACAAACAAAATAATATTCATCCTATTTACGTTTAGCAAATTATACAATTCTAATAATCATGTAATTACTTTTATCTTATGCTATATTTCACCATATTATTTTTATGTTACACAAACATTTCTCAGTGGTCTTCCTTACGGTAGAACTTGGCTGAAAAAGAGCAAAACTATGACAAGGAAAACTGAACTACAACATTTAGGATTCCAAGAATAATGGTCCAAGAAGTTGGATCAGGGAGAAAACATCATAATTTTTAGTTGAAGGCAAGTGAGATGTATTTTCAATAAAGAACAGCAACGTGTTAAGAGAAAATGCTTTTCATGTTTTTTTTCCCTTATTCCTGTTTCCTTTCTATCTCCATCTCTATTAGAGATGAACGCTGGATTGTTCTTCATTGTGACCTAATGGTTTATTTATATTTTCACTCAAACTAACAGCTTTTTTAAAAAAAAATACATATGTGCCTTTCTCAAACTTTTTGGCATTTCCTGCAAAATAGGACAGCAATTTAGAAATGTTTTTACTCCCTGGTACTCATCTTTAACTTACTTCATCTAAAATATTTTGATCAGGTAAACAAATCCAAAGTTGAAGTAGAGTTTACACTGTTGTCATCTCAGTCTTAAGCAACTACACAAACACTTCAGAGAGGGAACAACTTACTCAATTCCAGCCATAACATGATAATTCGTGTGGGAAGACTTTTCTTGTAAACAGGAAAAAAAAAAAAGAAATTCTTCTTATAAAAGTTTGAAAGAGTCTCTGCAATTTTTTTTTTCTTTGCTTTTGAATAAACCTGTTTTTAAGTGCTTTAAATCTCATCACTTGTTCCCAATTAACAGAAAGATGCTACCAATAGAAAAGATATCTCAGGTTGAACTGTGGGATCCTTGGTGCTCTATGAGTCTGTTGTTTTTTTTTCTTGCAGATGTTTCATGACCCAATTAGGGAACGTCATTAGTGCTAGGATGATGATGTTGCCTAGTTAAGTGATATAACACCGGCAACAAAACAATAACAAGCTCAGAAAGCATCAAGGATCCCATAAAAAGATTCAAAATTCTGATAAATCGTCTCTTCTGTTCCATATTAGCAGGCTTGTAGACCTGCATTCCTATTGGTCCAGAAGAGCCGGGCTGTGATTGGACGATATACGCATTCCTGATTGGTTCGTATGGGGTTTGCCGCGATTGGGTAAAACCAAGCGCGGCAACTGTCATTGGCTGCCTGGCTGCGGCCAGCTCTATATAAAGGGCTGCCGTGGCTAGGCTTGTTGTCTCAGAATCTGCCTCCTTAATAAAGAGCTGCTGTTCACTACTCAAGCCTTGTGTCTTAATGGGACCCACCGACCATACTTAACATCTTCCTTTTTCACTCTCTTTGTAAACTTACCTTACAACCCTGAGACTGGATTAGTCGGATGTCAGCTGGTATTCTGTCTCCACCTTTGATCTCAACGATGTCACCCACCACTAGTTGGTCAGCTGGAATTTCCCTTTTTTCCGCATCTCTGAAGACAAGGGCTTGCTAGTAAGGAAAACATAGGGGTGCCTTAGTTGGATAATTGACCTACCGATTGTAATGTATTTGAAGCAATTCATAGAGTACAGATCTGCTTAGAGCTAAGAGTCCTGATACCTCACGTTTAACCTCTAAGGTCTGGGGTAGCCTGCCTCCAAATATCTTGCAGGCCATAACTGTGGGAAATAGATACAGGATGTCTCCATCCCCTGTTTGGCCTCTGTGAGAAACACAATGCTAGACTAGATAGGCTTTGGTGTGACCCAGCAGAATCAGAGGTGGTATTCAAGCAGGTTCTGACCAGTTCTGGAGAAGCGGTAGCAGAAATTTTGAGTAGTTCGGAGAACCGGCAAATCCCCCCTCTGACTGGCCCCACCCCCATTTATTCTCCGCCTCTCATTAAGTCCCAGCTGATCGGCTGGGTCTTCTTTGGTTGCTCTACACAGGAGAACGGAGCAGGAAAGCAGGTTAGTGGGGTGGGGAGGGAATGGACATTTTGCGGTATCTTTCCCCTGCCACACCCACAGAACCGGTAGTAAACATTTTGAATCCCACCACTGAGCATGATCCTTCTCATACCTTTATGAACTGGGAACAATTGTGTTTACAATTTCCATATTGATTAATATGAAAGAGTATTTTTCAAAAGGCACCTGGGCTTTCTTGGGGTTTGTTTCCTTGAAAACATGTCACCTCTCATCCAAGAAGTTGCTTTGGCAAAGAAGAAGAAGAAATTTCTTGGATAAGAAGCAAAATGTCTTCTGGGAAAAAAACAAAGAAAGTCCAGTTGCCTTTTGGAAAAAGCAACTTTGGGATAACCATAGCCTGGACAACTGAGAATCTCCGTAGCCAATGTTGTATGTTGCTCTCCAGATGTTACAGTAAGCTCTGTTTTGAAACCTGATATATAACGGGAACAAAGAGCTAACTTATCTTTTAATTGTATTGACTCCTAGAACAATCTTGTCTCTTCTACCCACTCTAGGAAAAATAATAATAAAATGTCTAAGTACCTCTTTTTAGATGCATTAGTACACTAATCATTATTGGAAATTCACCTGTGGGATCATTTTGCCGAAGCTGGCCATTATGTTTGTGCTCTTAGCTTCTTGATAATAAGCAAACATCCCGGTCAAGATGACAACTAGTGCAAGGACCACACCCAGGTAGAGCTGCAAAAGGAAGATCGTACAGGTTAGATAGAAACAGAAACAATCTTTTACAGAAGTCTTCGAAAGCCAGGAGAACAAATCAGTCAGAAGGAAATGGTGATATGGCATCTTCTAATCTGCACGCAGAGGACATGTCCACCACCGGAGGTCTTCAAGACAAGATTAGACAACCACTTGTCTGGGATGGAATAAGGTCTTCTGGGCAGGAAGTTAGACTAGAAAGCCCCCTAGGTCTATTCCAACCCTATGATTGTATGATTGTGTGGTTTAGCTACAAGGGAATCAGGATTCATGATCATTTAAGGAGCTGCTGATACAGTTCTACAGAGGAATTATCGAGTCTATCATCTGCAGCTCTGTAACTGTCTGGTTTGGTTCTGCAACCCAAAAGGACAGACACCGACTTCAGAGGATAATTAGGACTGCAGAAAAAGCAATTACTACCAACCTGCCTTTAGGCGAGGACCTGTATACTGCAAGAGTCAAAAAGAGGGCTGTGAAAATATTTACAGATCCCTCATATCCCAGACATAAACTGTTTCAACTCCTTCCCTCAAAACAATGCTATAGAGCACTGCACACCAGAACAACTAGACACAAGAACAGTTTTTTCCCAAAAGTCATCACTCTGCTAAACAAATAATTCCTTCAACCCTGTTCAACTATTACAAAGTCTGCACTACTATTACTGTTAATCTTCTCATCACTCCTTATCACCCATCCCCTCCCACTTGTGACTGTATGACTGTAACTTTGTTGCTTGTAACCTTATGATTTATATTGACTGTTTCCTAGTATGATTTGATTGCTTATTGTACCCTATGACTATCATTAAGTGTTGTACCTGATGATTCTTGACTCTTGACGAATGTATCTTTTCTTTTATGTATACTGAGAGCATCTGCACCAAGACAAATTCCTTGTGTGTCCAATCATACTTGGCCAATAAAAAATTCTATTCTACTCTATTAAATAAATATGAAGAAGAAATAAGAAATTGCAAAACAGTGTGATGGAAACATACAACTTCTCTGATGATCTTCAGCCAAGCAGTATAACTTCCATCTGCTTAAAAGTTTAATCAGACCTCGTGATGCTATTCTCCAGAAGGGGTTGAAGTCAAAAATTAGGAGAATTCAAGGTTTGCTAAAGGGTGAATGGGGTCTTAAAATTAAGCAGTGCTGAAAATCCACCCTTCCCTCCATAATATATGCACCTTTATCCTGATTACTTGAGAGTTCTCCGCAACAAACTCACTGTCCCTTAATTTTATCTACATTTTGTTGTAGCTGATTCATATCCAAGAAGGGCCAAGCTAAGTGGATGCATTTAGGAGATTTGAACAGTTAAGCTGGTTAAAACCAGCTGATTGTTGGGTAGGTTGTAGGCTAGATCGAGAAGGTTGTAAAACACCACAAGGCAAAACCATAACAAACACCTCATCTATGGCTGCCAAAAATCATCATCAACATCATCATACATGGACGTGCCCATGAAATTCCTGGAAACCAAGTTAGACCCAAGGCAGCCTTACCTGCTTTATGTTGCAAGAACAACAGTAAAAATTTCCATAAAACTTTGCGCTATTGGCCGTCTACCATCAAGTTCACCTGATCTTGTTTTATCTTTGACACAGTCTTTGCTGCCATATTCAATAAAGATTACAACTTTATCGTGCCAACTTTCTCTATTGCAGGAAGAAACGTTTTATTCCCTGGGTGCAACAATCATGAAACATGGAGTCCCTGATAAAAATGTCCTACAGACGGTTCTCCACTTACAACCAAAATTTCCATTGCCAAGCACTTAGCAACAGCACTTAGTGTCGGGGATCCAAGAAATCCACCCCCATTCAAATCATAAGTCTCTAGCTGCATCTCTCAGAGTTAAAAAAAAAAAAATGATTTATTAGGAGTGGCCATGTTGGCATTAGCTGGGTGTAGCCAACACTAAAATACATCATTCATTTCCCCCTTTACCCTGGTCTTCCTCCCACCCCCTGGATGTATATTCTCCAATGGGATGCATCCATAGCCGAGAGTCATCAATCATTCTCTCCAGTAATATTGTGCGCCAACAGCTTTGTGCTGCCAAAGAGGCATCTGAGGCATTTAAGGAATGCATTGCTTTCCCCCACTCCCTTTTTGCTGGCAACTAAAAAGACCAAAGAGTATTTTTTTCAGTTGAAACTTAGACTTATATATTGCTTTACAGTGTTTTACAGCCCTCTCTAAGTGGTTTACAGAATCGGCATCTTGCCCGCAACAATCTGGCTCCTCATTTGACTGACCTCAGAAGGATGGAAGGCTGAATCAACCTTGAGCCTGGTGAGATTCGAACTGCCAAATTGCTGGCAATCGGCAGTCAGCAGAAGTAGCCTGCAGGACCTCACTCTAACCACTGTGGCCACCATGGCTCACACCTGATTTTAAGTGATTTGCACCTGATTTTATGACCTTTTTTTGCATGGGTAAGTGAATCATTGCAGTTGTTAAGTAAATTTTTGGTTGTGAAGGGAATTCCATTCCCCTCCTGACTTTCTTTGTCGGAAATTGGCTGGGAAGGTTGCAAACGGTGATCACATAACCCCGAGATGCTACAACTCTTAAATTGTAAATACAACCTGATTGCCAAGGGGCTGAATTTTGATCAGGCAATCATGTCAGAGTATATTCATGAACTGGAATAGAGCATGGTAACAAGGTCAGCCAATGAATAGGCATAGCAACTAAATCAGCCAATGAGGACTGTTTGGAAACCAAAACTAGAAGTAGCCTAGGCATGGCTCTATATTAAACTTTGCAGCTCTGAAGGAATGTTAAGCTCCTGAGCTGCTGTTCTGCTCTGAACCTGTAACATGTCTGCTTCTGTTTGAGTTTGCTCCATGTTGGAGAAATCTACAACTGGTATTGTAAAATTTACTTTATATGTTTATAAAGAAGTTAAATGAAGCTGTATTTACTTTTCTGGCGCTGAATTTATGCTATAATGTTCTGAACAAATTGTGAGGGTGATGTGGCGATCATAAGCATGAGGACCAGTCATAAGTCACTTTTCTTGAAAGTCCTTGCAACTTTGAACATCACTAAATGAAAGTCAAAGACTCCTTGTATCATTGGGGGGGGGGGGAGAGAAAAAAAGAAAGCGGTATAAAACTCACGTTGTCAAACGATGAAGCTACTTTCTGAGAATATTGAATGCCGAAAGCAATCCAGCAGAGGATGGCTCCAACCCACAAGAGGATGGAGAAGCCCCCTATCATTTGCTTGAGGAACTTGATGATTTCGGGGGTGGATTTGGGGGGGGTGAGAGCGTTGGGACCATCGCGGGCCAGGATCTCGGCCGCTCTTGCACTTGTGAGACCCTTTAAGCAGACAAAGGAGAGGGTTAAAATCAACAGCTCAGCGCTCGTACCACTTCAAAAGCGAATCTGAAATTGATGAGCCGGGTGGGACATTGACAAAACCATGCACTGGGGGAAGGAAATGTGAACGCAATTGAACATTGAGCTGATGTTAGTCTATCTCTCTGTGCTTGTCTATACAGATTCGATTCATTTATACAAACACACACACATACACACGCCCAGCACACTCACAGATGGCCTGAAACCTAAGAACAGGCAATTATGCATTGCAATTCCAACAAACATTTAAAGAAAGCTTCTTCAAGGACAAGAATACATACATTCTATTTTTAGCGACACACTGAACTAAATAGATTTTAATAGCATTGCACTACTCAGCCGTAACATTTATGAATGTTCTCTCTGGCCAATATTTACTTACTTTAATGATGCTGGTGCCATATTTTTCTTCTAGTTCTTGAATGCTGAGTTTATGATCGTCCTAAAAGAGTAAGAAAAAGGCAGACTAGATTAAAAAAAATTTATTTGTTGGTTTCATTAGGATAATGTGCTTGTCCAAACACACAACTGACTCCACACTTGTCACAAATACAAAATACGTACACGTAAAATAGTTGATTCATTTCCTTTGTCACATCCTGTTATGGTCCACCTGCAGATTACAGCTCTCCCAAAATATATTAAGGTACCCTATCTTATTAAAATTCTTTAACTTACTGAAAAATCCCCCTACGGTTATTCACAAATGTTAATCTCTCATTTTTCCAAAATTCTGCCCTGGCAAAACTTTGAAATGATGTCTTACTTAAAATGGAAGCTGTGCTGTAATTCTTCCTGTTGTTATCGAGATAAAAGATAAATATAAAGCATCAGCTGAAAACACCTGGAACACCTGGAAGCCAAGAGGAACATATGTGCCAAATTTCAAATTTGTAGACTTTACTGTTCTGGAGATTTTGTGATGATGCGTGAGTGGTATTTCACCTTTTATATATATAGATAATGAAGTAAACATAAATTAGAAATCTCACCTAACAATACTAAAAAAACCCTTCAGCTTAAGGTCCAACTGGAGAGCATAAACATTCTAAATACATTCGCTCTCTAGTCAAGTTTAAATTCTGGAGGCTTCATGAAAACATCCCTGAAGTTTTCTTGACAATATCAAAGGGACTTTGACCTTGTCTTCTCCCAAAAGATATATTTCCCCAATTATCCTTTGCTTCTCTGATTTTCCAATAGTCCTTTTTCAAAAAACTAAGTAGGTACAATCCGGTTTAGCTTTTTTTTTACACCAACCATGGTCAGCTAAGTGCTGCCATCTTGCTGAATTATCGAAATGTTGTTGTCAGTATTGATTTGGGTATTTTCAAGTCAGACCTGATCTTTATGGCTCTAGAGACAAATCCATGCAGTTCGTGGCAGCATTTTCAGAAGTGTTTTGTCCTTGCCTCCTCCTCCTCCTCCTTCTTCCTGGTCTAAGAGAAAGTGACTGGCCCAAAGTCACCCAACAGGCTTTGTGCCTGAGGCAGGACTAGAACTCATAGTTTCCTCCCTCCCGCTCCAACCACTAGACTGAATTTGAAGAAAATGTCCCTCTGCATTGATTGTTTATTCTTGGAAGGGAGCAAGTTGCATCTGGGGAGGGCCAATTTTCACCAAGCTTAATGCATATATGGGAATTGCAAATCAGCAAAAAAAAAAAAATCCCTAATCTTGGCTAAATGAAAAGAATGCTTTTAGAGATAGAAAGATAGATAGATAGATAGATAGATAGATAGATAGATAGATAGATAGA
>NW_020769350.1:6032031-6044642 GCF_900518735.1 Pseudonaja textilis
CCTTCCTTCCTTCCTTCCTTCCTTCCTTCCTTCCTTCCTTCCTTCCTGATTCTCCTTTCTTGTTCCTTTCCCTCTTTCCTTATTTTTCCTTCCTTTATCTCTTCCTATGTTCCCTTCTTTTTCTTTCCTCTTTCCCTTTCTCCTTTCCTGTCCCTTCCCTTCCTTTCCTTTCCTTCCCTCTTCCTTCTCCTTTCTTCTTTCTTCTTTCTTCCCCTCTTTCCTTATTTTTCCTTCCTTGCTCTCTTTCCATCTTCCCTTCTTTTCCTTTGTCTTTCCCTTTCTCTTTTCCTGTTCCTTCTTGCATGCTCAAATGCAAAAGGGGAAACATTTCTCCTTTTGTTTTGTTTTTAGTTTGTTTGGATAGCTCTCTGCCAGCAAAAATGGAGCACAGGAGGTGGGGCAATGCCCCCCCCCCACCAAGTTCAGCTGCCAGAGGCACCCTGGGCCAGTCCCTCACTATCTCCAGGGCAGCACCCTGGGCCAGATCTAAGCACCCCATGGGCCAGATCTGACCCTCAGGCTTTGAGTTTGACACCCCGGCTTAGATGCTGTAAAAAATTGCCACACGGAATTGCATTCCAGATAATTTCCTCTACTTTCAAGAATTTAGGCCCAGAGGGAAATATGGATACTCCTCAACTTACAACCATTCATTTAATGACCATTCAAAGTTACAACGGCACCGAAAAACACAACTTGCAAGTGGTCCTTGTGCTTTGAACCATCGCAGCATCCCCAGGTCACATGATGAAAACTCAGTTGCTTAGCAACCACCATTTATTTACAACAGCATCAAAGGTCATGTGCTTGCCATATTTAACTTTCTCGACTCAATGGGAGGGGTGTGGCAGCGGACAGACCCGGATCCACTTAACAACCATGTCAAAAAAAATAAAAAAGGTTGGGAAATCAGGCGTAACTCTGTTTTAAAAAGAGCTGAAGAAGCTTCTTAGATGGGAAGTGAAATGTCTTCAAAGCAAAACCAGAAAGTCTACCTTTGGGACAGGTGTAACTCTCTTGCAGGCTGCCTTGTTTAGCAACAGAAATTCTGCTCCCAACTATAGTCATGAGTCGAGGAATATGTGTACGCAGCCACAGTCACCTGTCGAAATGATAACAGTGCATCATAAACCCACCAGACAAATGGTGCTTTCGTGTTCTGCTTCATCAGCTCTGACTGGAGTATCCAAGGTACATCTTTTGTGCTCTGATGTCATGATGCACAAGACAATCTTGGCTCCCCACCCTCTGCCCAAAGCCTATCTCCCTTCCTCCTTCTTCTTCTTTTTCTTTGTTGGTCAGCATCCCAGAAAAATAGATGACATCTTCCATTAAGAGGAATATCTCAGGGCAGGTCTTCTTTCATCAGAGCTGGCCTGTCGGATGGGTTGCGTTTTCCAAAAATGTGAAAGTCCCCCTCGTACGAAAATAACGGCAGCCATAAAAATGCTGTAGCGAATCCCTTTTCTTCTCCCTTCTTCTTCCTGGTATTGCTTGGGCTGTCATTGCTACCCTGATCCCCGGCTACTTCAGGGAAGATGAGGGCCCTTGTCACTGCCTGGCGGGTGCCTTCTAGGCTCAAAGGATAGATAATGGATCGGCCCTGGAAGGGAGAAAAGTGACACATGCACGCCTGTAATTTCCTCCTTTGCAGAACTTAGTCTGGCTGGGGCGAGGGAAGACAAACTCAGTGCTTTGGGGGAAATCCCTGTAGATGAAACAAGGGAATCTCAAAGGAAATACCACAAATAAATGATCACGTGGGCTGTGAAGCTAAAACTGTTCAAAGGTCTAGTGAAGGCCCTTTAGAAGTGAGGGGCATGCTGACTTCAGTGTTGATGTATAAAATATAGAATCCTAAGGCTGGAAGGAGGGATGCGGTGGCTCAGGGTCTAAGACGCTGAGCTTGTCGATCAGAAAGGTCGGCAGTTCGGCGGTTCGAATCCCTAGCACCGCGTTAACGGAGTGAGCTCCCATTCCTTGTCCCAGCTTCTGCCAACCTAGCAGTTTGAAAGCACGTAAAAAATGCAAGTAGAAAAATAGGGACCACTTTGGTAGGAAGGGAACCGCGTTTCATGCACCTTTGATGTTTAGTCATGCCGGCCACATGAACATGGAGATGTCTTTGGACAGCACCGGTTCTTCAGCTTTGAAATGGAGATGAGCACCGCTCCCTAAAGCCAGAAACAACTAGCAGGTATGTGCGAGGGGAACCTTTACCTTTAAGGCTGGAAGGGACCTCAGAGGTCTTCTAGTCCAGTGGTCGCCAACCAAAATTTTGGTGGTCCTCAGAGAAATGTCTCCCCCAAAGTAATTAATCCAGGCTGTGTGGGAACACAAGGCTGCGCCACCCACATGGCCCATGGGAACACAAGGCTTGTGTCACTTGCATTGTGAACAACACGAGGTAGTGAGGGGAGGGAGAAAGGGTGGAGGGGGAAACTTGTCCTACTCAACCCAAGTGCCTCGCCTAGCCACCGGGTTGCTTCTTTCCGCTTCTTTCTTCTTCTGCTTTTGGCTGCACGCAGGGAAAGCAGCAAAAGTCTTTCTTTCTCTCCCCCAAACTCTGCCAGAAGTGAGTCTTTGGGACTCTGCAAGGCCTCCTGCTCTGAGAGGCTGTGCCGGCATGACCAGTCTCACAAAGACTCATTTCTGGAGGAGTTTGGGGGAGAGAAAGAAAGACTTCTGTTGCTTCTGCTGCTTTCCTTGCATGAAGCCAAAACACTCACTCACTCTCTCTCTCTCTCTCTCTCTCTCTCTCTCTCTCTCCCCCCCACCTGAGAACGGAGGTGGAGACAGTATCCTGACATCCCAAATAAAGAATGATTGATTGGTAGGAATACGGGGTGGGGAATTTTCCTGCAGACTTTTGGGGGGATTTTCCCAGGGTCTCTGCTGCTTTCTGCAGAGGCCCTGGAAAAACATCAGCAAGCCACTGTCAGTCAAAATTCATCTTAGTGGTCCATGGGATTTAAAATTATGAGTTTGGTGGTCCCTGAGGTCCAAAAGATTGGCAACCCCATGTGCTAGTCAACTATTAATTAAGTGCTAACTTCAGTATTGATGTATAAAATATAGAATCCTAGGGTTGGAAGGGACTTATGGCTGCTTTTCACACTTGCTGCCATTATAACATTCCCCGGGTCATGAGATAGAAGCTCAGACGTTTAGCAACTGACTCATATTTATGACAGTTGCTGTCTCCCAAGGTCATGGGCCCCCCTTTTGTGCAAACTTCTGATGTGCAAAGTCATCGGGGAAGCCAGATTCAAGGAAGAACCATGGCTGCTAATTTAACCACCACCAGGGATTTGCTGAACAACGACGGCAAGAAAGGTTGCAAAGTGGGTCACAGCTTCCTCGACGAATGTTTCGCTTAGCAACAGAAAGGTTGGACTGTCAATACCCCGTTGGGATGCTGGATGTGTGGTTGTACATTAATTAATGAATTAGGCAGTGGATGACTAACACTATTCGAGGGTGGCATAGGAGGAACCCAATTGACACATCAAGGTCCTTGACAGAGGCAATTTATTTTTCCATCACAGGCAGGCTGTTGTTGTAACCTGACCTTGGTGGATTCCATGAATCCAGAACACCAGCTCACCCCACGGGAGCTGGGAGATCCAGAATGCTGCTTCATACTGTTGTATGTTGTGCAACAGCTGCCGGTCAAAGTGCCCCAAACCCGGTGTGTTCCTCACGCTTCAAAAAAAAAAAAAAGGAGTGGAGAACTACTTTTGGTAAACTAGTTTAGAAATTTAGCCACCATCAATCAGGACTAGCTAGCACAAGATCGGTGTAGAAATCTGTCGGCTCTGCCTCAGCTTGAACCTCTAAGTAAGAACGATCCTCAACTGCATTTATCGAGAAAGGTATCGTTTACTAGAAGTCAAGGGAATGTCAGTAATGCATAGCCGGAACTGAAAGTAGCGTGCCAAAATCCCCAAGTCTAACTCTTTTTCCTTTCTTAAGATACAGGTAAAGATTCCCCTTGCACATGCGTGCTAGTCATTTCCGGCTCTAGGGGGCGCTGCTCATCTCCATTACAAAGCCGAAGAGCCAGTGCTGTCCAAAGATGTCTCCATGGTCATGTGACCAGCATGACTAAACGCTGATAAGGCGCATGGAACGCTGTTACCTTCCCACCAAAGGTGGCCTCTGTTTTTCTACTTGCATTTTTTACGTGCTTTCGAACTGCTATGTTGGCGGAAACTGGGACAAGTAATGGGAGCTCACTCCGTTACGCAGCGCTAGGGATTCGAACCACTGAACTGCCGACCTTAGTGATCGACAAGCTCAGCGTCTTAGCCACTGAGCCACTGCATCCCTTTCCTGTCTCAGTTGCCCACTATCATCTTCAATCAAATTCAAACCAGATGTTTTTAGAATGGTCACATCAGGCGTAGGTTTGGCATGCAGCTGCTTTCTGTTCTCAGCTGGTTGACATTGAAGCTCATATCAGAGAAACACGGTTAAGTTTTGAAGCATCTCCTTGAAGCGTCTTCCCTTCCATCCAGGCCTCCCTAGAATTCATGGCAGCCTGATACTAAATGGCTGAGAAGCGGATGCGTGAAGTGACAGCTGACATTGTTTTTCTCCTAAATGAAACGATTAGCAATGGGGCATAGCAGAATTTGGTGCAGAAAAGAGCCACAAACATGATCTGGAGGTCTGGAGGCTAAACCCTACAATGGACATCTAAGGAAACTAGGAATGTCTAACCTAGAGAAGGCTTAGGAGGAGCCTGATAGCATCTTCCAATCAGTGGCGAGATTCAAAAAATTTTACAATTGGTTCTGTGAACATTGCTTGCTGCGCTTGGCATGGTTTGGTGTGCATGGCTTGGTGGGCATGGCAGTGGAAGATTACTGCAAAATCCCCATTCCCTCCCCACCCCACTAACCTGTTTTCCAGCTCCATTCTCCTGTGCAGGGCAACAAAAGAAGACCCAGCCAATCAGCTGGGAGGCAGAGAAGAGATGGGGGTGGAGCCAGTCAGAGGTGGGATTTGCCGGTTCTCCAAAACTGGTCAGAACCGGCTGAATACCACCTTCACTTCTAATGCTTGAAGGCCTGTCATAGGGAAGAAGGGGTTGATTTATTCTCCATAGCAGGACAAGACATAATGGGTGGAAGATCATCCGAAGCAGTTCCAACCTGGAACTAAGGAGAAATGTCTCACCATGAGAACTATCAGTCAATGGAGTAATTTGCCTACCAGAGTTATGGGACAGGATGCTCCATTACTGGAGGCGTGTAGAGATTCTCAGCCCAGCTGTCTGCAAGGAATATCAATCCTTCCATTCCCCACCATCCTGTCAGAGCTGAAGAAGCTTCCTGGATGAGAAGCGAAATGTCTTCAAAGAAAAACCAGAAAGTCCAGTTGCCTCCTGAAAAAGGCACCTTTGGGACAATCATGACCTGGGTGACTGAGAATCTCTACAGACTTTTAGTTAATACAATTTGGGAGGGACAGCATTTGAAGGGTGTGGGAGTGTGAAGGGATTTCCAGAGAGAAAAATTGCAGACTGCAGGAACCAGGAGCACCACTCAGGTGACTCCGAGGACACAGATAAACCTCCAGGTGGCCTCAACGACCCTCTAAAAGGATGCAAATGTCCAGCTCTCTGCAAGGAGTATAAATCCTTCCATTCCCCACCATCTAGTCAGAGCTGAAGAAGCTTCTTAGATGAGGAGTGAAACGTCTTCAAAAGAAAAAAAAAACAGAAAGTCCAGTTGCCTCCTGAAAAAGCACCTTTGGGACGTCCATCACTGGAGGCTTGCAATAAAAAATTGGACAACCATTTCTCCAAGATGGACTCCTATCTTGGGTAGGGGGTTGGACTAGAAGACCTCCAAGACCCCTCCCACCCCTTTGATTGTATGATACAATCCAGAAATCTTCCTCGCCGTTGAATCCAATTTAAAGAGGGACAAGATTCAACTTTAACACAAAACTTTCAACTGGTATCTTTATTGAATGACGATTATCACTTGTCGTCTATGATTTTGGCTGAGAGGTTAAAAGCAATTTACAGGGTTTTATTCCTGAAGATCAGTGTGAGTTTTCTCTCTAAAAGACAACAAGGAGATAATATTAGCAATGTTTTGAATATTCTGGAATACTCAGACCAATATAATGAAAAACAAGCTGTGTTGATATTCTTAAATTCAGAGAAGGCCTCTGACAAATTTTAAAAGTGTTAAAAGCTTTAAAAAATTGGATCCAAGAATACTGATACAGAAGATCTGAAAGATAATATTCATTTCCCACCGCTCTTATTCAGAGTTTTTCCTTTGAGGATTAAGGGGTAAACAGAAAAAAAAACATGAAACATTATTTTAATATATGATCGCAGCTGTGAGATTACCGTGTGCAAAGATTTAACACTACCCACTATGGAAGAACAGTTGCTGAAGTGGGCAGATTTGGTGACATGAATAAATTAACTTCTCTGATTAAAAAAAAGTTATTCATTTATTGTTGAATGGAAGCTTTTTGCATGAAAATAAAAAAAAAAGATTTACGGTTTTGATTATAGAAAGAAAAGCAATGCAGTGTAACTTTAGAGAGAGGTAGAAATATATTTGCTTTTATATCTGCTGTGAAGAGTATCATAAACATCTTCCTTAAACATTTTTCTTTCCTCATTTCCTATAACTTTTTTCTTTTCATGCAGCTTTTGCTCTTTTTAAAAAATTATTTTTAAATAATTTTAAATTACTCTTTTTCTTTTTTTCTTCTTCCTTATTTTCTATCAGGTTGTGATACACATTCATCTGTCGGTTTAAAAGTTTTAATAAAAATGAAATCCTTTAAAAATAAAATCCTCTATTTTCTTTCCTCTAAATGCCACTTTGCTTGGTTTCTATTTACCTTTGCAACTTCATTCAGCTATGCTATGACTAATCAAGTTACTCCTAACCTTTCGCCTCCTTTCTTTGGGATGACAATTGTAATGGGATTTATTTTAATTATACTCTATCAGTGCTCAAAACCAGTCCGGGTACTTTAGTAGAAGCAAACCGAGGGGGGTGGGGGAACCCGCTACAAAGTAAGAAATTGTTCCTCAGTTATCTGAGAATTGCATGCCGCTTCTTGCTGAGTTAAAATTGCATTTTGGCTGCATTTTCAGAGCCCAAGTTGCTTCTCTCAGCCCACTCCCCCAATGTTAATGTAGCCAAAGTCATTTTTTTGCTCAATTCTGTTTTCCACATTTGTGTCAGCCTTTGGAAGCCATATTTTACTTGGAAGCTTCGAGGCTGCCACGTTTACAGCCTGGGAATTTGGGAGGGGGGGGATTGCATAGAGTGGTAGAAGTTTAGACTGAACAACATTCTTTCTCAGAGTCAAGGACATGTTGCCCTACACCTGGAGAAGAATGTCTGGAGGAATGTCTCCAGTGGTGGTATTCAATTTTTTTTACTACTGGTTCTGTGGGTGTGGCTTGGTGGGCGTGGTGTGGCTTGGTGAGTGTGGCTTGATGGGCATGGCAGAGGAAGAATACTGCAAAATCTCCATTTCCACCCCACTCCAGGGGAAGGATATTGCAAAATCCCATTCCCTTCCCACCCCACTAACCTGCTTTTCAGCTCCGTTCTCCTGTGCAGGGCAACCAAAGAAGACTCAACCAATCAGCTGGGACTCAATGGGAGTTGGAAAATAGATGGGGGCAGGGCCAGTGAGAGGTGGGATTGGCCAGTTCTCTGAACTACTCAAATTTCTGCTACTGGTTCTCCAGAACTGGTCAGAACCTGCTAAATACCACCTCTGAATGGCTCCAGTTGGGACAACAGTTTGATTGTGCCATTGTTAGGCATGTTAGTGATGGATTGATGGATTCGGGGGAGGGATCTTTGAATTTCTTTGGAGAAGAACTCTCAGATTCGGGTTTTCCCAGATTTGCCAATATGACATCTCTAATAAAATGGAACTTTGAGGAAATGCTTGTCCTTGGAGTTATTTGGTTTGGAGTTTGTTAGTTGGAATGCTGACGGTTTGTACATCACGTTACCAAACTTTCTACAGCTAGTCGTTGACTTAAAACCCTTCGTTTGGTCACTGTTCAAAGTTACGAGAGCACTGGGAAAAAAAAGGAGCTTTATGACCGGTCCTCATAACTTAGGATGATGGCTGCATCCCTATGGTCATGTGAACAAATTTCAGACACTTAGCAATCAGCATGCATTTATAATCAAGGAGAAAATCAGTCTAGAATTAATCAAGGAGAGATGTAATGAATCAACGTAGAACTAAGGGGGAATTTCCTAACAGTGAGAACAATCAACCTAACAACTTCCCTTCAGAAGTTGTGGGTGCTCCAAATGATGGAGGCTTTTAAGAAGAGATTGGACAGCCACTTGTCTGGAATGGTAGAGCGCAGGGGTGTCAAAGTCAATTTCAATGAGGGGCTCATCAGGGTTGTGTTTGACTTTGGGGGGGGGAGGCTGGGAGGGGGCATGGCCAGAGTGGGTGTGGCCCAGTGGTGGGATTCAAAAAAATTTACTACTGGTTCTGTGGGCATGGCTTTGTGGGTGTGGCTTGGTGTGCATGGCAGGGGAAGGATACTGTAAAATCTCCATTCCCTCCCCACCCCACTAACCTGATTTTCAGTTCTGTTCTCCTATGCAGGGCAACAAAAGAAGACCCAGCCAATCAGCTGGGACTCAATGGGAGGCGGAGAATAGACGAGGGCAGGGCCACTCAGAGGTGGGATTCCAAACTACTCAAAATTTCCACTACTGGTTCTCCAGAACTGGTCAGAACCTGCTGAATACCTCCTCTGGTGTGGCCAGAAAGGAAGGATTTAAGTGGGAAAAGAGCTATTGAGAGGATAACTGAGACTATGAGACTAAAATAATACTAAGGATGTCAGAGGGTGTAATGTAAAGATGATTAAATGTATCTATGTGCAAATACATAAACAAATGTATATAAGAATGTATATACTTATATTATACTAGGACGAGAACCAAAAGTTATGTCAGAACAACTTCACCATGTTCAATGTTTTTAATGTTATGTTTAATTAAAAATTAAAAAATAAAATAAATAAAATATGTGGATCATGTGATCACTGTTTGAAGCTTTATCTGGCAGCTTTCAACAAGGAAGGTCAATGGGGGAGGCTAGATTGGCTTAACAACCATATGATTCACTTAACAACTGTAGCAAGAAAGGTCATGAAATTGGGTTCAAGTTCAACTCACTTCAAATAACTATCTTGCTTAGCAGTAGATATTATGGTTCCAGTTGTGGTTGTAGGTCAAGAACTACCTGTACGTAGATGGGATTCACACAACCTTCCGGGCTTAAAATAGGATTTGCTAACATGTGGTTATGTGTGGTGAGTAAATAGGGCTCTTGCCAGGAAATACAGTACAGATAAATAGGATTACTCTCTCCGGAGCTCCTTTGCAGGTTGGTAAGTAGATGATTGGAAAAATTGAAGCTGGTTACTTCATGCTGGAACTGCCAAACAGGTCTTCCTAACTCTAGGTTAGAAACAGGTGAGCTGAAGATCAAGAGTTTGATTACTATAGCCTTGGGCAAGTGCAACAGAGAAAATAGAAGACAAGAGTATGGCATTAGTAGGAAGCCACAAGCTTGCTTAATGCACTATTATTAGTTGGATTCACACACTTTGCTAAGGATAAGCAGGTGTCTCCAAACCTGGCAACTTTAAGGCTTATGGACTTCAGATCCTCAGCACGGCTAGCTGAGGAATTCTGGGAGCTGAAGTCACCAAGATTTAAAGTCACCAAGTTCGGAGAGCCCTGCGCTAAGCCAGAAGCTGTCCTTTGCAAACCATGATAGTTAAAGTTCTATCATTTCACTCAGTAGTGGTATGCTACTGGTTCGGACTGGTTTGGCCAAACCGGTAGTTTTAAAAAAAGCCGACAATCAGCTGAGAGGAGAAGAGAAAAGCATGGGATCGGCCCTACCACCATTAATTTCCCAAGATCAAAATAATCACACCACCTCCTACACTGAAAGAGAGTCTGAGTCAACTCAATTTGTTTGGGTCTGTTATGTAGGTCATTGAGAAGGCAGCTGAAAGCAGCCGGTATCCTCGGATAATCTGATGGGGGCAAGAAATCCACTGGACTCACCAAGAAGCATTTTGGAAATTTTCAGAGCAATCGATCACCTTTCCAAACGATTGTACTGTTGTGAAGAGTGGGAGGTGTTTTATAATCACACTGGAGTAACTGGATGCCCTACATTTAAATATTCCAGGGAGTCAGCATGTTCATAAATAGCAAATGCAAGACTCCACAAATCTAAAGCATGCGGCCCATTAATGCACAGTACACAGTTCTTCTCCACTGAAGAATCAGAGATACGGATAGAGACAGATTAACAGAGTTGGAAGGAAAGTTGTAGGTCATCTACTCCAAACCCCCCACCCCAAGCAGGAGACCCTACACCATTCCTGACAAATGGCAGTTCAATCTCTTCTTGAAAGCCTCCAGTGATGAAGCTCCCACAACTTCTGAAGGCAACTTCTGTTCCATCAGTTAATTGTCCTCACTGTCAGGAAATTTCCTTATTTCCAGGTTGAATCTCTCCTTGTTCAGTTTCTATCCATTATTCCTTGTCTGGCCTTTGGGTGCCTTGGAGAATAGCTTGACCCCCCTTCTTGGTGAAAATTAGGTCTAGTGGAATACTTGATGCAGCCTGTCTTTCTCTGACCCATCTCATCCTTTCAGAACATGTTATTCAAAGTTTCTGCTACTGTTTATGCACTCTTATATGCTGGCTCTTCTGCACGGAAGGTTATGTGAAAGAACTCGATGAAGTTTTATAGGATCGATGCCCACAATTTGTCTATGGATTAAGAATTTTGTCTATGGAGATTCTCAGTCATCCAGGTCATGGTTGTCAAGGTGCTTTTTCAAAAGGCAACTGGACTTTGTTTTTCTTTGAAGACATTTCACTTCTCATCCAAGTGAGAACTGAAGATGTTTCTTGGATGAGGAGCAAAATGTCTTCAAAGAAAAAATGAAGTCCAGTTGCCTTTGGAATTCAGAACTTTGTGTACAATAAGAAAAGGAGATACGAATGGTGGTATCAATAGTAAAAGACTTTGTAGGTTAATGAGTTAGGATGTCACCAATTATACCATGCAGTCTAAAGACAGCAACCCTTACAAGACCATTTGATCAGCATCAGAGGTGGTATTCAGCAGGTTCTGACCAGTTCTGGAGAACCAGTAGCAGAAATTTTGAGTAGTTGGGAGAACTGGCAAATACCACCTCTGACTGGAGATTTTGCAGTATCCTTCCCCTGCCACGCCCACCAAAACATACCCACAGAACCGGTAGTAAAAAAAATTGAATCCCACCACTGATCAGCATTCAATGTGATATAACTGATCTATTGTCAACTTGCCTATTTCAATTTAGGATACTCATGAGGATGGATGGATAGATAGATAGATAGATAGATAGATAGATAGATAGATAGATAGATAGATAGATAGATAGATAGATAGAATTCTTTATTGGCCAAGTGTGATTGGACACACAAGGAATTTGTCTTGGTGTAAATACTCCCAGTGTACATAAAAGAAAATATACATTCGTCAAGAGTCAAGAATCATAAGGTACAACACTTAATAATAGTCATAGAGTACAATAAGCAATCAAATCATACTAGGAAACAGTCAATAAAAATTGTTAGGATACAAGCAACAAAGTTACAGTCATACAGTCACAGTGGGAGGGGAGGGGTGATAATGAATGATGAGAAGATTAATCGTAATAGTAAATGCAGACTTAGTAAACAGTTGAGGGAATTATTTGTTTAGCAGAGTGATGGTGTTGGAGAAAAAACTCCCCTTGTGTCTAGTTGTTCTGGTATGCAGTGCTCTATAGCATCATTTTGAGGGAAGGAGTTGAAACAGTTTATGTCCAGGATTTGAGGGGTCTGTAGATATTTTCACAGCCTTCTTTTTGATTCGTGCAGTATAGAGGTATATGGGTAGTCCTTGATTTACAGCCATAATTCTGTTGCTAAGGGAGATGATTGTTAAGTAAGTGGCAACTAGTTTAATGGTCTTTTTTGCCATTTTGGTTAAGCCAATCCCTAGTTGTTAAGTGAACCATGCAACCGTTAAGCGAAATTCAGCTGCTCCCATTTAGTTTGCTTCTTGAAAGCCTGCTCAGAAGATCACAAATGGTGATCACATGGATGCTGCAATCATCATAAATACATGCTAGATGCCTACCACCCAAATTCTGAACACGTGACCATGAGGATGCTGCAACCTTCGTAAGTGTGAAATCCAGTCATAAATAAGATTTTTCAGTGTCCTCGTAAGTTCGAACAGTCACTAAAGAAAGGGTTGTAAGTGAAAGACGATCTGCAATTTAATACAAGGGAAGGTGACCTGGGGCACTGCAAATGTTAGTCCTTTGCCTGACAACTTGGCTTCACCTCATTACGGTGCTTCACGCCCTTTAGATAACGCAATTCTTCTTGTTAAGTTGATGCGGATGATATTGTAGTTCATCTTGAAGAAGGCGTGCAAAGATGGTCCAGAAACATCAGCTTAGCAAAGAAAGAAAGAAAGAAAGAAAGAAAGAAAGAAAGAAAGAAAGAAA
>NW_020769350.1:6054811-6077103 GCF_900518735.1 Pseudonaja textilis
TATTTGCCTACTTTGCCCCGGCTGGGTTGGTTCCTATAGCAACCCTGCACAGAGAACGGCTTCTCTCTTTCTAGCATTTGCAATTTCTAAGCAACCTTTTTTTTTTTAGCTGTGGCTTTCTCCACTCTGGGCATGGAGAGAGAGAGAGAGAGAGAGAGAGAGAGAGCGAAGCGGCTTCGTTTGCATCTCTGCCAATATCGGGAGGGGAAAGTCTTGGGTGCTTCCAGAAGATATTTATTGATTTATTGTTTTATTTATAGAAGGTACATAGCTAGCCCACTTGATAATTGCAACGCTGGGTAGCAGTAGATTAAAAGAAAAATGTAACGTAATGATCCCAGTTAAAATCTAACAAACATTAAGGGACAATTCAAGGCACACCGTCCTCGCTTCATCTCGATGGAAACTCTGATTATCCTTGAATCAACACTAGGATTATTATTATTTTTTTAACATGCCTTTTATAGAAACTACTAGCTCTTTTCCTTCTTTGAGGCTGCTAAGCAGAAGAGAAGAAAGGATTAATTGTACTGTATGTTTTCTTTCTGGGACAAATCAGCTGATTTCCCAAGATGTATGAAAGTCTGTTATGCAGGAGAAAGAGCGATGGATTGATTGATCGATCGATCGATTGATTTAGAAAATGCACATGGTTGCTCAACTCACTCACAATGTCTCAGGGCAGCTTGCCCAAATAAAACCCTAAATCAGTGGTGGGATTCAAATTTTTTTACTACCGGTTCTGTGGGCGTGGCTTGGTGGGTGTGGCTTGATGGTCATGGCAAGTGAAGGATATTGCAAAATCCCCCTTCCCTCCCCACCCCACTGACCTGCTTTCCAGCCCCATTCTCCTGTGCAGGGCAACCAAAGAAGACGCAGCCAATCAGCTGGGACTCAATGGGAGGTAGAGAATAGATGGGGGAGGGGCCAGTCAGAGGTGGTATTTGCCGGTTCTCCCAACTACTCAAAATTTCCGCTGCCAGTTCTCCAGAACTGTTCAGAACTGGCTGAATACCACCTCTGCCTTTAAGGCAGCAAGTCCAGATTTCATCCTTGGCAAAGACAACCAGAATATCCTGTTTCTGTTGAATGCTCTGCATTAACATCCTCTGATAAAGAATGGTTTTGGTCCAAATATTTGGAAAAGACCTTGATGTTTCAATGAGAGATCAACTGGCTGGTGTGAGACAGCTGTCTACATTTCTATGCCCTTGTACTTGCATTGAACTGAGCATAAATGCACAGTAAAGCAAGGATGGCACCCCAGCCATGGAAATTGTGGTGCTGAAGCTAGAATCTCACTCCCTGGCTCCATGCTTCCAGGAAAACCAACTTGACATTATGACTTAGGAGGAAGATATCCAGATTTCCATCTTTCTTTATTTCCTTTAGGTGTCATATTTGGAGACTGCCCATCTCAATCGCAGAGCCTCTCTTCATCCTGCGATTATCAGGTTGCAGAAATAGTCTGACCCTCCTTGGCTGTCTGTGTTTGGTGGCAAATGGCTGGGAGTCAATTTATGTCATCTCCTATCCAGCTTCTCAGCAGATCTATAAAACACATCAGTTGGAATTGGAGGTGTACACAAGGGAGAGTGGAAGGGAATCAAATTAAAAGAAAGAACGTCAAGCACATTGACTCCAGATTGCGTTTCTGGCCTCTTGTTGAGTGCAGCTGGTCTTAAATGTATCATCATTCATTTAGAAACCACTGGAAGTTATAACCACACTGAAAAAACTGACTATAGCTGAAGCTCACTCTTGTGACCAGAATAACAGACCAGAATAACAGAGTGGGAAGGGACATTGTAGGTCATCTAGTCCAACCCACCGCCCAAGTAGGAGACCCTACCCCATTTCTGACAGGTGGCAGTCCAGTCTCTTCTTGAAAGCTTCCAGTGATGAAGCTCCCACAACTTCTGAAGGCAACTTCTGTTCCATGGGTTGATTGCTCTCACTGTCAGAAAGTATCTCCTTATTTCCAGGTTGAATCTCTCCTTGATCAGTTTCCATCCATTATTCCTTGTCTGGCCTTTGGGTGCCTTGGAGAATAGCTTGACCCCTTCCTCTTCTCTGTGGCAGCCCTTCACATATTGGAACTCTGCTATCATGTCTCCCCTGGTCCTTCTCTTCACTAGACTAGCCAGGCCCAATACCTGGAACACTTTCATTGTATGTTTTAAGCCTCCAACCCCCTCATCATCTTGGTTGCTCTTCTCTGTACCATTGCATCATCCTCACAGCCATGTGATCAAAATTCGACATTCCCAACAAAACCTCCTAAGGAGCCTCACACACAACCTCCAGGTCATGAACCCAACAGCATGCAAATGTAAATGCAACCCTGAAAGGGCTAAAACCACAACACAGAGTTAGCAAAAGGTACAATGTGGGGCTGCGAAAGGGATGGCTTGGCTTGGCTTGGCTTGGCTCGGCTCGGCTCGGCTTGGCTTGGCTCGGTTTGGCTTGACTTTGGCTCCTCCCCAATCTCTTCTCCGTGCCAACTGCATTACTTCCCAGACCGACCTGCTGGTGGTAGAGTAACGGTTTCCATTCACACTTGCGGATGCCAGGTTTCCTAGAAAGCCCCGCTTCTCCGCCTAGCTGGAGAAAGAGGCGCGGGGGCGACTGGCAACCAGGCGCACCCGAGTTTGCGCGCGCGTCTGCCCTTATGGCTTGCAAGGCAAGGGAGCCGCGGGTTCAGCGGAGGGGGCGTGCCCGCTTTTTTTGCCAAGGACAAATCTGCGCATGCTTCCACGGGGAGGTGTGCGGGGGGAAGGGAGGCTTCCTCTACCCCCCACTACCTCACCCCACCCGCCAAGTAGGCTGCTCCAGCTTCAACCTCTCCGCGCTCGTCTTCGCGCAGCCCCAGGCGTCGGAGGTCGGACTGGGCGGCGCGCCGGAGCAGCGGCGGGCGCGGAAAGCCCCCTTCCCGCCGCGAGAAAAGCCGAGCCGACTCCCCCCCGGGGAAAGAGGATCGGGGCTTCGTGCCCATCAGGCGCGGCGCCGGAACCCCGAAGGAGCGGCCGGTGTCCAATTCGACCCGGAGGCGCCCGCGCCGGGAGTCTCTAAGGCGGCGCTCTCCGTGGTGCTGAATCGCGCCCCGTCGCCGGCGGCCGTGGCTGCGAGCGCCCCTACGGCTCTCTAAAGGCTCTGTCTAATCCGCTCTTCCCTGGGTTCGAACCCAGCCCGGACCGGACCGGACCGCTCGGCTCTTCAGTTGAGATCACCCCCCCCCGCCCCCAGAAGACCCCGTCTCCCAGTTCTGTGGGAATCATGGCTGCGCTGACAAAGGTTGCCTTCGCCTCGACCCTGCTGACGGCGCTTTGGGGTAGGTGCCGGGGAGGGGGGGGGTCTCTCCTGCCTGAACAATGGAAGCCCTAGTGGAAAGACGGGGCGCGGTGGGGAGGGGTGGCTGGATTTGGCAAGGCAAGGCAAAGCAAGGCAGGAGCCTGCGGGGGAAGAGCGGCGGTTGGGAGGCACGATCTGGTGGCTTTCCGCCGCTCCTTGGGGAACAGAGAGGCTGCCATGGTGAGAAGCGCGGCTTGTAATTAAAAGCAGCCTGTTGTTGTTTTGTGGCGGTTTTTCTCTGCTGGAAATCGGGCAGGCAACTCCCGCGCCTGGCGGTTTGCTTTGGCAGGTAAAGGCTGCAACGGGAGGAGAAGCAAGGCAGGAAATCTGGAGGGGATCCGCTACGGGGAGTTTCACGCTTCTTCTAAAGCAGCTCGTTCGAGTTGTAAATCCCTCTCCTTCCAGTTCTGGTTTAGACATTTTGGAGGGTTTCTTCCTCCGAGAACTAGCTTTTTGTATTAAAATCTCCCCTGTGCAAAATGTGCTTTTTTAAAAAAATAAACAAACAAATCCTGGAGGACTTCTTCTCAAAGAGCTTTACCCCAAAACTATTTTGGTTTCTTGTTGGCTTGCCAACTCACAGTGGCCAATGTTAGATCTGGCAGTGCTAAACTTCACAGGGGATGCCAGTCTGTAAAGATATCCAACCCCCCAAAACCCCCCTTGGGTCTGAGCTTGGGTCTGAGTTCATTTCAAGTGACAGAAAGGTTCACTTCTAGGAATGGGACCCCAGGCTAACGACTCTACCCTCCACCCCAATTTTGAGTATGTGCCATCAAGTTGATGTCAATTCTTAGCAAGCCAGCTTGGTCTAGTGGTGAATGCATGGGGCTACAAACCAGGTGTTTGGCCCAAAGTCACCCTGTGAGTTCTAGTTCTACCTTAGCCATGAAAGCTGGCTGGGTGACTTTGGGCCAAACACCAGGAGATGGTGAGTTCTAGTTCTGCCTTAGCCATGAAAGCTGGATGGGTGATTTTGGGTCAAACTCCAGGAGATCATGAGTGCTAGTCCTGCCTTAGCCATGAAAGCTGGCTGGATGACTTTGGGCCAAACACCAGGAGATGGTGAGTTCTAGTCTTGCCTTAGCCATGAAAGCTGGCTGGGTGACTTTGGGCCAAACACCAGGAGATGGCAAGTTCTAATCCCGCTTTAGGCATGAAAGCCAATGGGTGACTGGGCCAGTCATTCTGCCTCATCCTGACTCACAGAGTTGTTGTTGTGGGAAAAGAAAGGAGGAGAAAGGAGATTATGTACCTTCACCACCTTGAATTACTTATTGAGTATTAAGGCAAGATTAAAAATCAAATAAATAAATAAAAAAAATCTCCCTGGTCCCTGCTCATTTTTTTATGCCCCGATCTTCTTCCCTCTTCCCATACTCTTGGCCTCGTCTTCCTTCCCCCATCACCCCATCTTTTGAGGCAACAGGATTGGAAAAAGCCATTGTCTTTCTTCCTGTTTCTGGTCTGACAGGTTCACTCAGGTTTCTTGAGGATAGAGGAAGAGACGGGTTAACAGTCCCTCCCCTTTTGTTCCTTTCCTCTTCTCCCCCTCCTCTCTCCAGCCTGTCTCTTTCTCTTCTTTTTCAAGCAGCAGCAGCAGCTCGAACGAGATGTCACTCACTGCCTGGAGGGTTCCAACCCCCCAAAAAACCATGGCCATATTTGAACCTGTTGACCTCAAAATGCTGAGCCACACAAATTACAATCCTGCCCTCCATGGCTGCAGGGCCTGCAGTAACAAACCAAAGCATAGAAAGCAACCTCGATTCCACTCCCTGTGAAAGGGACCTTTTTTTTTAAAAAAAAGATTGTATACCACTCACAACATCCCTTCTGCGTTCGCACTTCATATTGTCTGCTCAAATGTCGCAAGCCCAATTCCTACAAGAGCCAAAAAGTGCAGTGATTGGGCAGAAGGAAAAGTGGAGATATGGGTCACTATTGGTCAGTGTTCCAACTAACCAAACTCCAAATCAATAAACTCCAAGGTCAGCATTTTCTCAATGTTCCATTTTTATTAAGAGTTGTCATATTGGCACATCTGGGGAAAATCCAAATCTGAGAATTCTGAGGTTTTTCCTTCCCAAAAGAAATTCAGAGATCCATCTCCTGCACCCATCAGTCCATCACATGGTTCAATCAAATGTCGTCCCAACCGGAGACCTTCCTCCAGGCATTTCTCTCCAGGTGCAGGCAACGTGACTCTCTTGAGAAAGAACATTGTTGAGTCTAATAGCAACAGCACTTAGACTTATATACCGCTTTATAGTGCTTTACAGCCCTCTCAAAGCAGTTTACAGAGTCAGCATATTGCCCCAACAATTTGTGTCCTCATTTTGCCCACCTTGGAAGGATGGAAGGCTGAGTCAACCTTGAGCTGCTCAGGTTGAACTATTGGTGATTGGCAGAATTAGCCTGCAATACTGCATTCTAACCAGTCAACCTTGAGCCTGGTGGGATTTGAACTGCCAAATTTGTAGGCAGCTGGCTGCAGAAGTAGCTTGCAGTATTGCACTCTAACCATGCATCACAGAGGCTCCTGCTTCCACCTCTCTATGAAATCCCCCCTCCCAAATTTCCAGGCACTAAATGTGGCAGTCTCAAAGTATCCAAGTAAAATATGGCTTTCAAGGCTGACACTATTATTAAAACACAGAGTGGTGTGAATCGCTTTGGACATAGAAAAGGCCCAATGGGAGACTAAACCTACAGGCCTCTGTAAATGTTTGTCCTCAAATCTGTTGAAAGACACTGTTCTGCCAAGATCTGGATGCTCTTGAACCTGTGATTTAATAGAATTTAGCTGTTCATATAACACATAACTGTTCATACAACCAGCCCTAGAAGACAGAGTGACTTTTTTCTGATCTGATTTGTCTTGGGTTTCATCTTACATAATCAATAGCCAACATGCTAACTAGGCTGCTGGAATTCGAACATGTGTGGAGAGACACATTGGGGGAAGGTGGTAATTCAGCCACTTCTCTAAACTGACAAAGTTATTTTGAATGTTGTTTTCATCTTCTAGATTATTAGGTGTTCCAGCAAGGTTTGTACTATCCGCGGATGTGATAAGTATTTCTTTCTTTAGTAAAGTTTTGAATGAAATATACAGGGGCATGAGACTCATGGTGGAAGCTTGAAGTGCCTTTTTCCAGGTCTGATGGAGGAATCATTGATGAGCTGTCTCTTGGGCTGGGTTGAGTTGCACTGATGATGTTACCTAGTTGGGTCATGAAATGTCTACAAGAAAACAACCAAGCTCATAGGATCCCACTGTCTCTTGAGTACAGTTTTCAATTCAACCATGGATATACCTAATTTAGGCAGCCATCCAGTTCATATTTATTTATTTTGCTAATCAAAATCTTAATGAGACATCAAATCAAATAATTTGTTGAAGTCAAGATATATTATGTCCATATTGTTCCTCTAGATCAGGCAGAAGAGACTTTAGGGAGATTTTAGACAATCCTGCGCAGAAATCCCCTTTACTATAAATAAAACTCTAGAACAATCTGACATGTTCCAGCTCGGGAAAATCTGCATTTTTTTATCAATTCCATGTCTCTGGAATTGCTACCCAGTTACCCAGTTTCTAACACACAAAGGATCTTCCACTCTTGGAGGCTGGCTGAAAAGGCCGTCATATGTACCTACTGTTCATCTGCAAAATAATGATCATGGGTTGCCCTCTCCCCTCTTTGGAAGAGCTTTATAGCTCTCGCTGCCTTAAGAAAGTTCAAAACATTCTCAAAGATCCCTCTCATCCTGGGAACCCTTTTTTTTTTAACTATTACCATCTGGCAGACGGTACAGGATAATAAAAACAAGCACAAATAGGCTAAAAAACAGCTTCTACCCCAGGGCAGGAACTCCATTGAATTCTATTATATAGTGCAGTATTGGTGTAGTGTCGGGGTTTTTTTGTGTGGAGGGTGAAGGATGTGTGTTGTGTTTATTTTCATTGTCATGATGTGCATTGAAGATGGTGTTTGATTTCATCGTACGAGGTACAATGACAATAAAGTAAATTAAACTAAACTAAACTAAAAAGAAAATCTAAATAGTTAAAAACAGCAGCGTTTCGAGCCCAAGAAATAGCACGCTGGATCAAACCAATTTCTTCTATAGTTGAGTATTTTGTTCCAATAGTTCATATGAAGAACATAGGAAAATAAAACCCACTTACGTATCCCTGAAAAGTAGCACTGTGTTGTTTTGTTCAGTACCGTAGATCGCTTCCATGACAGCCATTTTCTAAGCCATAAAATGTACTCAGTTAGTCACAAATTCATAGAAGTCTTATAGAATCCTATAACCCTTCAAAGTTCATCAAAGTTTGACGGTACCAATAGAAGAGAAATATTTATAGCTCAGGGTCAAACTGTGGGGTCCTTGGTGCTCTCTGGGTGTGGCTGCTTTCTTGCAGATATTTCATTATTCAATTAGGTAACATCATCAGTGCTAGGAGGGCGAAGCACTGATGACGTTACCTAGTTGGGTAATGAAATGTCTGCAAAAAACCAAGCTCAGAAAGCACCAAGGACCCCACAGTTTGACCCCGAGCTACAAATATTATCTTCCATTGGTACCATCAAACTCTGATGATCTGAAAAATAGGCTTCAAATTAAGTCTCCTGCTGTAATTAAACAAACATGCTTAGAACAAATTCGAGCATTTTCAAAAGGAAGGACAGAGGACAACAGGGCCTCTGCTATGGTGAACGGTTAAAGGAAACATGAGTTTGGAAACTGAATCTATAAATAGGGTTTCTTTATAGATAGGAGGTGGAATCAGTTGCTAGAATGATTTATAACTTTTTTAACACATTAGGAGCTCTTGGATTGTTGCGAGCTGGCTCAATTGATCCCAGTCCTCCCATAACAAAGGAAAAGGGTAGCTCAGTGATTTCTGTAGGGCCCATCCTTCTCTTACGAGATATGTTCCATAGTTTAGGCACTGTGAGCAGAATCAAAGCTATCTACTCTGAACTCCCATGATTCAACCACCCTGAATGACTCCATCGGTTCTGAAGAAATCCACCCAATTCTGTCCAAAATTGGTGCTTAATATAGATTGCGGGGGGTGTCTAAGGATCATCTAGAACAGTTGTTCTCAACCTGTGGGTCGTGACCCCTTCGGGGGTCGAACGACCTTTTCACAGGGGTCGCCTAAGACCATCGGAAAACACATATTTTCGATGGTCTTAGGAACTGAGCCATAATTTTATGGTTGGGGATTATCACAACATGAGGAACTGTATTAAAGGGTCACAGCATTAGGAAGGTTGAGAACCACTGATCTAGAAAAAGGAAGCTTTTCCAATCTCACTTTTTAAAAAAATCCTTCTTCAAGGACGCCAACCGTAAATTAAAAGCTTTATTCTCATTCCGCAGGAAAAACAAACTGAGCAGCGTGTAATTTCTTGTGTCTGGTGCATTTATCTTCCTTTTTCTTTCTTTCTTTCTTTTCTGACTTGGCAATGGTTGGGCCTCTCCTGGCTGCACATCTTCTCCGCCTTCAAACTGGATTGCATCATTTCCCGTCGTTATCCAGTGGGCATCTGTTCTTCCGTTTGTGTCGAGGTCCCTTCGGAGACAGAGGCCGTGCAGGGATCGCGCATGAAGCTGATGTGCATTTCCTGTATGAAGCGAGAAGAGGTTTTGGCCAACACCATAGTGAAGTGGTTCTACAAGCCCGAAGGAGGACAAGATGTAGCTGTGAGTGATTACCTCTGTACCGTGAACGTGTGGACCGTGGGAGATGGGGAAAAAATGGAAACAGGGTCTCAGAAAGGTTTTGCCAACACATAAAACATTCCTATGCCTGTTTTAGTAGTTGCCATTAAAAAAAGGAGGGAGGAAGGAAGGAAATCTGGAAGAGAAGTGCAACAGTTTGGAGGTGAGAGTACATTCCAACTCTTATCTTTAAAAGATTGTAACTGAAGTACCAGAGCTTTTGCCCGCAAATATATTTAATTGGAGAATGTGAATGATGACACTCAGCCCATGAAGGCGCTCAAGTGGAGAAGTTTGGCTCGAGAATCATGATTTAATTAGACCAATTGCTAAAATCCTGACAGGTTACAATTTCAGCTAAAGCTTAGGAGAAACTTCCAGGTTGTAGGAGGATGGATGGGAGAGGAGATCTGATTTAAAAGACTTTAAGAGGGTGAGTATCAGACATGGTGTTCAGCAGGTTCTGACCAGTTCTGGAGAACCAGTAGCGGAAATTTTGAGTAGTTCAGAAAACCAGCAAATACCCCCTCTGACTGGCCCCATCCCCATTTATTCTCCGCCTCCCATTGAGTCCCAGCTGATCGGCTGGGTCTTCTTTGGTTGCCCTGCACAGGAGAACGGAGCTGGAAAGCAGGTTAGTGGGGTGGGGAGGGAATGGAGATTTTACGGTGTCCTTCCCCTGCCACGCCCACCAAGCCACACCTTGGCCACCAAGCCACGCCCACAGAACTGGTAGTAAAAACATTTGAATCCCACCACTGGTGGGTATTTTGTCCATGGGAGATCCTCCAGCGATAGGAAATGACCAGGCTAATTGGAAATTAGGATCAGGAGTTTTGGAGACATTCTCCTTTCTGAAGGTAATCACACTCAGAAAGGGAAGTGAAAGGGTGACTTTGTTTATGGAACCTCATCCATAACAGCAGGATTTTGTTCCTTTAAGTTTTCAGGAGAACACTACTCCTATTTGCCAGAGGTGTTCTAGCAAAGAGATGGGTGGGGAGTAAAATTCTAATTTTATAAAGGGTGCATGTGTGTGATAGCGATCGCAGCAATGAATTAAATCTGTGGAGATTTAGAGTTGAATCCATCCTCACCCTTGCAAGCCCACGGGGTGAGCTTGGGTTAGCCTATCCGCTTGCCAGCTTAAATGAACCTCACAGAATTGTTGCTGTGGAAATTAAAAAAAAAAAAATGGAGAAAGGAAGGATCTGCATTCTGCCTTAGAGGAAAGAAAGGCAGGATGTAAATCTAATTTGGCTTTTTTGGTGGGGAGGGAATAAAAATAGAGGTGGGTTTATTTCTAGATTTAGGGAGAAACCTATGGCATTCCAGATGACTTTGATCACCCCCCCCCCTCAATTTGGGAAATGCAATTACAGTCTGATTGTCACAGAATATTCTCCATGTTTCCTTCTTCCTATCTGGCTCTGTCACAAAAAAATATGAAAAGAGAATTGAGGAATTACAGAAGCATTTAAACTCTCTCTGCCCAGCTATGTGGCCTCCATGTTGCTCCAAATCATGGATTGTTTTCCAAATCTGCTACAGCAAACAGAAACTAAACTTGATGGTAAAAATGCCCATAGAATGAACATATGAGTAAGAGCTACTCAGGACATCCATAAGCAATAATAATAATCTGAGGACCTCAAAATAAAATAGAATGACTGTGGCAAAAGAAAGCAAAGGTAATACCAATAATCCCCAAACAACTGGAGCAGCCCTTGAACACTATTGTCACTGACAATTTCACTGTCTGTCAATTGCAAAAGGCAGCTTTACTCGGAACAGCTTACATCCAGTGACAATGCCTTCAACACCACCAAAAATCAACATCGGTCTGTCCCAGGAAGCCCTTGGGAAGGACCTAATGGGTAGATAAGAATGCCAAATCCAGTCTGAATATCTGCATGAATGTGCAACGAACAATAATAATTGTTTAAGCAACTGCTTCAGAATGAGAGAGAGAAAATATGAGATGTCATCAAAGATAAATAGCTGCTTTGGGAAGCGAGCCTGTATTTCTCTACTCTGTTTTGGCAAATGGTTGCAGATCTCCCGATCCTTTTATTCCTTTAATTAATCCAGTCAGAATTAATACTTGATTGAACAAAAACAACAACAACATGAACTCTGCAATCATGTGAAAATGCTTGGGGAAAAAAATTCAGATCTTCCAACACTAAAATGCTATGGGACAACTACATCACATCCAAAGCCTGGGGGAAAAAAAATATTTTTAGTGAATATACAGAGATGGTGAGCTCTGTTTTCTGGAAGCTTTAGAATTTCCTGGGTCCAGAGACCATATGAGATTGACCATTGGTGAAGGCAGCTGCCCTTAATAATTAAATTTCCCAGTTCAAATCTGAGAAAGCTGCTGGAAATGGTTTAATCTCAGTAGAGCTGATTTTTAAAAAAATCATTTCATGATGGGGCTAATCTGAGGCTCAGCCTTCACATCTTTTAAGTAAATCCCCAGGGATTGTGGGTTGTATTTATCCTCCCCTTTTTTTAGAAACAGCAAAGGATGACCCAGAAAATTTTTGGCCAATAAGCACATTTGGTAATCTTTTGGCTAGGTACTTAAAGTAGTTTAGTTTACTTTATTGTCATTGCACCTCGTACAAGGAAATCAAACATCATCTTCAGTGCACATCATGACCATGAAAATAAACACAACACACATCCTTCACACTCCACACATTGAATTGAAAACCTTCGACACCACACTAACACTGCACTATATGGTAGAATTCAACACAACTACTGCCCTGGGATAGAAGCTGTTTTTCAGCCTATTTTTCCTTGTTTTTATTGTCCTATATAGTCTGCCAGTTGGTAATAGTTCAGAAAAAGGTGTGCCCAGGATGTGATGGATCTTTGAGAATGTTTTGAACTTTCTTAAGCCAGTGGGAGCTATAAAGCTCTTCCAAAGAGGGGAGAGGGCAACCCATGATCCTGTGGGCAATGACGTTAACCCCTCTGGAGTGCTTTCCTATCTGCCTCTGTGCAATTGGCAAACCAGACATGGGTGCAGTAAGTTAAGATACTCTCTATGGTGCAGCGGTAGAAGGTCACCAGCAGTTTTCCATTTGTTGTTTGTTTCCTGAGAAGTCTCAGGTAGTGTAATCTCTGCTGGGCCCTTTTGACCAGGGCTACAATGTGTTATATAAGTAACTGTAAATTGAGGGATTGTTGGAATATGATGCACATCTTTCAGGCAAGGAACAGATTTGGGAAGATCAATCAAGTATTGAACACCTTTTATTTAGCCCTAGTGGCACAGTGGTTAGAATGTATTCTTGTATGCAAACTCTGCCCACAGCTTGGACTTCAATCCTGATGGAGCTCAAGGTTGACTCAGCCTTTCATCCTTTCTATTTGGTAAAATGAGGATCCAGATTGTTGGGGGCAATATGCAAATAATGCTGACTCTGTAAACAACCCAGAAAGTGTTTTAAAGCACTAAGGGATGGTATATATAAGCATCAAGGAATGGTAAACGAGGACCCAGATTGTTGAGGGCAACAGGCTGACTCTGTAAACCACTTAGAGTGTGCTGGAAAGGACTGTGAAGTAGTATGAAAGTCTAAAGTGCTATTGCTATTTTCCTTCCTTCCTTCCTCCTTCCCTCCCTTCCTTCCTTCCCTTCCAGTGGTTAGAATGCAGTATTACAGGCTAATTCTGCCAATTGCCAATAGTTCAACCTGAGCAGCTCAAGGTTGACTCAGCCTTTCAGCTTTCCAAGGTTAATGAAATGAGGACCCAGATTGTTGGGGGCAAGATGATGACTCTTTAAACTGCTTAGAGGGGGCTGTAAAGCCCTGTGAAGCAGTATATAAGTCTAAGTGTTATTCCTTCCTTCCTTCCTTCCTTCCTTCCTTCCTTCCTTCCTTCCTTCCTTCCTTCCCAGTGGTTAGAATGCAGTATTGCAGGCTAATTCTGCCAATTGCTGGTAGTTCAATCCTGACTGGCTCAGCCTTCGATCCTTCCAAGGTTGGTCAAATGAGGACCCAGATTGTTTGAGGGCAATAGGTTGACTCTGTAAACTGTTTAAAGAGGGTTGCAAAGCACTGCGAAGTGGTATATAAGTCTAAACGCTATTGCTAAAGTTGATGTCTCATTTTTATTTTTATTTTTGACCTTTACAGATCTATGAATTCAACAACGAGAAACGGGAACTTGAGAGTCCTTTCCAGGGCCGGCTTGAGTGGAATGGAAGTGCAGATATGCAGGACGTCTCCATCTCGGTCCTAAACATCTCTATGAACGATTCAGGGATTTACACTTGTAACGTCACCCGGGAATTCCTCTTTGAGACCCACCGGCCCATCTTCACCAGCTCAACACTGATTCATCTCACTGTGTTGAAGGAGGGTAAGATAATACAAGGGGTCAGTCCCTTCTCAAGCCTTTAAGTTAACCGTCTCAACTCTGTCGAGATTAAGCCATTTCCAGCAGTTTTCTCAGATCTCAACTGGGAAGTTAAATTATGAACAGCGGCCAAGGATTATTTTGCAAATACGGCAGCCGGTTCTGACCGGTTCTCACGAACTGGTAGTGGAAATTTTGAGTAGTTCAGGGAACCATCCAGTACCACCTCTGGCTGGCCCCATCCCCATCTATTCTCTGCCTCCCGAGTCCCAGCTGATCAGCTGGGTCTTCTTTGGTTGCCCTGCACAGGAGAACGGAGCTAGAAAACAGATTGGTAGGGTGGAGAGGGAATGGAGATTTTGCAGTATCTGTCCCCTGTCATGCCCATGAAGCCATGTCCACAAAGCCACACCACACCCACCAAGCCACGCCCACAGAACCAGTAGTAAAATTTTTTGAATCCCACCACTGAAATACAGAATTACAAAGAAAGGGAAAAAGGGGGTAATGGGGGTACAGTATGCATTTCTTTATTTCTTTATTTATTCCATTTATATGCCACCCCTTCTGCTCTCCATATAAAGGAGGTAGAAAAAGGATTTTCTAGGATCTGATTTTTTCACCCAGAAAGAATTCAGAAGACCAACCCCCACCAAATTAAGGAAGAGCTCCAAAAATAACATAGCCCAATTATTGTAGTTAATGTTTTTACTAGCAGAAAGCTGTTAGGCTAATCCAGGGTTTGGGGGAGGGAGAAGTTAACAACACTACTCATGGTTTAAAACAAAACTCGTGGTTTAAAAGAAGGATGCATCCTTTATTTTCAGTCTGGAATACAAGAAACGTACTCGGGGGCATAAGGATTAATTTGTGTCATTTTTTTCAAACACTCCCTTTCAACTTTAACACTAGAGCTGGCCAATTTTCAAAACCCCCCCTCTGTTTTTAAGCCTCTTTGGAATGTGCTTAGTGAATCCTCTGAAGTCAGAAGGATCCTAGTCCCCTCCTTCCTCTTCGGTGAGCACGCCACATTCAGAAATTCTCAGTTACCTCCCACCCTTCACATCCCTCCCAGATTGCTCTCTCTGGAAGATTTAAGCCTATAAACAAGCATTTCACAATCTCAGCAATTTGAACAGGTGTGACCTTCAACTCCAGAATTCCTCAGCCAGCAGCATGCTGGGAGTTGAAGTCCATACCTCTTCGAGTTGCTGACATTGGGAACACTGCTGGAAACAGAATACAGACTAATAGAGTTGGAAGGGACTTGGAGGTGTTCTAGTCCAAACCGCGGATCCATAGGAGACTCTATACCATTCTGGACAAATGGTTGTCCAGTCTATTTTTAAAAGCTTCCAGTGATCGACCACCCGCAACTGTTCCACTGATTAACTGTTCTCATTCTCCTTAATTCCAGGTTGCTTCTTTCTTTGATTCATTTCCATCCATTGCTTCTTGTCTTGCGTTCTGGTTCTTTGGAAAATAGGTCAAACCTTAGGTCAAGATTGCAGTAATGATACAAACTCTTGTCTACCACTCTTTTTTCTCACACACACCCCAGTCATCCCCCCCCCAAGTTTTGCCTTTAGCTTAGTGTCACCTTTGAATGGGGTGTACTTGACAAATTGGCATCCTCCAGAGTAATTACCCACAAATCATTCTCAGTTGATTTACTGAGCTCTTCTTTGGGAGCAGAATGATGGCTGAGGCTCCTTTCTGTCATGTGTTCTTTCTCCCACTCTACTTGTTATGTGTGTTGGTCTTTCTGCTTCCTTTTTGCCCATTTTTGCTCTCTCCCCCGCAACATCTTCTCTATGTTCTGTTCCCTCTGTTTCCTTTCCCTCTGAAGCTCGCTGTGGTTCTGTTTCCTGCTCTTCAGCAGAACCTCTGCAGAAGAGAAAGTAAAGGGACAGGAACAAAGGACCGTCGGATCAGGATGGGCATGGTGGCCCTCATTATCCACTGATGTATGTTGCTGGAGTGGTTCTACATGCGCTCGCATGAGCTATGCCAATGTCTCCAGAAGGTGCCTGCTGTACATGGGGAGCTACTGAGCAAGTAGAAACCAGATATTGGTGGTATTCAGCCAGTTCTGACCTGTTCTAGAGAATCGGTAGCGGAAATTTTGAGTAGTTCAGAGAACCGGCAAATGCCACCTCTGACTGGCCCCGCCAACTCCATCTCTTCGCTGCCTCCCATTGAGTCCCAGCGGAGCAGGAAAGCAGGTTAGTGGGGTGGAGAGGGAATGGAGATTTTGCAGTATCTTTCCCCTGCCACGCCCACCAAGCCACACCCACAGAACCGGTAGTAAAAAAAATGTTTGAATCCCTCAACTGGTAGAAATGTTCAGCCTTTTATGAAACAGGGGGTCTGGCTTCCTTCCCAAGTTCTAATGGGATCTGGGATCATTTTTCATTCGTCCACATCCTTCCTTCTCCAAAGATCTGTTCCTAAAATAATTGAGAGGAAGGGGGTGATCATAATGTGCCTTTTATTATTATTCTACGATTATTCTACAAAGCACCAGAGGGCAGGACAAGAAGCAATGGTGGGAAACTAACCAAAGAGAGAAGCAACCTGGAATTAAGGAGACACCCCCTAACTGTGAGGACAATTAACCAGTGGAGCAGAAGTTGCCTTCAGAAATCATGGATGCTCCATCACTGGAGGTTTTTAAGAAGAGACTGGATAGCTGCTTATCTGAGATGGTATAGGTTCTCCTGCTTGAACAAAGGGCTGGACTAGAAGACCTCCAAGGTCCCTTCCAGCTCTATTCTATTCTATTCTATTCTATTCTATTCTATTCTATTCTATTCTATTCTATTCTATTCTATTCTATTCTATTGGTTTGTAATAAATATTTTGCCTTCATCATCATTGCACAGAAGATTCAGCCAACTGCAGAAACTCAGGGTCATTCCAGATCTGCCTGCAAAGTTAAGCTCCACACACTTGATTACATGAAAGGGGTTTTGCTCATAAGGATCAATCCTGGAATTATCTCCCTTTAAAAAAAAAAAAAAAATCTCTCCTCTACAGCTGGAAGAGACTTAACGGCTCTCATCTCTGCAATAATGATGTATATTCTCTTGGTCTTCCTCACATTGTGGCTCTTGATCGAGATGATTTACTGCTACCGAAAAGTTTCCAAAGCTGAGGAAGCCGCCCAGGAAAATGCGTGAGTTTGGAAAAAATCTGGGCATTTGGGGAAGCAAGACAAGAAAGTAGAATTGCAGTGTGGTGTGTGTGTGTGTGTGTGTGTGTGTGTGTGTGTGTGTGTGTAGGGGAACGGAGAAGTAGCTCAGGCTATTACAACTCAGGGTTGGCCAACCTATAATCAGCATTCAGATCCCTTGTAAGATGCACCTATTTCTCTACTGCAGCCAGAAAGAGAAGAACAAACCACGGAGTTTGTTCATTGCAATGAACAAACATGCATTTAATTTTGCAGCTACTAAGATTGTTGTCCAAGCAGGTACAAAAATAGCCAGGGGAATGATTGAAGCCTGGGAAACAGGGACCTCTGTCGGTCAACAGGAGTACTCATTTACCACTAGCTTGTCAAGTACTTAAGGAGGCGAGGGCTTAGCAGCACAAAGAAACAATAGGCAGCCATTAACACCCCAATCAACAATTTTAAAAGCCACACACAACATGGCACCTTATAAATACCACACGTGGAGTAGCCCAAGAACACATTCTGCTTCAGAGAGATTCCCTGAGGATGGGCTCCAGCATGAATCCGAAAGCTCATAAGACTAAACCTCTGATCTCACGGACCAACCCAGATTGGATCCTGCAAACTACAGACTATCCAACCGGCAAAGTTCCAAGTCCCAATGGTGCTGACCAAACTGCAACCAAAGCTTCAATTGCACCATTGAGGGCGCCATCTTGATTTTTCTAGCCATACCTTATGGATGCTCCTGACAAGGAAAAGAGAACCAGAGAGGAAAAACAAGGCCATCCAAAAAGGGAGGGAAAAGGGGCCTGAAACAGCAGTTTCACCTGATCTTCTAGAGATACAATCCTGTATTTTTTTTGCATGCCGGATTTTTGCTTTATCCATTCTTAATAAAGATAGCATATTTTATTCCATTAAACCAAGTATGTAGCTACACATCTTATACAGTGCAACATAACTTTGGGCAGCTCACTGATGACAGTAAAAACAATAAAACTAGTAACTGTCTGTGAATATTCTTAGTTCTCCAGGTCGTGGTTGTCCCAAATGTGGTTTTTCACGAGGCAACTGAACTTTCTGGTTTTTCTTTGAAGAGGAAGTGAAGCATCTCCAAAGAAAAACCAGCTCTGAGAGTTGAAGAAGCTTCTTAGATGAGAAGTGGAGCATCTTCAAAGACAAAACAGAAAGTCCAGTTGCCTCTTGAAAAAGTACTTTTGGAATAAAACCAGTAAAAAGCTTTTAAAAAATCACCCACAACTCCTTTCACTAGATTCTAGGTCATCTCATGAACACATAGTTCCTTTGGCAAAGCTACACCACTCACTATTTCTAGAATTTTTTCCCGACTAGCTAATAGTCTGAGTACTTTTTGATGGTCTCCTGTCCATCTCTGACCTTGCTTAGCTCTTTGAAATCAAGTTCTTCGAGATCCTAGTTTTCCAACCTTGGCTAATTGAGTGGATTTCAACTCCCAGAATTCTCAGCAATGGCTACTGTTGGCTGTGGAATTCTGGGAGATGAAGTCCACATGGCTGGGAAATGGGCAAGGTTGGGAAACCCTGACCTAGAGGATGTCACCTAGCTGGACTCAATCCGTGGGGGGTTCTTAAAATTGTGCACTTGAGTATTTAGGGTTCTTTTGCAAACAACACCCTTTTTATTCCCTAGTACCAACTACCTCGCCATCCCATCGGAAAATAAAGAAAACTGTGCTATACCTGTAGAGGAGTAGGAGGTGAATTTGCACCAGAGTGCCGTTTGCAACAAAGGTGAGACAAAGCTCTATTCGTGATAAAGGAGAAAATAGCTCAGGATATTCCATCCTAGTAAAAATAAATAATAAAATAAATAAATCCAGATAGCGGTTAGCAATAGCACTTAAACTTATATACCGCTTCACATGGCTTTACAGGTCTCTGTAAGGGGTTTACAGAGTCAGCATATTGCCCCCAATAATCTCATTTTACCAAGGATGGAAGGCTGAGTCAACCTCAAGCCAGTCAGGATCGAAATCCTGGCAGTCGGCAGAGTTAGCTTGCAATAACGCATTCTAACCACTGTGCCACCATGGTTCTTAAAGGTTATTAGGTATAAAAGATCATGTGTGATGCAGAAGACTTAAGAACACGGGAACATAATGCATCTGAATGGTTTTATTTTTTTAAAAAAAATGTTACATATTGAACAAAACATTTATTTGGTTGTTTGTGTTCTATGCTGCCCACCTCACCTAAATGATCCTGGGCAGTTTGCAACCTCAAAATTCACGCCATTCCTTTTTTTGTAACATTTACTTACAAATTCCATTTCCTGTCACCTCTCCAGTTGATGCAACCATTTTCCTTGTTCTGAATGTTACTTTTCACTTTTCTTTTTAAAAAATCCACATTTTTAATATGCTCTTTTCCTTAATGTATTAAGGGAAATATTAATATCATATTATGATATATTCATATTTATCTTAATCAGTCACTTGTCTGAAGTGGTATAGAGAGGAGGGCTGAATTAGAATCCTTTCCTTGAGAGGAGGGCTGAATTAGAAGACTTCCAAGGTACCTTCCAACTCTATTTTGATTATGTAGAGTTTTTTTTCCCCTTAAGAATAAATAGCCAAATGGATGAAATAAATGGAGGCTATTGACTTATAAATAATAGGAGCTGCACTGCTGAATTCAGGAGCCTGGAACTTGTGAAGGAGAACTGGATGACAATCCATTACAAAAAAGAAAAAAAAATTCAACTTTTCCGTTTAACCAACCCATAATCCCTTGCAGGTTGGAGTCTGGGCAACTAAATGCAGCTTGCAGAGTGTTTTCATGACCAGATGCCCTTCCTGTCACCAATGCTGAATTTTGTTTAGCAGATATATTCTCAGAGTTCCCAGAGAGAGAAATATCTGCCTCTATCTAGGATCGAACTCACAGCCTTCTGATTGTGAGGCGAGAGATCCATCTCCAGGCCACCGTCCCACTCTATCCCTTCAAAAAAAAAAAAAAAAAAAATGTTGAGTGAATTTTTCCCACAGCCTCTTGGTTGAGGGGCTCACACACCAGATTCCACAAATCAGCCCTTCGTAATGCAAAAAGTAGCTCGCCCTCACCTGGTTTCTTCTATATTTCAGGAGCCTGGAAGAAGACTCAAAGACTAACAAATCACTGCAGCTGGATTAAAAGGAGCCGTTCCACGAGGTTGGAGTCACGAGGCTGTCTAAATTTATTTCCTCCTCCTGAGAGGCATCCGTGGCTTTCATCTTGACTGATCAAAGGTCTTCCTTTGAGGCAAGCTGAGACAGACAGAGAGGGCAGACGTGCCACCGTTCATCCCATCATTGTCCCAGTTTTGTAAATACGAACTGTCTCTCTCCATAATGTTGATTTCCACCCACCCACCCCCTTCATTGGAGTCTTTGCCATCTCAGCTGCCCCAGGACAACATTCTTCACACTGGACCTTCATCCGTCTTCATTCTGGAATTAATTTAATGTCCCATGTCGCTGTCCCAGCGTGGGGCAGGCAGGCAGGCAAAGCTAAGAATCAGAAAAGTTCTTGGGTTCATTTTCAACCTATGAGAAGGAAACAGGAGGAGAACTCAGGAAGCTGGAAATGCTGTGGAGATAACCCCAGTAGCCTTGAAACGATCACCATCCAGGCATTATCTGGAGCAGAAATCTTCCACTGTTTGCATTATTTCATGCGTTTCCATCTTGACATATCCAGGCAGGGCTTGTCCTGGGCAAATCCCAAGTGTTAGAGAATAGGTTTCTGATCATGGAAGGCATAGGTTTAGGCAAACGTCCAGAGCAAGCTTCTAAAATGAGGGTAGCCAAGACTGATATCTGAAGCAGTGGAAGTGGTCACCCTTTGGAGCTTTGAGACACTCACTGAAGTGGCCAAGCAGCCAGATTAGGAGAACCTACACAAGGTACAGTCTTAGTCAACTTTGGTTGACGCTAGAAGGAGAGCAAGGCTGGTGGTTTCATTGCCTGGAAATCATTCAAAATTTCTGCTTCCTGGTTGCCTAGTTTTGGATGATGGAAATAGCAAGTTGAAGTATATTGATAGAGATTCCCATCACACACCAGTAGCTCAGGGGAGATAAACTTAATTTTTTTCCCCCAAACTTCTCCTTATCGGTCGATAAGGAATTAGCATTCCTAATTCCTTGATAATAATTCCTAAAAGGAATGAGCAACCTAGGGGCCTGTCCCAAAGGTGCTTTTATTTTAAAGGCAAGAATGGTTTTTCTTTAAGACATTTCACTTCTCACCCAAGGAGCTTCTTCAGTTCTAGTGGTCAGAACTGAAGAAGCTTCTTGGAGGAGAAGCGAAATGTCTTAAATCAGAAAATCCAGTTGCCTTTAAAATAAAAGCACTTTTGGGACAACCATGATATGGATAGACAACCATAGGGCCTGTCTCTCCACTAGATGGCGCTCCATAGACAACCCAGGGCCTGTATCTCCACTAGATGGCGCTCCATAGACAACCCAGGGCCTGTATCTCCACTAGATGGCGTTCCTAGACTTCTGAAATTTAATTGATATCTCTTCCCCCCCCTCCCCCCCCACACACAAAATGTAGCAGATTGAAATGGTTTTGAAGGTTGCTCAGGAGAGTTGGAACATTTTTAATCACATTTTTGCAATGCTGTGAATTTGGCAGATGGGACCTGCTGCCTCCTGAACAGGTTTTTAGGAACTTAAATTTGGTGAGAAAGTTGCTAGGGTGAAATAGGGTCAATAGGGACGTACATTTAAGTACGTGTATATTTTGAAACAACACAGTATTTTAAATGTGAGGGTTTTTTTGCATCCAACATTCAAGAACGAGGTGTAGCTTCTCTACAGTGTTCTACTGCTTTCCCTAGACCAGGGGTATCCAACCTCAGACTTGGGGACTTCAACTCCCAAAATTCCCCCTGCTGGGTAGGGAATTCTGGGAGTTGAAGTCCACAAGTCTTAAAAGTTGCCAAGTTTGCAGACTCCCTATCCTAAGGTTGGAGCAGTGGTGTGTTCATCCTTGTTTCCTTCATGTGTTAAGGCAGAAACGATACCTTCCGGTAATAATTTTTGATCATATCTTTGACTGAGGTCAACTTCAGCTATGCACATTTTTTTTTTCCTTACACTAATGAGTCAGTGCCTGGTATCCATTTGAAAAGGGGCTTGTTAATTCAGCTTTGGAGATAAGCTTCTCTTGTGATAGTTAAAATGCCAGTGATTTTAATCAACTCTTTGGTCATCGCGCGCCACATTCCCATACAGAATGGGAATACAAGAATCTCTCTCGAAGAGATATGGCTACAGTTGAAGTAGCTATGAAAAACAGGGCTAAATCAATCTTATTTTCTGGTTGTGCTCAGTGACTGTTAATGACATATGGGATTCAGGTGGAGAATTAAAACTCAAGGCCTGTGGCAGGAAAAGCTTTTCATCATAATAGCTTTGCATAGGTCTACAGCATCCATATCATTTGGTGAATAGAATAGAATAGAATAGAATGGAATGGAATGGAATGGAATGGAATGGAGTGGAGTGGAGTGGAGTGGAGTGGAGTGGAGTGGAGTGGCGTGGCGTGGCGTGGAATGGAATAGAATAGAATAGAATAGAATAGAATAGAATAGAATAGAATAGA
>NW_020769350.1:6084968-6095149 GCF_900518735.1 Pseudonaja textilis
AAGAAAGAAAGAAAGAAAGAAAGAAAGAAAGAAAGAAAGAAAGAAAGAAAGAAAGAAAGAAAGAAAGAAAGAAAGACATTGTGAGTCCCCATGTACATGGAGTGTAGTTAAGACAGTCTCAGCTTGTTCCTCATAGAGCGGAATCCTCTGCCTGCATCGGTTACCTTTCCTGCAAGCGCAGCCCCTGCCATGCCGTCAAAGTCTGAGTGGTGTATTCCAACATCCACAGCTTGTAGAACAGCAACATATTAAGGATGACCAAAAGCACCAAACTGAAAGAAAAATAGAGGCGGGGGGGGGGGGGGGGGGGGGAGGAAAAGAAGAAGAATTATCGACAGGGAGCAGGAATTCTTCCCTCCCTGCCCCAATCATTTTCCCCTCCCTTTCATGGCTGCAATCAAGACACTCGGAGGGGCTCCCACAATAAAAGGGTCGGCAATTTTGCAACACAAAAAACACAATCCCTGAAAGCATGGCTCAAATCATAAAATAAGGCGTCAACAAGCGATCAATGCAAACGGTAGCATTTATGACGGAAAGGGTCACTGCAGCAGCTTTATTTTTCGTGGTTTCCGGAAGCCTTACAAGGTAGGAAGTGAACCAATTTGGGGTTGGGGGTTGGGCGGGAGGTGTCTCACACCATTGGCACAGTTGCCAATGCAAGCTCTAAGGATTCATGCCATGGAGTATTCGGAAAACTTGTGGGACGGTCGCCATGCCTCTGGCATGGGGAAGGAAGAGGTGCCAGTCCGTAGCTTCTTCCCAAGTCCTCCCTAAAGTTTGGCAGAATTTTACACTCTATGGTAGTCTCCAAAACAGGACTGGGCCACAATGACAAATTTGTGACCTGTGGGACTTCAATTCCCAGGATTCCTAAGCCAGCCATGCTGAGAATTGAAATCCGCAGGACATGAAACTTTTCCAGGCTTTGGGAAATGTGCAATAATGGCCACTTAACATTTCATATAAGTCTAAGTGTTATCTGCTAAAGAAAGGAGGGAGGGAGGGAGGGAGGGAGGGAGGGAGGAAGGAAGGAAGGAAGGAAGGAAGGAAGGAAGGAAGGAAGGAAGGAAGGAAGGAAGGAAGGAAGGAAGGAAGGAAGGAAGGAAAGAAGGGAGGGAGGGAGGAAGGAAGGAAGGGCCATGGTGACACAGTGGTTAGAAAGCAGTATTGCAGGCTAAGTCTGCCGACTGCCAGTAGTTTGATCCTGACCAGTTCAAGATTGACTCAGCCTTCCATCCTTCCAAGGTTGGTAAATGAGGATGCAGATTGTTGGGGGCAAGAGGCTGACTTTGTAAACCGCTTAGAGATGGCTCTAAAAGTACTTTGAAGTGGTTATATAAATCTAAGCGCTGGTGCTATTTGCATTCAGTTTGAAGAACAAAAAAGAACGCAAGGGGAAAAAAAGGGGAAAAGCCAAAATAAATAATAAAAGCTTCAGCCCAAGAATGGAGAACCAGCAAATCTAAGTCGAGATCAGGCAGCCAGGGTGAAAGAGAGCCAGCTTTAACCAACCAAGATGCAGAGAGAGAAAGAGGCAGATGAGGATAGCGTTAAAAGGGAAAGAATATACCTGAAGCAAATCCTAACAGGAGCAGGAAAGAGAAAAGACGGGGAAAGCAAAGATTAGGAGAGGAGAACATCGCAAGGGAAGTTCTGAAGGACGTGCACAGAGCGGGGAAATCACAGAGTGACAAGGTGGTAGGGAAGCCCCCAACCTCAAGAAACCAGCAGAGGCAGAATCAGAGTTAGACCCATCAGTATGACAACTATCAGAACAAGTTGACCAGGTTGATCACACCTCTCAAAGAAAACGCTAGCTCTAAGAACTCATGCCATTTGAAAATCTGTGGGAGAGAGGTGCTAATCCGTAGCTTCTTTCTAACTTCCCCCTAAACGCTGTCAGAATTACACCCTCTTGTAGTCTCCAATCCAGGAGTGGGCAACTATGACATGAATTTGCAACCTGTGGACTTAAATTCCCAGAATCCCTGAGCCCGCCATGCTGAGAACGGGACGTAAAGTTGCCCACTCCTGCTACAGTCTAAGCCTGTGATGGCAAATCTATGGCATGTGTGCCAGAGGTGGCATGTAAAACCCTCTCAGTGGGCACGTACGCAGTCTCCAGCTGTTCTTCTGGTTTCCGGCGCCGGCCAACTGGTCTTCGTGGGCATCGGAGCTCCTGAAAACAGCCAGAAAATCACCCCAAAAACAGACTGTTTGGGGGCCTTTTTCAGCCTGTTTTGGGGGCATGTTTGGCCCCAAAATGGTCTAAAAAATGGCCTGAAAAACAGCCTGAAAATGGCCCCCCAAACAGCTTGAAAACAGTGAAAAACAGCCAAAACAGGCATGCATGCACCGGCGAGATGGTATTCAGTTTTCTGGTGCTCTGGCACATGCACATGTATGCTTGTTCTGGTTTGGGCACTTGTTGCCGAAAAGGTTCGCCATCACTGGTGTAAGTAGACCATTTATATTTCTACATGTTCTCCTCTAATTCCAGTCTCTGCCACCAAACTCAGACCAACTAACTCCCAATTTGCATGTAAAAAGCCGAAAACATTAAAGCAATCAAGGTAATAAAAATGTGTGAGCAGTAAAAACAATTAAGGTGTGGTGCGAAAATGAAGGCGGTAAGCCAAGGTTCTGTTGGCGATCTATGGGCAAGCATGAAGACAATAACGTTTTCCGACGATGCTTTGCTGGGACATTTTGTACCAGCAGGTGAACGCTGTCGGAGGCTGGAGTTTGAAAAGACGCTCAAATTAGACCCACGGGGAGTGAAATCAATATTGGCTTATCCACAACCAGGATGATAAGACTTGCCTTTTTGGTAGCCTTGGCTTGTGAAATGAAACAGAGTGAGACCAGGAATGAAACTCATCACAAATCCATTGCAGAAGGAAAGGGGGGGAAAGGAATTAAGCCAGGGTAAGGAGTTACTTACACACAACTAATAACAAGCAGTAATTTGGACACATTCTGCAAATGGAAGCTGCTGGGACTTTCTTCAGGGATGTGCCGTGTTTGAGTGGAACCTGAAAAGGAGCAGATGTGGTTGACTGAAGAGACACTTAGAGTGGACATTCTTTCCCCATCCTCTCAAAGCTAAGTTCTGCAAGGCACAACTTCAGGCTGTCCTTCAAGCATACTGAAGATCTATCTCACATAACTGTCAAGCTTTCAAATTTACAGGCTGCTTTCACTTTTACTGCTTCCCAGCTTGCCAACTAACTATTGGGGGGAGGGGGAAGGGGAGTTGAAATGTGGATTGTAAGCAGTCAAGCCGTGAGAACCAAGGTCGAGTCAGCAGGTGATTGCCAGACATTCAAGACCTCTTCTCATAACAATATTGTGATGCTCCATTGAACAGTGTGACTTGCACTAATAGGAGGGAGAGAGGATTCTATACTTTAACTATATTGAATTGCCCAGGAATTATCCAGAGCTGGTTTTGCTTTCATTCTGTGCCAAAATAATGCACTCAATATTGCATTAAGGGATCGGATTGTCCCAACAGTGCTAGTTTGGTTATATTCATCAGTCAGAACCCCGACAGTAGCTCTTAGAGTGGAACAGGGAGAAAAAAGGGAACCCTGGAATCAGGCCAGGGAGCAAGGACAAACTGTCTTCAACTGCCAAGGAACAAAGATAAATTACTAAATGGAAACCAAACAAAGTTTGCTCTCAAAAAGTTTGTCGTTAGGGTTGGAAATCAACTGATCTCCCACACCAGCCAAGTGAGGGATTAGACTTGGTCAATGAACTGGAGTCCCAAAGCTGTTTCTCCAAAAGAAAAAACATCATCCAAGAAGCTTCTTCAGCTCTTCAGAAGCAAAATGTTTTCAAGGGAAACAACCCAAGGAAGTCCAGTTGCCTTTTGGAAAAGCACCATTGGGACAACCATGACCTGGATGATTGAGAATCTCCGTAGACAATGAACTGGAGGTGTCTCAACTTTGCTTTAGATATATAATCTTCCAAGAAGTATGATTCAGTTTACCACTGAAGATGCCTGTGCTACACCCTCGATGAAACCATACTGTTATATCTCTTTCTGTCCCATCAATCCCAACCACACTTCATCTGTTGCAACTGTTCACATCATACCTGCCACACGCTTGATTCGACTTACAACCTCCTCATCTGTGGGAGTGGTAACAGGACTCAGTACTTCCTCCAGATGAGGCCCCCTCAAGTGTGTATGGGGTCGTTTCCTTCGCCGCACTGAGGATTGTTTGTTCGCCTTCTCTTTGGGTGACTGTCTATGAAGTTCTGCTAGATACAAACTCTCGGTTTTGGTCAATTCACTCTCTGCCAGGTGGAAAGAAGAGAACAAGGGAAGAAGAGGAATAGTTCAGCTTGGTCAAAAGGCAGTGGTCTCTTCCCAACCTCTACTCTAGAGAGGAGACAATTATTTTGTAGGTAAGACAACAATATTCCAGTTCTCTCTCTGGGCACCCTGAGAATTTATCTGCTGAACAAAACTCTGCCGCATTGGTAACAGGAAGGGCCTCCGGCCGTTAAAACACTCTGCAAACTCCATTAAGTTGCTCAGACTCCACCCCGCAAGGGATTATGGGGTCATTAAAAGAAGATGATGACGACGGTGACATTCTAAAAAGCATCAACAATCAGGGCCTGCTTGGAGGTATCTTGCAAATGAGTGAAGCCAACTGTACGGGGAAGAACCTAATGTTTGGAAGACTTGGGAGGAAGGAATTTAAGATGCAATGAGCACCATTCTGAACGCTTACACGTTCTTTGTTTTTCCACCTAAATTTAACAAAAACATGACTTTTGTTAGGCAGGTTGTTAACAAATCCCATAGGAGGCAAAACCCAGGTTCAATCAGAACCTGCAGACTCAGTGACAAACTACTGATCTATTTGCTAGGTCAGGACCAGCATTAGTACTTCAAGAGAGTAGTAGTGATTCCTCTGTTCTGACAAGGACCTTGAATAATTCCTTGTTTTGGTAGTTCTTACGTATCTCTTTTCAAAAAGTGCTGATGTATTAGACTGCAGGGCTAAAATCTTAATATGAATTCTTATTTATCAACGTAGAATTATTAAGAAGTCTCCAGATTTATCTAGTGCACGAGTGTCCAACCATGGCTGACTGGGGAATTCTGGGAGCTAAAGTCATTCTGGGAGCTTTAAGATAGGTGATCTTAAAGTTGCCAAGGTTGGACAACCATGATCTGGAGATTGAGCGTTGACTCCAACAACAAGTCCAATTCCATGAATGAAAAGGTCAAGAAGGTAATTCCATTGGATAGGCTCTGCAGCCTCTCACCTAAGTGGCGAAAATAGTCTTCAAGACCGCTCCAAAAGTTCTTCTCAATGAAGGATTTCACTAGTCCCCATGGCTGTTTTCTGTAACGTAGCTCTGTAGAAACCCTGAAATGAAAAATTGTAGCAATGAAAAGCATCTCAAAGACCTTCCAAGCTATCACTGTAGTTTCCTTATAAGTTGGCTGTCCAGGTGCTAGTAAGAAACAAGCCAACATCTTCCAAGTATCTATTCAGATTTAGTTGGCTCAAATCTGTTTCCCTGCAAAAATTTTCACACCAGGTTTGTTGTCCCTGATCTAAATCTTTATCCAAAGTACCATTTCCCACAATATATGACCTACCCTGAAAGTAAGTCCTAGCTTGATTTTTACACATGTGCTCAATATAAGGCCTACCCCCCCCCCAAATAAGCCCTAATTAAGTGAGGTTAGTCGGTGGAGGACATCCCCCGAAAATAAGACCTGGTGCCTTTTTTGGTGGCAAAAAATATAAGACAGGGTCCTACTTTTGGGAAAACATGGTAGCTTCTTTGAAAAATTTATTGCTGAGTTACAGAGATTTCAAAAAAAACCCTATCCCGATCTTTACTGAAATGGCTCAGGAGCTACCAAAAATTACTGTCAGAAATGTATTGTTCCAGGCACAGAAACAGACACCAACCAAAATATTTCAGACAGAAGCCATCAAACTTAAACTCACCTGAGTCGGCATTTGTTCCTGGCAACACGCGTCAATGTGTAACGATTAATTGTGTAGAAATAATCGTGGTAAGGAACATCATGAGTTAGCACCTCGGCATCGATAACATAGCACTCACTTTCTTGGCTGGCTTTGTACATTGTCTGGGGAGAAGAGAAAAGCAGCACCATAAATGGTCATCATTTGGTCTACTGAGGAGGACACAAGGTCCCTATTTCAAGAAGGACCTCAAACCAAGAGACTTCAAAGGCTAAAACTGAGTTTCTTACCTGAGTTTCCGTAACGGTGGCAGTTTTTGGAGCCAGAGGGTTGGTGAGAGTGATGGTGTAGAGAATAACTCTGCTTTGATTGCCAGTGTCTTCCTTCTTCCATGGATGAAAAACAACATCTAAGGAGAAAGGGAAGCGAAGGGAAGGGAGAATGTTGCATCATAGAAGGAAGGCGATATAGCTTCAGTTCCCAAGGGAAAGAAAGAATATTCTCCCAAGACCAACTCCAAGATCAAGTGTTGCTGATGACCCCACCACCACTTAAGCTGGCTGATTCAACACAACAGACACTGGACGTTATTGTTTAGCATGAGTTCTTAACTTGGCTCAGTTCCATTTAATTCAAAGGTCTATTCTTGGTCCTTCCTTTTTTAAAAAATATAAAACTGATGCTGAGCCATAGATGATTGTTCTTGTAAAGACTGACTTTCTTCTGAACCCTTTCAGATCCAGAGATTGAAGGGCAGCATTAAGAGGAAGACACCAGAGTCAAAAAAAATACCTCCCAAATTTGATACGACTCTCAGGAATCTAAAAAAGTCTTACACGAAGTCTACAATCTATGCTGTATTTTATTTTTTATTCAAAACCAAATTCTTTCTCCTTCTTCCTTCTCCCACGATTTGTTCAAGTTCAGCCAAAGTAACACACACAAAAAAGAAAATTTGGAAAGTTCTGAGATATCAGTAAAAGAAAGTCAATAAAAGAGTAAGATGGTCTTTAAATCTGTGGAGATTCTCTGTCATCCAGCTCATGGTTATATCCCAAAGGTGCTTTTTCAAGAGGCAACTGGACTTTCGTGTTTGTTTCCATTTGAAGACGTTTCGCTTCTCATCTGAGAAGTTTCTTCAGTTCTGAAGAACTGAACTCCAGAACTGAAAAAGCTTCTTGGATGACGAGTGAAATGTCTTCAAGGAAAAACCAAGTCCAGTTGCCTCTTGAAAAAGCACTTTTCCAATGGTCCTTAAGTGTGTTTTGAAAGACTTTAATTTGCTTCAGTCAAAATGAAAGAAGCCCTGATGGGATTTTCAAAGACCGTAGATAGTTAAAAATAATAATAATTTTGATTGTGTCCAGGGACTTAAAGAACCTAAAAGGATTTTAAGCCACTTGCTGAACTTTCTCAGAGGATTGCATTTCTCTGGGAAATCCACTAGAATAAACAGAAAGCTGATTCCATCGCTGAAGCCCATCTAGTAATCCCTTTTACAATAAATTTGAGCTTCTTGAAGAAATAATCCAATGCTAATTGCGTTAACTGGAAAAATATTTATTCTTGCAGGTGAAAAAGGCTATTTTCTACAACTACAGCTTTCTAATATTATCCGAGAAGAGAACTAGGCAATGCAGGAAGATCAGAAAGAAGTGAGAACTCATCGTTGCTTGGGCCAGGGATTTTTAGAAATTTTAAATGAATTTTAGGAGGATTCATTTTCACCACCACCACATCCCAATCTAAATTTTTGGAACCCAAACCTTTAAAACTGCTATATTTTGGAGGTTAGAAAGGTTTATACATTGAAGAGTCCTGGTCCATTCACAGAACATTAAAAGCTTTGCAGATAAGGTCAAAAACTGTTTTTGTATCTAAAATGGGCTTGAAATCCAACATGGGTGAGATGAAGCCAGATGATAGACAAGGGGTTCACAACCCTAAGTCCTATGCTTGCAATGAATTTGTTTTCTTTTTGTGTTGTCACCTTCAGGAAGTGAGGGGAGCCGAATGTCAACTTATAAAATATTTCCATGGTCTTTTTAGAGTTGCCAGCAGAAAGGGAGTGGGGAGCAGTGCGGCAGCTTGCAAAACCGAAACTGCATTCCATAAATGTTTTCAAAGATAGTAACTACGTGAGTGAAGTTTCTGCCACAAAATTCTAACTGGAGAGCATGATTGATGACTCTTGGCTATGGGTGTGTCCCATTGGAGAATATGAATTATGATACACCCAGGGGATGCGGGGGGAAACCAGGGTCAAGGGTGACAATGAATGATGTGTCTCAAGTCGGCTACATCCAGGCAGTGCCAGAATGTTAACTCCCAATAAATCCTTTTGAAGTTTTGGAAGTTTGTTTGGCTCGAGACTCATAATTTAAATGTTGGTAACTGCCGGAGCCCTGACACAAGTTTGCTTACGGTATACAGGCAGTCCTTGAGTTAGGACCACAATTGATCCCAAAACTTCTGTTGCTAAGTGAGACAGTTGCTAAGTGAGTTTTGCCCCCTTTTACCATCTTTCTTGCTGCATTCATTAAGTAAATCAGTGCATTTGTTAAATCAGTGACATGGCTGTTAAGTGAATCTGGCTTCCCCATTGACTTTGCTCATCCGATGGTCGCAAAAGGGGATGATGTGACCCTGGGATGCTGCAATTGTCATAAATATGAGTCAGTTGCCGAGTGTCCAAATGTTGATCATGTGACTATGGAAAGGCTGCAGTGGTCGTAAGTGTGAAAAACGGTCGTTAAAAGTCACTTTTTTTCAATGCTGTTGTAACAGTCACAAAAGCAACAGTTGTAAGTTGAGGACTTCCTGCATGGGCTGATGAGGGCTTACCAGAAAACCGTCGTTGCTCCATGAAATCCCTTAAGAACTGAGAGTTTGTGAAGAGCAGGTCATAAAGCTTATCCACACTAAAGTTGAAGACTTCATTCATGTATTGTCGTCCATTCAGATCTTCATAAAAGGCCTGGACCTCCCCTGACGAACAAAGTGTAAAGCTAAACAGGTCAGATTCCTAGGACACCTATCCTGGTCAAGCAATAAAGAGTATTTTAACTCACTACAAAAATATAACATGGATGCTCCAATACGTGAAACAAGTCTAGGTCCAAACAGCTAAGCCCAACTCTGTTCAAAAAGTGAACCACAAATTCAAAAGCTTTAGAGGTCTTCAGGATAACATCTTCATCATCATTTTTAATGACCCCATAATCTCTTGTGGGGTGGAATCTGGGCAACGGAATGGAGCCGAGTGCTTACTGGCCAGATGCCCTTCTTGTTGCCAATGCAGAGTTATATTCAGCAGATATATACTCATCGTGCCCAGAGAGAGAAATATCTGCCTCTACCTAGGATTGAACTCACAGCCTCCTGATTGTAAGGTGGGAGGTCCACTTCTAGGCCGCCACACCACTCTGTCTTCAGGACAATAGGACCCACCAAAAATGCATCATTATGAACGCTACCATTCGAGATGCTTCTTCACAACTCAACTTTCTTCAATAACATCAAACTTTTCTATAGCTTAATTCTTACAATGGAATTTGCCATGAGAATATTCATGGAGCCTATAACCCTTAACCTAAAATTACAGATTCCCTAAGTAATTCAACACAGAAATAGTAATACAAAAGATTTCATGTTTCTGAGAAAAATTAAGGTGAGAATACAGAGATGCTGAATATGAAGGGACAGGGAACTCTTTAACTTGGAAACCCAAGTCAACTGGGTCAACTATGGTACTGAACATGGGTAAGACACAGAAGGACAATAAACCCTAACCCCACCATGACACCTGTGGATGCCAGCCAAGCACCTTCATCATGAGTCTCAGAGGAATCACTGAGTTCAGTTGGAATGTCCTCATTGTCATTGAAATCCAGAGAAGGAGAATTCACAGGGGCGATGATGTCAATTTTGTCTCCAATGAGATTCGCAATTGTCATCTCCTTCTCAACTGGTGTGTCCAGAACCTCTTCTTCTTCAGGAACGATCCCTTCATACTAGAAGGACATGAAGAAGAACGTCAATCACTGTTACCTTGGGGTAGCTGGAGCTGCCATCTGTCGCAACTATAACTGTAAGCTGGAGGAAAGGGGAAGGGGGAAGGGGCTGGAAAGAGGAGAAGGGAGGAGGGAGGAGGAGGACGAGGGGAAGAGGAAGAGGAAGAGGAGGAAGAAGAAGAAGAAGAAGAAG
>NW_020769350.1:6100627-6116168 GCF_900518735.1 Pseudonaja textilis
GAATAGAATAGAATAGAATAGAATAGAATAGAATAGAATAGAATAGATATTGGAATGTAGAGTAGAACAGAACAGAACAAAATAGAATAAATATTGGATTGTAGAGTAGTGTAGAGTGGAGTAGAGTAGAGTAGAGTAGAGTAGAGTCGAGTCTAATAGAATAGAATAGAATAGAATTCTTTATTGGCCAAGTGTAATTGGACACACAAGAAAATTTATCTTCGGTGCATAAGTTCTCATTGTACATAAAAGCTATAAGTGATAAATCATGATCATAGCCATCATAAAAACAAGAATTCATCATAAGATGCAACCCTTAATCACGGAATCAACACAAACCGTACTAGGAAACAAAACAAAACAATGTAAATCGTAAAGATAGAAGCCACAACATTATAAGGGGAGCAAATGCAAACTTTCAGGGTTCACCCATGGCAGAGAAAGTCAATGAGGTGGGCTGGAGAAGGCAACTCACCAAGGTTTCCCAGCGGAAGATGTTGCTGTAGAAACAAATCCAGTTTTCAGAGAGGTAGAGTCGTCCTTGCAAGAGAATATCTCTTTGAAGGGCACAGGAGTAATCTGTAGGAAAAGCCAGGCAGAGGGAGGGACATGATGTAGCCAAAAGGACATAAATATTTATAAAGGATGCAAAAATAACTGGATGTTTCTGTACACGGTAGAAAATAAACAGGGACCAGTTGGGTTTCTCGCAGTCTAAACAACGACAGCAGGAAAACAAATTTGGGTAGATGGACAAGGAAGATAAATAAAAGGGAGGGAAAAAGAAGCTGTTTTTGGCAGCGGGAATTGTTGAAGCATCTTTCAAACAGGGGCCCATTAACAAAGATCCTGGACAAACTACAGATTACACCCAGAAAAAAAAAATTACAATGCAGGTAGCTCTCGATTTAAGGCCACAATTGAGCTTAAAATTCCTGTGGCTAAGTGAAACATTAAAGTGAATTTGGTCCCCTTTTTAAGGACCTTTCTTTGCCACAGCTGTTAAGTGAATCACTGCACCGGTTGAGCAGGGGTGGGATTCAAATTTTTTAACAACCGGTTCTGTGGGTGTGGCTAAGTGGGCGTGGCCATGTGACTGGGGGAGTGTGGCTTCTTCTTCCTTTTTTTTGCAGGACTCCCCCCATTTTGGGGGCCTCCTGGGCCTCAGGGAAGCCTCCGGGGCGAAGCAGTAAGACAGTGAGGGGGATCCCAGCACAGCTGATCATCAGAACAGCTGATCATCAAAACAGCTGATCATCAGAACAGCTGATCATCAGAACAGCTGATCATCAGGAGAAGAAAAAGAGAGAAATACCTTAAGGAATGTCTGGGCGGGGGTGAATGCAGTCAGCGATGTTGTGCATGCACGTTAAGGACTAGGTGGGTGGGGCAGGGCAGATGGAGAGAGGCGGGGCCAGCCAGAGGCATGATTTGCCAGTTCTCCAAACTGCAGAGAATCATAGCAACCAGTTCTATAGAATTGGTCCAAACTGGTAGAATCCCACCCCTGCGGTTAAGTTAGCAACATGGTTGATAAGCGAATCTTGGCTTCCCCATTGGCTTGGCTGGTGAGAAGGTTGCCAAAGGAGACCATGTGATTCCCCCACCAGGATGCTTTTCAACCGTCATAAATATGAGTCAGTTGCCAAGCATCCAAATGAGACAAGCCTCTTCTCAAAGTTCCATTTTATTAGAGTTGTGTCATATCGGCACGTCTGGGAAAACCCAAATCTGAAAGTTCCAGGTTTTCCCTTCCCCCAAAGAAATTCAAAGTTGCATCCCTTGCACCCATCAGTCCATCACATGGCCCAATCAAATGTCGTCCCAACTGGAGACATCCCTTGTGCCACTCCTCTCCAGATGAAGGTAACTTGTCCTTGACCTCTAGAGAATCATGTTGTTGTGTCTAATCTTCCACCTCTCTATGCAATCCCCCCTCCCAATTGCCCAGGCAGACAAATGCGGCAGCCTCGAAGCTTCTAAGTAAAATATGCCTTCCAAGGATGACACATAAACCTTTCCCCTTCAGTAATAATGTATTGCTGTTAAGTAAGAAGATCGTAAATTTGGAAAATCTCTCGATAATCCATAGATAAAGGCTTTTTCCTCTTCCTGGTCTAAGGTTGTTCCAAACCAGTTATTCTCACCAGGTGGGTGAGAAGGGTGGGTGGAATTCCCCAAGCAGCTCCTGGCACCAGCCTAATTTGTTGTTTTTAACCCACTTTGATTCAAGTTACACAATTGTTGCAAGCTAAAAAAAGGCATGCTTTTCACCCGTGGGCACGCATAACTTCCAAAAATGAGGAGTCTGAGATTTAATCTAGATTGCCACTGCCGTTGGAGAAAGAAAGGTGACCAGATTTGGCTGCAGAAATACGGACAGCATTAAAGGTCAACAAAGAGATACAGAAAATTCCTTCCTTGCTGACATCCAGTCATGGTGTAGATTTTGGCAGCCAGGATATTACACCGATATAAGAATGAAATCTTTGCGGTTAATTATTAACGGGTTTAAATGGAGTTTTGTCAAGTTTGGCCCTTCACATTGTCATCGATTAAAAAGAAACTTTCCTTCTGTCCACTTGGAAAAAGAATAGGGCCTGTTTTACTACTAGAAGTTGCTAACTAGTTATCTTTTACTGTCATTAAGCTGGCTGACATAACACTTTCCTCTCCCTGCTCCTGGAAGTAAATTTCCTCTTTGAATAAAGAATCTAGCAAACTTGCCTTTAAAAAGTCACCGAAATGTAATATTGATTCAGACTTTGAGCTAATTAGGCGATAAGGGTAATTGTTCTGGAGCAAGACACTCAACTCTGTGACTTTTAACACTTTAGAGGCCAAATTTTCCTTAAATATGGAAATGAATTTTTTTTCCTGGAATTTTTTAAATATTGTATTAATCATAAGTTCATTTTTTTTCTGTTTCAGGCAAAAGTCTATAAGGAGTTTCTAGTCTGCAATAAATGTGGATTCAGTGCTGTCTTTTTTCCAATCGAAGAAGAAGTTGGAAATTTAGTTTTCAAAAGTTTTCAAAAGAGGTGTAGTTCAAAAGAGGATTCATTTTCAACCATTCTCGTCATGGTTAGCCGAAAGGTGTTTTTCAAACGGCAATTGGACTTCCTTGTTTTTTCTTCTTCTTTTTCCTTGAAAACATTTCGCTTCTCATTCAAGAGGCTTCTTCAGACTTGAAGAAGCTTCTTGGAAGGGAAGTAAAACATTTTCAAGGGAAATTCCCCCCCCCCGCCCCCCCAAAAAGTCCAGCTGCCTTTTGGAAAAAGCATCATTGGGACGCTTTGATGAACTGAAGAAAAATAAATACGACCAGACAGATTGATACCTTTGAACACCCCTTGAGTGAGACAGGGTGAGATGGAGAAATTTTCTTCCTGGACAAATAACAAACCTTTTCCCAGCCTCAACCGAAGAGGCTGGCTTTTATGATTCCTGAGAACAGGAATCAAAATTTTTTAGCAAACAGTTCTCTGCCCGGTTGCTGGGTGGGCGTGGCCATGGTGGGTGTGGCCTAGTCGACCTCCTGCACCATGGTTTGGAGGGGGGACGTTTTCACCCTTTGTGGGCTCCGGAGGCTTTCCTCGAGCCTCCAGGAAGGGGAAAATGGCGTCCTCAGGCTCTGGAGGTCCTCTGGAGGCTGGAAACAGGCCCATTTCCGGCCTTCTGCAGCTTCCAGGAGACCTGTTTTTCACCCTCCCCGAGCCTCCATGTGGGCCCTGTACTTACCTGGGGTCCAAAACAGGCTGCATGAGGGGAGGGGTAGCTACCAGTTTGGTATCGGTTCACCCAAACTAGGGAGAATGAGTAGGAGGCCACCCCTGCTGGAGAACCTTTGCCTTGTCGCCGGCCTGGAAAGAAGGGAGGATTGTCTTACCAACAATGAGGCGCTCCGTCTCGGGAAGCTGCTTGAAAAGTTTCCTGAAGTCTTCATTCCGTTGTTTGTAGGTGGGACTCAACACCTGGGAAGAGTGGAAGGACCGTTAGAAGGAAAAGGAGCTAAAGGAAGATCAGAGGAACAAGCTGGGAAAACTTCTTTATTCTCTGTCTACAAAGACTCATCCCGCCCCCCAAGGTGTGCTCAACTCCTGGGAGGAAGGGAAGGAGGGAGGGAGGGAGGGAAGGGGAGAAGGAGGGAGACGGGAGAGAAAGAGGAGAGGGAGGGAGGAAGGGGGAAGAAGATAGAGAGAAAGAGAGAAAGGGGAGAGAGGAAGAAGGAGAGGGAGGGGGAGAGATTTGAAGTAAGCAAGCAAAAGCAATTGATATGTAGACAGACAATGATAGATAGATAGATAGATAGATAGATAGATAGATAGATAGATAGATAGATAGATGATAGAAGGAAGGAAGGAAGGAAGGAAGGAAGGAAGGAAGGAAGGAAGGAAGGAAGGAAGGAAAGAAAGAAAGAAAGAAAGAAAGAAAGAAAGAAAGAAAGAAAGAAAGAAAGAAAGAAAGAAAGAAAGAAAGAAAGAAAGAATCTAAGTCAGGCAGAAGGACCATCCATTCCTTCCCTATTATTGATGCCTTAACACTGAATAGTGAAGAAGGTACTATCTGCACCAAACAATTATTGAACATTGTTTTTATTAAAGAAAATCTTGTTTTGAGAGTCGCATCCTCATCCTCATCCCCATAATTTCTCCTTCGTATTAACCAAGAGTAAAGCACTAAGCGATAGTTCAGGATTGAACTTGCAAACCCTTCCGCGTAGCAGCAACAAGACGCTTCTAAGCAAGAAGGAGACGGGCATCTTTAGGGGACCCGTTTTGGACAAGACACCACTCACAGCTGGAATTTCTTCCCAAGCTGAATCATGATCATCTTCGGGAAAATCGCACAGCCATTTCAAGTGGCAAAGCAGGCACGGGTCCTCCAATTCCAAGAGAAAGCTCCAAAGAATTCCACATTCGGAGAGGACATCCATGGCTGCCGCAGCGTCTTCTGTTCTTAAGTCTTCACCGCCACACAGGACAAACGTCCTTTACTTTCCACAACTGTTCACCAAAATAAGAAGCCGCAGTGGATGCTTGCTTGAGGACACGAGACTAATTTTCCCCATCCGCTCCTGGGTGGCTTTGGAGACTCCAAGAGGGTAAGGAAAGCAATCCACTTGTCCAGGACAATTTGAGAAGACCACGTTCGTTCGCAACCTCGAGTCCAATCACAGCTCCCTTGCTTCACCGCACGTCACAAAGGGTGCCTCAAGCTGGAGGCGCTCCAACATTTCTGCTCTCTGAAAAGTTGTGTCCAGGGATCAAGTTCTATGCTCTGGACAGGGTCATGCTTCTAATTCCAGAGATCCACGGTGTCGAATCTTCGCCATTCTAAACCGTAGCGAGAAAGCACAAAATCTGTCACAAACAAACTGAACTTCAGATGTTTTATTCCCACCCACCCCCCCAAAAAACAAAAATCAATCTTGCAGAATCTTCTCGCATCTGGGACTTATCTTTGGAGGAGCTGCAAAATATTCCTTCTGGTTCAAGTTTTCCCCTCTGAATCCAGGATGAGCTCAACAGTAATTTCTGAATTCACTCCGTTACCAGTTATCACGGGGGGACTTTCCTTGCTTCCTCTCTTCTCTGAAGAGACAGTTTTGTTCTTGGCTTATTTGTGTGTGTGTTTCTCCCTCCCCTCTACTTGTAGAAGAAGCGGGTGGGAAAAAGACAACTGAAATGTTTTGCACATGCTTTACATTTCAGCCTCTGGGTGATTGTGTTGGCCAATGCCCTGGAGTAACCCAGCCAGGGCCCTCCCATCCAGCAGATGTTTCCTGTAATGCAAAGTTGCTGGGCTGAGTTTGTTTTGGAGGGTGGAGAGAAGACGACACCAACGAGAGCCAATCTCCGAGCGTGAAATCCCAAATCCTCCCTCGCTGGGGACTGTTTTGGTTGAACTCTCGGCATGGATCTTTGAGAACAGCCTGGTTGGGTTCGAGTAGAAACGGAGCTCCCTTTCACTCAACTCCACTATCCCACCTTCTAGGAGGCGTATCAAGAACTTTGGAGAACTTCCTTCGCTGTTTGCTCACGTCTTCAAAGGAACACCTTCTCGGTCTTTTCAAACTCATTTGAACTTGAATGACTCGCTAAGAGAGGTAAAGTTAGGATTTGAAAGCGTAATGCAAGTTTATAGTAAAGTGCAGCCCCAAATCACAAAGTGAAGTGAGGCTCATCCACGTGAGCAATGAATAAATCTTGTCTGAAGCCATTCTGAGGTCTTTCCAGGGACTTCAATGACAATTCCCGTCTTTGATAACTGTCAGCCTCTCTTTGGCTTGAAACAGTTCAGTAAGTCGAGGAAACTTTTCCATGGAATGGAAAAGAATCATTACTGGAAGTTGACTTATTATTTATCATATAGTGCATTCACATCATAATTTCGATAAAAACATAAGAACTAAAGTTACAAAATACAGAATAGAATAGAATAATTGAGTTGGACGGGACCTTGGAGGTCTGCTAGTCCAACCCCCTTCTTAGGCAGGAAACCCTACACCACGTCAGACAAATGGTTATCCAATCTCTTCTTAAAAACTTTCAGTGTTGGAGCATTCACAACTTCTGGAGGCAAGTTGTTCCACTGGTTAATTGTTCTCACTGTCAAGACATTTACCCTTAGTTCTAGGTTGGTTTTCTCATTGATTAGTTTCCATCAATTGCTTCTTGTCCTGCTTTCAGGTGCTTTGGAGAATAGCTTGACTCCCTCTTCTTTGGGGCAGCCCTTGAGATATTGGAAGACTGTTATCATGTCTCCCCTAGTCCTTCTTTTCATCAAACTAGACATTTCCAGTTCCACCAACTGTTCTTTATATGTTTTAGCCTCCCGTCCCCTAATCATCTTGGTTCCTCTTCTCTGGACTCTTTCTAGAGTCTCAAAATCTTTGAAATATAAACTCTGAAATATTATAAATGTACATCTGATTACACTTTTTTTTGCTTCATTTGTCACAGCCAGGAAATCAGCAAAGCCTCTACTGAGGCTTCTATTTTGGCATTCTGGCTGTATATGTTGGATAGATGACTTATGAATAAATGACCTGAAGACTACCTGTATTTGCCCTTGCAGTTTGGGGGGTAAAGCCAACTTCATGGTTTATGTAGAATACCAGCTGCTAAAAGCAACCTTGGTCTACTCTGGGCGAAACCAGAGTAACTGGTAGATGGTAGATGGAACACTTCTGAAAACAATGGAGTCTTTTCAGTGCTGGATTGATTGATGGCTCCTCCTCTCTTGAGGGATAGGTGGATGGGTGGAGGGATGGATCGATGGAGGGATGGAGAAGCCTTAGAAAGGTCAGAAAGATCTTATCTCTCCCTGCCCAAAGTGGAAGGAAACAACCCTTGAAGAAACAGAGAAGGGAGTAAACATTAACTCTACAGCAAACAGAAGGAGCTGGGACAGTCTGGTACAGGAAGAGTAGAAAGTTAATGACTGGGTGGGTAGTGAGATGGATGACGTAGCAGGAGACACAATGGCTCGGGCTCTTGGGTTGGTTGACCTCTTTCAAGTGCGTGTGTGGCAGGATGGAAGCGTTTGGTGCTAATGTGGCTTCCAAAGCTGACACGAGGCGCTTTTGGTCACAAAAACCCAGCCGAACGTAGCAGAAGGAAATCAAAAGAGGGCACAGGACAGAAGCAGTGGCAGGCGGGGAATCTGCCCAAGCCAATAAGAACCATGAGAAGAGACGAGGGTCATCAGATCCAAGAGTTGAGGGTCATGAAAAGGTAGAACGATCAGAACACAAGATGGTGGGAAGGAGAAGTTACCGTGTTGACCTCAAGAACAACTACAAGGCAAGAGAAGACTTGCATGATTGTGATCACTGTGCTATAGCTCAGCTAAAGTAAAAATAAAAACTATAAGTGCAAAACACACACAATTATCATCTTTTGCTGCTTTTCTTTTATTTGCACTGAGCCAAAGGCCTCGGTTACAGGTATTGACAGATGACGAGACAGCCAATAATACTGGAATACATTCAATCAGAAATATATTTAACAGAATAACAAGAGTTGGAAGAGAGCTTGGAGGTTCGTCTAGTTCAATCCCCTAATTTGTGCTTCAGGAGAGATCTATAAACAGAGTGTTTTCCTGCATTTCATACCAGTTGAAGAATGCATTAATCTGAGATAGGGGCTAACATTAAAAAAATTTTCAGTATGGTTGAAGGAATGGGTGAATTTAACCAATAAGAGAATATTATTCTTAGAAGACCATGACTTGCAGAGGGGGTGGCATGCTTTTTTATGGGGTGTAGGGTAAACTAGCCAGAAATATTTCCACAGACACCTAATCAGAGACTCATTATTAACTAATTGGAAGAAAATACGGAAAAACCACTATTTAAAAATGCCAATTTGGATTTCAACAATGGAGGCGATGATTCACCCAAATAATCTGGCTATCACTAAAATGATTAAATATAAGGACCTATTGGATACACAAGGAAATTTGAAATCGCGGCAAGAACTTCAAGAGCGGGGACTAAAAATTGATCAGTGGGCATATCTTCAAATTCAAAGTAGATATAAACAGGACAAGAAAGAATTCGTAATTAACAGTAAACTCCAGCATTTAGATAAAATTTTATTAGGATCAGGCAAAAAAAATATAACAAAATTTTATAATTATTTATTAGAAGTAGAATTAGAAGAAGAAATTGTAAAAGGGAACATGATAGCCTGGAGTAGGAATATAGGACGTAGCATCACCATAACAGAATGGGAAAAGGTCTGGGGTAGAAATAATAAAATTACAAAATTGGTAGCATACAAAGAAAATGCCTATAAAATGTTTCACAGATGGAACCTTCCTCCTTCGAGATTAGTGAAGATGCACCCCAATATGAGTCCGAATTGCTGGAAATGCAAAAAAAAAAAAAAAGAGGGAACTTTTTTCCATATGTGGTGGTCCTGTACAGAAGCTCAAAAATATTGGCAGAAAATTAGAAATTGTCTGGAAGAAATGACAAGAGAACAGATCGAATTCAAACCAGAGTCCTTTCTGTTAGGGATCTTTGATAAACAAATATTTTTAAAAAATGAAATATATAATAATACACATTTTGACAGCAGCCAGATTGGCTTTTGCACAATGTTGGAAGCAGCCTCATGTTTCATCAGAGGAGATGATCATTCAAAAAATTTCAAATTGTGCAGAAATGGACAAATTAACTTTGGCATTAAAAAATAAAGACACTTCAATATACTACAACAGCTGGAACTGCTGGTACAAATGGATAGACCAAAGATAGACTTTACATTAAAAGGCAAAAGAGGATAGGATAAATTAATAGTAGTGATACACAGATATACGTAAGGATTAGGTGTGTGCATATGGCATAACATAAGAATAAAAAAGAGGTCTTACAAACTGTTGAAGATGAGAATGTTTTTAATTGTTTTCTATTTTTTTCTTTCTATTTTCTTCTCCCTTTCTTCTTTTTCTCTCTTTCATTTATGTATGTGTTGTTGTGTTCATTAAACAACCATGGCATTTGTTCAATGACGGTCGCAAAACAAAGTTCTAAAGTTGGATCTAGTCATGTGGGGGGGCTCTACATCATGACTCACAAAGGAAATTCTGAGTTCTGTTACAGTCTTAAGTCAAGGACCACCTGTGTAATAGATTGTCACCTGACACAGCAAATCCTCATGGGGAGTGGAGCTATGGAGACAGCTATGAAGCTGAGATGCCTGCTAATAATCCAGGCTAACACGCTCAAATCAAGTGAAATGGTCAAAACATGCAAAATAACATGGTTCTAGGAAGCTAGGCGGGATAGTGCTTGGACAGACACAGGATTCTACCAATGAAAGCCTACAGGGGAGATTTTCTTTAAAAAGTGGGAAGGTGAGATGAACTTTTGCAGATTAGAAAGTTCACGGGAACCATAGGATGGGAAGGACTAGCAAAAGGGAGGTCACAACAGGAAGGAAGGCTGGTGGGAGGTCAAATCATCAGCAAAAACCTGCAAGAATAGAGCTGGTGCCATCACGGCTTTACCATCTGTGGTCTTCTAAGAAGCTACAAGTTCTGAGTCCATTCTAAGGCGGTAGAGGTTCTACAGCTCCATAGATCAGGGGTCTCCCACCTTGGCAACTTTAAGACTTGTGGACTTCAACCCTGGGAGTTGAAGTCCACAAGTCTTAAAGTTGCCAAGGTTGGAGACCCCTGCCATAGATAACTGTTTTATTAGTAATAAGTGGCCCATACAATGAGCAGGAACATTAGTTGAGTTTCTTTTGGGGTTTTTTTCTTCAGAATTTAAAATTATAGGCATCTCTCAAATCTAGATAGTATCCAGAATTTTTTTTTAATGTTTCCTTTCAGACCATTATTAGAATTATAAAACAGAACCAGGGACCCTTTCGGGACTCAAGAGCATAATGAAAAGTGGGATTTTGATGTTTTTGATTTGGGAAGGAAGGAAACCAGCCCTATTCTATCAGCACTGTTTTCATCTGGGGAAAAACGAGCGGGAGGACGAGGAAAAATAATAATCCAGCAATAGAGCGGTCTTTGCTTACTCTTCGGATGTGTTGTCTTTCATGCTGAAGGTTCATGGAGGAGAAACAAGGTGACATAAATAAAAAAAAACAAGGACAGGACAAGTGCTGCTTGCTTTACATGCATGTATGAAATACAAAACCCACCACAGAACGTTAGCCAAACCATCACCTAGCCTTTGAAAGCAATTGCAACATTTTAGCCCTCAACCTCTTAATATCACAAACTTCACACCAATGATTTGTTCTTGTTGGAAGATGTTTGGGGACGACCATCTATGAAAAGACACTTGGGAGGTCTTATTGGCTGACTACACTGGGGTTCTGAAAAGTAGACTCCATTGGAGTCTACTTGGCAACTGTCAATCATGGATAATCCCCTACGATACAATTACTCATGTTGTACAAACACTATTATTTAGTAACGCGGCAAGCAGCTATCACTACGAGCCAATTTCAATGCTATAATTATTGTTCTTGCTAGAAGTTAAGGTGCTGGACTAGGCGTGGGGAGATCTAGGCCTTAGGCCCAGAACCAACTGGACCACCTTGGATTATCTCTCTCTTTTAGCAGGGCAAAGATGGTGTCAGCCATGGAAGCCCTGTTTGTATTAGCCATATAATTTTTAGAAGCTTCGGGGCTGCCACAGTTAGTGCCTGGGATTTGGGGAGGGGGGGAATCCTTAGTGAGTAGTAGATTAGACTCAACAACAATCTTCTCAAAAGTCAAGGCCAAGTCATCCTGCACCTGGATGGAAGTGGGTGAAGGTTTGGCTTCGGATAGGACGACGTTTGGTTGGGCCATGTGATGGACTGATGGATCTTTGATTTTTACTTGGGGAAGAGAAAACCTAGAAGTTTCAGATTCGGGTTTTCCAAGATGTGCCAACACGACTTCTTTAATAAATTCTTCCTTGGATGGACTTTCGTCTCTGAGTGCTAAGTGGAATTGGGGAGTTTCTTTGGAATGCTGACAAACACACATTGACTTGTTCCTCTGGTTGTCAAGAGTCACATTACGACTTGAAAAAAAAAAGGTTGCCTAGAAAATCTACGTGTACATGTTGTACACACACACAATCTAGACAGATAAAGGAAATAAAAGAATTCAAATTGAATTCCTCCATGCTTTCAGGGGACTTTCTTTTAAATCTTTAACTTTACACAAAAGGACATGGTATAAGATACTTTAAAACATAGTCACGATAAATTTGTTTTACAGTATACCTGGATTAGTGCCAGGTTTTTGTTGTTTTAATGTTTTAAGTTAACAATTGTACATATCTTTTAATTTTTGATTGGAAGCTTCCCAGACTTGGCTGAAAAGTGGCTGCATAAGTGTTCTCAATAAATAAATAAATACGATCATGGTCTGTTTTTAAAAGTATTAATGAAATACAAGGCAAAAAAATCCGACTGAATGAAAGACTAAGGATGGAAGAAGAGAAGTCTGAAATTATATCAAAATGTCAGTTTTGGGCATTCAAATTCACAAGAGCAAAGAAGAAGAGAGCAACAAATTTAATTCGCTTGGCACACGTACAAAGCCAAAGAAAGTTGCTAAATGGAAAGCAAAAAAGGGGATTTCCTAAGGAGAATTAGTCTACCATGGGATCAATTCACCACCCAGGAAAACGGTTTCTCAAACACGCATAATGCAGAGAGCACATTTCAACTTAACAAAGTTCCTTCGTCTGTGTGTCACGGCTCCTTTGCAGCGGAAACTGTCAGATAATCTGAAACATTATCTCCTGTTTTGTACAAAGCATGATTTAAAGCTTCAGAAGAGGTCAAGTTATTCAACCAAAAGTTAAAATAAAGAAACTTTTTGCTTCAATATTTAAGGGATTAAGACCACATATGGGGCGGGGGGAGGGGGAAAGGTTTGCTGGTGTCTCGGCTAAAATGTAAGACACTGCATGGAGTGAAAATAACTAGCAAATGTTTCTTCTATTTAGATCCAGAATTCTCCATGTGTTTTTTTCCCAGGAAAAGAACCCAAACAGGCCCCCAACATACATTTAATGCGTGCTTATGAAAGTCAATCCATCAGTATTTCCTATATAACACCCTTAGATGTGGAAAACAGAAAATTCAGGGACAAAAGGAAAAGAGCGTATTAAAAATTGTATAAAACATAACATTAGTTCCCTTCTGAATACACCCACTTATTCTGCGTCTGATTTCCTGTCTCTTTGGGCTCGATAAAACTTGCCATTTTCTAAGGACTTAGCAAAAAAATTCAAGAGGTGTTAGGTAGCTCCTTATCTGCCTAGCAAATTTGATTAAAAAGTGTTATTGGAGTTTTCTTATGCTGCAGCTCACTTTATCAGAGGCGCAATGAATCAGAAAAACTTGAATAAAATGGGCTCGTTAGAAAAGAGACCGTGTGATTCCTTTTGATGTTTTGCAACCACAGACTAAGGATCTAGCAGTCACAAGGGGCTCTCTACACAAAAGAATATCTATGATTTAATATATGGTTCTTGCTAATAAAAAGCTAATATCCATGGCGACTCCCAAATCTGCACTCATTTCATGTATCCTTCTTTTCAGGCTGAGGAATGAAATTGCAAAAGCTCATATATTGCCAACTATCTTCTCTTCATGCAAGCAACAATATACATACATATATACATACATACATACATGAAAAAGCTGAAATACTTACATTGTACCAACTCTGGCTTTTCTGTGAAGAGAAAATAAAAATAACAAACAGGAAAAAAACACACACAATTAGTATGGACATTTCAGGAGTAGGCAATGGAAGAAGAATGAGGGTGGAGGGAAACTTGACAACCACCTAAAACTTTGGAAATGTTATGCCAAGCATTGGCTAACATCTGTGAAGCTAGACACGATGGAGAAACAAAATTGAACTTCATGGTTTGTAGAATGGACTTAGCAAGTTTTTAATCACAACCTGTTGGCCAAACTAGAACATAGATTGTCAACAGCAGCTGGTCCCAAGTCTTACCCAGGAACGTCATTTACACTCAGAATTTCTTTCTAAATCAGGAAAATCCAAGCACTGATCAACGGGCTTTCATTTTTGAGTTTTTATATCAAATGCCAAATACACAATAGAAGGGACACAAGAGACCTTAACTAGGCATTTTAAAGCTGGAACCTGTGTTGCAACACTAGAAGTTCAATCGGATATGTTGTGCAGACTTCAAAAATGGGTCCTGTTCCTTACTCATTTCAGATATTAATTTAATTTACAGAAATGATACGGCCAATTATCTTACATTTATTTATCTGTGGGGCTTGCAGTATAGTATACAAGATACATAAACGGCAGGAAGTGGGTGCCCTCGAAGAGAACTTTTGAGATTTAATCTGATTGTCAGAACACGTCCGGTGTTATGTAAAATTCTTGGTTGTGTTTTCTGCCTGAAGGAGAATAAAGGCGCAGATAAAAACCTGGGCAGAATTGAAGGGAGTGTTAGATGACACAGTTAGGTGCCACCCAATTCTCTCTGTGATGGTGTTTGTGTCTAAAAGGCATCTATTCACCGACTTCTTCAACTCTGCGGTTTAAATCATGTTTATGTCTTGATGTTTCTTAGGCATCGTTGTTGCTACAGAGAAAAAGTCAACACAGACAACCTCTTTTTTTTAAAGTTATAGAGTACTTCTGGGGTTTGGGCGAGTTTGGGAAGGGAAACATACCTTCCACAGTTAAACCCACATTCACTTCTGTTTACTTAAGCAAACAATAGACACAGACAGTTTCTTGGGCTGTTCAAATGAGAACAGCTTCACACAGATCTCAGCTCAGTCTCTTTCAGCCTGAAACAAAGGATGATTCAGCCTGGCTGAATGTGGCAACCTTGAAAAAAAAAAGTAGGCAAATCCAGGTTGAGAAAGACAATCAAAATGTAGTAGTGAGAAGGGAGCCAGAGCCATCCAGCTTGCAAGCCAACACTGTTTTCCAACTCAGCTCTCAGACTCCCAAGAGCTAAGATAGGAGTCCCCAAACTTGGCAACTTGTAGACTTGTAGACTTCAACTCCCAGAATTCTCCAGCCGGCATAGCCAAGGTAGGGATCCCTAGCCATCAAGAGCAAGAGCCAGCCATCAAGAGCTCAGGTAGGGGTCCCCAAACTTGCTATGCTGCCTGGAGAGCTCTGAGAGCTGAAGTCCACAAGTCTTAAAGTTGCCAAGTTTGGAGACCCCCGAGCTAAGATGGTGCTTGTGTCAGGTTCAGTGTGGATTTCAGATGAACTAGGATGAAATACACTCTGTTTTGTTGATCGGTTCCAGCCCTCGGATCCACCTTGGAGAAATATTCAGAAATGGAAGTTATCCAAAGGATAGGCTTTAAGGAATGTGCCCCATCCTTGTTTATTTCCAAAAGTTTTGGCTCCCGGTCATTCTCCTGTGTTTTAGAGTGTTCATTTTTGAGATCCTCAAAGATCTCTTTTGAGAGTCAATTCTTGAGATCGTTTTTTAAAGCACAGATTAATGTCCCTTCTGACATTAGCAACTGCAGGTGGGAGAAACAAAACAAGGTGTTTTTCTTCATGACCGCAAGTCTTTACCTACAGTATATAAAGACTTCCCCTCCCTTGGGTGGATTGCAAATGCTTTCACTCTGATGTCTTATTTGGTTTGGCCTCGTGGGTTGCAACTAGAGCTTAACTGCCAGTTTTGGATCTGATTAGCAAGGAGGAGCTTTTAGGGATGGTATCTTGTATGAAGACTCCCTACCAAGAACACCCCTGCCAAAGAATTCTATTTGAGGTGGTTCTCTTTCGACCCGATTTAAAGACAGTTCTTTTAATGTTTGCCAGCCAGCCAGAGTCAACTCTAGATGAGGTGGGTGGCACATAGGTAATAAAAAAAATAAAATTTAAATAGAATAAAAATTTAAATAGAATAAAAAATTTAAAAAAGAGTAGAATAGAATAGAACAGAACAGAACAGAACAGAACAGAACAGAACAGAACAGAACAGAATAGAATAGAATAGAATAGAATAGAATAGAATAGAATAGAATAGAATAGATAT
>NW_020769350.1:6133087-6150587 GCF_900518735.1 Pseudonaja textilis
CGGTCCTTCTGTCCATCCACCTCCCTCAGGAGGACACAAAAAATAAATCTGCCTTTTTTTTGTTTTTGTTTTAAACGATTCTAGGGATGGGGGGAGCCGAGGTGAGAGCAGCAACAGAGGGGAGAGGAAAACTACTGGGCCAGCCAGGCAAAGGGGGGGGGAGGGAGCCCTCCCCTCCTGATTGAAGGGGCTGGTGGGGGGCGCAAGGAGAAGGAGAGAGTCTATGCCTCTCTCTGCAACATGATGTCATAGCACACTGGCTGCTTCCCTCCCCCCCCATGCTACAAACGCACAATCCCAACGCCACACTCCCTTTTTTTTTTGCGCTGGAAGGGAGAAGGAAGAAGCAGCTGCCGCCAACATGGATTCCGGATTTATGCCACTCACTGCCCCTTCCTCCTCCTCCTCCTCCTCCTTCGGGCAGCTCTTGCGCTGCCCTGCAAAGCCTCCGTCCCCCCCCCACCCCAGGGCAAAAGAAGGCAGCCTCCATGCCCCATCCAGAGAGAGAGAGAGAGAGTGAAAGAGAAAGAGAAAGGAAGAGAGAAGCCAGTTGCACCAACCTTGCAGCCATCGGGGAGAAGATCCTGCAGCCAAGCCTTGGCACTCCATTCATTCATGCGGTTGGGGGGGTGGTAGGGATGGAGTCCGGGGAGGGGGGACCTCCGGGGAGGGGGGACCGGTGAGGAGGGCCATGCCCCTCCTGCACCATGGCCAAAGCCCTTCTTCCCCCAAGAAGAGGGAAGGGGGCTCTTACACCAGGAGGGACCCCCTGCTCTCCGCAGGATGGAAGCAGCATCACCTATCCTCAGCAGCCATCGCCAAAACCCACAGCTGCGGCCGGTTGGTCGCGCCCTCCCCTCCTTCCCCCACCCAGATCAGGGGGGGTTTGGGGGACCCAGGCTCCGCAGAGAGTCTTCCTTCTTTCCTTGCCCTCTTTTCTCCTTCGGCTCTCTGCCTTACACGGATGCTCTCTCTCTCTCTCTCTGTCTCTCTCTCTCTCACACACACACATGCATGCGCGCCCACAGTCAGGCACAAGCTCGCTCACACACTTCGCGAGCAGGCAAGGGGGCCTGGACCTGCCTGTTTACATAACGCACCCACGCTTTGATCGGGAGGGAGGGGAGAAGGGGGCTTGGTGGAGACCCCCCCCCACACACACACACCTCCCCATTCCTCCCTCTCTCTCTCTCTCTCTCCCCTTGGGCTGTTTTCGGCTGCGACGCAGCTTGGAGAGTGAAAGGGCCAAGTGAACAAGGCAACTGACAGGCTGTCCAAATCATTCAAAAGAAATCCAAAAGAAAATGCAAAAGAGAGAAGGGGAGAGGGAGAGAAGGAGAGAGAGAGAGAGAGAGAGAGAGAGAGAGAGAGAATTTTTAGAAGCCAAAAAAGTTCTTGGCACGGTTTTCAGATGACTCTCACCAACTTCAGGATATGATTTTTTTTTCAACAAGCCCCTGGCCCTCCCTGGCTCTTAGCTCAGGCAGGCAGTCCTCAATTTACAACGAATAATTTAGATGACTGTTCAAAGTTGCGACGGCCCTGAAACAAGGGCCTTAGGACCTGAAAGGCAGCTGGGCGACTTTGGACTTCAACTCCCAAAAACTGGAGAAGAATTTCCAGGTGTTGAAGTCCACAAGTCTTAAAGTGGCTGGGTTTGGAGACTCTTCTTCTTCTTGGGCCATATCCATCATCGGATGTTGGCAATCATGTTGGCGATCCTATTTTTATCAGCAGCCGCATGAAAAAGGGCTGCTGAGTTTTGTCCAATCCAGTCCCTTAGATTTTGAAGCCATAATGTTCTTCTTCTACCCGGACCTCGTTGGCCTTCAATCTTTCCCTGGAGGATTAAGTAAAGTATGGCCTATTTTTTCCAGGGGTTGCATCACATGTCCAAAATATTATAATTTTTGCTTCTTTTATGTTTTCGATGATTTCCCTTGGCTTTCCCAGGTGGCATATCACCTCCTCGTTTCCGATTTTATCAACCCAACCCAACTTATACGTAACGGCCACCTGTAAATCCACGTTTCAAATGCTTCTAGTCTCTTTGTGGCTTTCTAGTCTCTTCAAGTAGAGTCTCCAATGGATTTCAGACACCAAGGCTAGCCCAAATCCTCTATCTGAAAGGGATTCCAGGGATTAGGAGAGATGATCCATCTCAGTTAAAGTTGAACGGTGGGGTATTCTACCAGTTCGGCCAGGTTGTCCCGAACCGGTAGCAGCGATGACCACCAAAGACCGAACCAGTTCTCTCCGCCGTTCTGCTGTTGGGCTCACCCATCCTCCCAGGCTCCCATACTCAACTTTATCCCCTACTTCTGAAGCGCAGCTGCTATGCACGGCACAGCAGAGTGCTGCACAGAGGCTGCTTTGCACGGCACAGCAGAGTGCTGTGCAGCAGCTGCTTTGTGCGGCACAGCAGAGTGCTGCGTAGCAGCTGCTTATGCGATTGGGAGTGGGCAGGCTTGCAGGAGATGAGTTGGAACACCTCTGCGCCTGCACGAGGGGCGCGTTTGGCGCACGCATGCCCACAAAGTGTGTGCACACACAAACAACGCGTGCCCACCAAGCCACGCCCACGAAACCGGTGGTAAAACTTTTTGAATCCCACCATTGAGGTTAAGGCACACATAGCTCATTCCTCTTTGGCAAGGAATCTCCATGACGGATCATTGTTTATCGCGGATGAGGAAGGTGGACACCTTCCTCATCATTTAACGAGGCTTTTTCAAAACAAACAAGCAAACGGCCCTTGGCCCTTATGGCTCTAAGGGGAGTACAAGTATACAAACCCCGATTCCTGGCTTTCCGTGGTGGGTCACAGAAAAGAGAGGGAATGAAGCCAGGCTTCTGGGGTGCTAAGAAAAGCCAGAAAAGAGCGGGACCATCTGCAACAAAGTGGTGCTCTCATTGCAGCCCTGGTCAAAAGGGCCCAGCAGAGATTATGCTACCTGAGACTTCTCAGAAAACAACAACGGAATGCAAAACTGCTGGTAACTTTCGCTGCACCATAGATAGTATCTTAACTTACTACACTTGTGTCTGGTTTGCTAATTGCACAGTGGCAGATAGGACAGTGCTCCAGAGGGTGAACGTCATTGCCCAGAGGATCATGGGTTGCCCTCTCCCCTCTTTGGAAGAGCTTTCTAGCTCCCGCTGCCTTAAGAAAGTTCAAAATGATCTCAAAGATCCATCTCATCCTGGGAACCCTTTTTGGGAACTATTACCATCTGGCAGACGGTACAGGATAATAAAAACAAGGACAAACAGCTTCTATCCCAGCGCAGTAGCTCTGTTGAATTCTACTGTATAGTGCAATATTAATGCAATATCAGGGGTTTTCAATTCAGTGTGTGACGTGTGAGGGATGTGTGTTTGTGTTTATTTTCATAGTCATAAATTGTACACTGAAGAAGGTATTTAATTTCATTGTACAGGTGCCATGACAATAAAGTAAACTAAATTAAACTAAACAAGCCACGTATCGACATCTTAAGTGCAAAGCACAACAGGGCCCTTCCTGGTTAAGAACATAATCTAGGATTAAGCGAAGGTCAGCTCCCTCTTTGCAGGGAAGGGAGACAGAAAGAAACTGATTAGTTCTCGTTAAAGATGCAGGCCTCCTTATAGACACTCCTCGACATACGACCACAATGGAGTCCAAAATTTCTGTCGTTGAGTGAGACAGTTGTTCAGTGAATTTTGCCTCATTGTAGGACCTTTCTTGCCACCGTTATTAAGTGAATCATCAGTCACAGTTGATAAGTTAGTAACCTGGTTGTTAAGTGAATCCTGTTTGTCCAGTAATGTTGCTTGTCAGAAAGTCACAAAAGGGGATCCCATGGCCCCGGGACATTGTGACTGTCATAAATATGAACAATCACTAAATGAACTGTTGCAAATTGAGGAATCTCTTCCAGGGATCCATCCACTGTATCAAGTAGAATTATAGTAGAGTGGAGTAGGAATGTAGAATGGAATGGAATGGCATGGCATGGCATAGCATGGCATGGCATGGCATAGCATAGCGTAGCGTAGCGTAGCGTAGCGTAGCGTAGCGTAGCGTAGCATAGCATAGAATAGAATAGAATAGAATAGAATAGAATAGAATAGAATAGAATAGAATAGAATAGAAAATAGAAAATAGAAAATAGAAAATAGAAAATAGAATAGGGTAGGGTAGGGATAGAAGCAGAGAATAGAATAGAATAGAATAGAATAGAATAGAATAGAATAGAATAGAATAGAATAGAAGACTTGGAAAGGGACCTTGGAGGTCTTCTAGTCCAACCTCCTGCTTAGGCAGGAAACTCTATACTCATTTCAGACCAATGACTGTCAACTCTCTTCTTAAAAACCTCCAGTGTTGGAACACCCAAAATTTCTGGAGGCAAATTGTTCCCCTGATTAATTGTTCTCACAGTCAGGGAATTTCTCCTTAGTTCTAAGTTGTTTCTCTCCTTGACCAGATTCCATCCATTGCTTCTTGTCCTGCCTTCTGGTGCTTTGAAAAACACTTTGACCCCCTCTTCTGCAATGATTATCTTCCCTTTTTCTTACAGCTAAGCACAATTAATATATTTAAGTCACACGTCGCTACCATAACATATGTAGTCATCTTACAGGAACCACACACTCCCAGTGCAAATGTTCTCATTCCAGAACAGGACACCCCACTTCCCCATGTGACAAAGTTCACCCAACATCTGATGACTTTAATCCCAAATGATTTGGAGGACACAAAAATCAGAAAAGGATTTGGGACTCATTACCTTGGGCGTCAAATGGAGCACTGCTGCCACTTGGAGCTGCCGCTTCCACGTTTGGAGCGCTGCTGCTGTTTGGAGCTGCCGCTTCTGCATTTGGAACCCCACCGCTGTTTGGAGCACTGCCGCTGTTTGGAGTTGCTATGTCCGCATTTGGAGCTGCCGCTGCGTTTGGAGCTGCCGCTTCCACATTTGGAGCACTGCCGCTCTTTGGAGCACCACCACCATTTGGAGTGCCTCTGCCACTCCAAACACGGTGGCAGCTCCAAACACAGAAGTGGCAGCTCCAAACGTGGTGGTGGTGCTCCAAATGGTGGTGGCACTCCAAATAGGCAGTGGCACTGCAAACATGGAAGCGGCAGCTCCAAACGTGGCAGGGGTGCTCCAAATGGCAGCGGCACTGCAAACACGGAAGCGGCAGCTCCAAACGTGGCAGCGGTACTCCAAATGGCGGCAGCACTCCAAATGGCAGTGGCACTGCAAACACAGAAGCGACAGCTCCAAAGGTGGCAGTGGTGCTCCAAATGGCAGCGGCACTCCAAACACGGAAGTGGCAGCTCCAAACGTGGCAGCGGTGCTCCAAATGGTGGCAGCACTCCAAATGACAGCAGCACTGCAAACACGGAAGCGGCAGCTCCAAAGGTGGCAGCGGTGCTCCAAATGGCAGCGGCACTCCAAACACGGAAGTGGCAGCTCCAAACGCGGTGGCGGAATGGGCAGAAGGGAAAGCAACAGCGGCGGGTGCCAAAGGTCTTGGGTCTGCAGCAAAGGTGTTTGGTGGGAGTAGGGAGATCACTGCGCTTCGCCATGATCACCTGTTAGGAGTGGCTGGTGGCGAGGCTGCCCGCGGGGTGCTCTAGATGAGGATGCAAGGGGCGGAATTAAGTCACCCCCGAAAAGACAGCCTAGCCATTTTTTCGGGGCTCAAAAAAATATAAGACCCGGCTTTATTTTATGAGAAACACGGTAATTGTCTCTGATAAGAACAGCCTTGCCAAGGTTGTGCAAGGCTGCCAAGAACACTAGATAAAGTTACTAAGACATATTTCAAACACAAAGAGTCTCCAAACACCAACTAAGATACTCCGAACGTCCACAAGGCTTGAGTGCAAAAACTTCTTTGCTTCCTGCAAAGAACACCAGTTTCTCAGCTGGCTTTTATCTCTTAAGGGAGGGGCCATTACCTTGCAGCCTTACTCCTCAATCGCCCATGCTGCTGCAGCTGCTCTTTCCTTCAAGCAGCCCTGTGTGCACACTCACTGGGCACAGGCTCTTCGGGGGCCTCTTCATCATTGCTGCCAGCCTCCACAATCTCCGAAGGCAGCATTCCACTCCCTGATGGTCCTGGCCCCATCCCTTCATCACAGGTAGGCTCCTCATCTGAGTCCTCACTCTCCGAGACCTCAACCGTCCATACCTGCTGCCGGTGAACCACAACACTTCCCACCAAAGTGGTCCCTATTTTTCTACTTGCATTTTCACATGCTTTTTGAACTAAGTTGACAGGAGCTGGGACAAGTCACGGGAGCTCAATCCATTATGCGGTGCTAGGAATTCGAACTACTAACCTTTCTGATTGACAAGCTCAGCATCTTAGCCACTGAGCCATCACGTCCCTGTTATAGAGGACTAGGAACTACTTAAAACATCTGTGGCCCTCTTCTTCTAACTTAATTTGGGTGGGTGAACAAATCCAAACGTGGTTCATTCCTTCAGTGACTTTCCATCTGCCCTATTTGTTCAATGGGTACATTTTTATTCCTTTATTCATTTGTATCCCGACTATTATTTTTACAAATAACTCTGGGTGGCAAATGTACCCAATGCTCCTTCCTCCGCCGTGAGGAGGATTGGGCTGAGAAAGCAACATGGTCCAAAGTCACCCGGCTGGTGTTCTGATCCAGTTCCCCAAACACGACAAACCCTCTGATATGAACTCAAAAGGTTCCTTTATTAGGAATGCTGGCAGCCCCAGGAAAAGGTTTATCTCGCAGGCTAACAAGTCTGTCCATCTGGAAGATGAATAGTTGTCTGCCACATCTATTCATCTTTATCTCCTGCCTTTTATCCCCAGAGTAGGGTGGAGCTTCGCTAGCAGCAGTGGCTCATCCTTCCCAAGGACCGGCCCATAGATTTCCACTGCTCTCCTCTCCACTGCCTTCTGCACATCCTCCCATCAGTCACTGGACCCAGCTGTTCTTCCTCTTCCTCATCAGCCACCTCCAGACCTGGGGGCTGATGTTTCTCCATTTGAGGGCTGACGGATGGCCCAGGCTCCACCTCTGTCTGTCTGTCCGTCTCTCTCTCTCTCTCTCTCTCTCTCTCTCTCTCTGACAACTCCATTCTCTTTTCCCCCTCAAAACTTCCCCCAACTCCCAGATTGCCCTGAAGCTGACCCTGACTTCCATGCCTCCTCCTCCTCCTCTGATTTGGCTGCTGGAGGGGCCGGCGGCCGACAGGCCACAACAGCTGGCTTTCATGGCTAAGGCGGGACTAGAACTCACAGCCTCCCACTTCTAACCAACAGCCTTCACCAGTAGACCAAGGGTCTTCAAACGTGGCAAGGTTTAAGACTTGTGGACTTCAACTCCCAGAATTCCTGAGCTAACATGACTGGAGGAGGAACTCAGGGAGTTGAAGTCCACAAGTCTTAAACCTTGCCACGTCTGAAGACCCCTACAGTAGACCAAACTAAATCTGAATCCTGAATTGCAGTTGCCCCTCTGCAGCTTAGTTAGAAAGCTTGTTTTGACGGGGGGGCGGCATTGGTTTGCGAGGCCACAATTCCTGCCACTGACACAGAAAACAGGCGAATGTTTGCACAAGGGCCTTTGAGCCACATCTCCTGCTCTTCCAACCTGCCTTTGGTATGCTGTTCTGCAGCACGTTTTACACATTTATGACATTGGGCTCCTTGACAGAAGATGCTTAAACATCCATCTCGCCCCCCCCACTCCCCCAACGGATGCATAATCAGAAAACAGCACACGCTCCATAAACAGGAAGGAATCTTGCAAATGGTCTAAAAATTAACCTTAGGTCCAACATGCAGCAAAGCCTGGTTAGCAAGAGACAAGGGCCTAGCCAGAGTGCACAAACAGAAATCCTGATTTGATTCAATTTTTTTTCTTCTCTCTCTCTCTAGGCATGTAAATGGATTGCAAATTATTTTTACACGTTTTTCGTCTTCCCAGAACAGCCTTTGCACGCAGCAAAGCTGGACCCTTGAATGGGTATATATCTATATTCTCCTGCAACATCGAATGCACGTCGTTTTGGCACTCGCCAAAGAGGAAACCGATAGGGGTTCTGCAAGGCCCACTGAATTTCTGCAACCATGTGCAGCTTTGTGTCCAGATAGATGGAGAGTGGGGGAGAGGACAGGGTGAAAAAAAAAATGCTTATAGTAGTATTGGCGAGGTACAAACTGCTGAGTAAGCCTCTCTGGCGTATCTTTAGAATTGTACAAAACAGAAGCACGAGCATCCATGCACAAATGCAGACGTTTAAAAAAAAAAAGAAGCTGAAAACATCTACTTTTTGCAACCCTCGTGGTAAGCCAGCGAAGAGTATTTCATAAACACAGGGTTGGGGTTTTTTTTTTTTCTTTTCTAAAAGAAAAAAGGAGGAAAAAAAGCTTCTTTTAAGAATGAAGCGGTATCAAAAACCCTCGCAAAAATTTCAGAACAGCTTTAAATGAATTTAGAATTTAATCAATGATACCCTTGGAATGAAGCGTTTCTTCAGTGAGGCCTTCTATAGGCCAAAGTTACTGCCTGTTTGAAAGTTTAGAACAGTTTTTCCACTAAAAATAAAAATTGGGTTTCTCAGTGGCTTCTATTAGTTATTGATTTATTTGTGTTATCTGTGTATCTGCATCAAATTTGGGGCTGCCCTATTCTAACTTCCAGCCTCGGGAGTCTGCATTGCCCACGAATAAAAATATACCCCAAAATCTTTGAGGCGGATGACTTTAGAATAAAATGTATTTGGTCATGATATTACTTAGTAAATATTTGTAAACCAAGGTTATTCATATGTTCAACGTATAAGAAAAGATCTATTAGTTTCTCTTTCTGGATTTTTTTTTTTTCAGATTTTGTATCGCTTCCATTTTTACGGATTGCTTCAGTTTGTTATTACTGCGGTACACTGCTTCTGTTTGGTACAATTTTAAAACAAAGGTTATTTTTTTAAAAAAACAGGTTAAACCCCCCCACAACATTCAAAATATACAATATATAATCCATAAATTCAATTTAAAAAGAACCAAATGAATAAAGCAGCAAGCAGCATTATCTCTAATCTCCCTGGAAGAGGCCTATCTTTGCTGGCTACTCCTCATCTAATAAAAAAGAAGTGGAGAGAATAATCTAACTTCCAAGGGAGGTTGTCCCACAGAACTGGTGTCATAATTAGAAAATAGCAATAGCAATAGCACTTAGACTTATATACTGCTTCATAGGGCTTTACAGCCCTCTCTAAGCGGTTTACGGAGTCAGCCTCTTGCCTGCAACAATCTGGGTCCCCATTTTACCAACTTTAGAAGGATGGAAGGCTGAGTCAACCCTGAGCCAGTCAGGATCAAACTATTGGCAGTTGGCAGAATTAGGCTGAAATGCAGCAATCTAACCATTGCACACTATAGAAGGGAGGGAGGGAGGGAGGGAGGGAGGAAAGGAGGGAGGGAGGAAGGGAGGAAGGAAGGAAGGGGGGAAGGAAGAACAATAGCCCTTAGACTTATATACTGCTTCATAGTGCTTTACAGCCCTCTGTAAGCGGTTTGCAGAGTCAGCCTCTTGCCCCCAATAATCTGGGTCCTCATTTTACCCACCTTGGAAGGATGGAAGGCTGAGTCAACCTTGAGCCTGGTGAGATTCGAACTGCCAAATTGCAGGCAGCCAGCAGTCAGCAGAAGCAGCCTGCAGCACTGCACTCTAACCACTGCGTCACCATGAGTTTGCTGCTCTTTAGCTCCTGCCTTGTTGAATGTGAGAGCTACCACAAGTTCCTGCTGGAAAGAACATCCCAGATGACCTGTTCTGATTGTAGAAGATGGCCTTGGAGACATCTGGCTGTCAAGGGTGGTGGAGACATCTCCAAGACCTCCTTCTACAACCACCACAGGTTGAGAGCAGACCTTGAGATAGCCCTCCAAACCTGAGAATGGCTTAAAATGCCCTTGTGAAGAAGACATTCACTGCCAGTTAAGTTGACCTGACCCAGAATGGAGCAAGGAACTTGTGATAACCCAATAAACCAAACTGTTGATAGTCACTGACCAAGTTTGAAAGATAGTATGGCTAGAGTCATCCAGATGGGCTTATCAAATACATTCCAATATCATACTACTGCTTACCCTATCTCTGCCTAAGTCTTTTCTTTGTATGCATGGGGCCAAAGATTTATAAATTTTGCTTTTGTTTAGCACTGCTTGGCAAGAGGCTAATGCTCTGTGGGGAACACAGCGCATGCTGTTTTATGGTTTGTACCACTAATAAATTTATACTGTATCTTCAAAATGAGTGGGTTGTTTTAGGTGAGCCCCATTTTGGCTACAACATGAGGCATTATAGTTCAAAACAAGCACTCTTGAGTTGCACTTGGAAATCAGTGCAAATACACAGCCTTAGTTTTGCAAGCATGGTCGAGAAAGGAGACAACAAACCAAGATCCCTAAATAAGCCAGGTTCCTACTAATGGAGACATGATGTAGTATGGAAGAGGAGTGTTCCCAATGTCTACCCTATCGCACCATGCGCGCAAGAAACAACAACAATGTTCTAGAATCCGTGATGATCTGTTTGCACAAACTCAACGAGACCTAAATCAGGAATAGGGAACTACAGCCCCTTTACGACTTGTGGACTTCAACTCCCAGAATTCTTTTCCCTACCTCTGGCAATAAATCAAATCAACTGTCCTGCTTACTCTTAGAAGCAGTTCATCCTGATGGTTAAGGAAAGAGTTTTCCTGCCCCAAAGCCACAACTGAAACCTGCCAACTTAAGCAGCCCTCTTCTGAACCTCTTTTGGTGGTTGAAGGCAGGGGCCTCCAACCTTGACAACTTTAAGCCTAGAGGACTTCAACTCCCAGAATTCTCTCAGCTTCTTGCAGATTTGATCAAAAGTATAGGAAGTACCAATAAAGGAGAATATCTGTCACTCAGGGATGGAATGAGGGTTGGTGCCCTCTGAGCTTGGTGGTTTTCTTGCAGATGTTTCATGACCCAAATGAGTAACATCATCAGTGTTAAAAGGGAGTGAGGCTTGTGTAGTGGAGGAGGAGGAGGAAGAGGAGGAGGAGGAGGGGAAGAGGAGGACAAGGAAAAGAGGAGGAGGAGAATTGTGGCTTCCTTGGTGCTCTCTGAGCTTGGTGGTTTTCTTCATGACTCAAATGAGTTACATCATCAGTGCTAAAAGGGAGTGGGGCTTGTGTGGTGAAGGAGGAGGAGATGGGGAGGAGGAGGACAAGCAGAAGAAGAAGGGGAGGAGAATTGTGGTGTCCTTGGTGCTCTCTGAGCTTGGTGGTTTTCTTGCGGACGTTTCATGACCCAAACTAGGTAATATCATCAGGGCTAGAAGAAGCCTGAATGAGAGCAAACTCCACTCCCTTGTAGCACTGATGCTGTTGCCTAGTTTGGGTCGTGAAACGTCTGCAAGAACACCACCAAGCTTAGAGAGCACCAAGGACCCCTCAATACAGGAAGTCTTAAAGCTTTGGAAAGGAGCTTGGAATAGCCAAACATTGCAGGACAAACGTAGGCTAAACTTTGCAAGTTCTTCACCAAATGAGCTCAACATCTTGATCCCGATAGCAAAAGGAAAGAGGCGGGTTCACAAAAGGTCGATATCAGGCCAACCTTGGAAGGAGAAATACCTCTTCTCCCAACTCAAATCACAGAAGGTCATCTCCCTAAGTTTACAGAGAGGTTTATACCCCCAATTTATTTGAAGGAGTAGCATCCTGTTCTACCTGAAACTTCAAGGAAGGGTGGATATTTGAGAAAATATGTTATATAATATCTCCGGGAAGTTTCAGTTAGAGAATCCAGGTCAAGACTTTTGCAGGCAATTATCTCAATTTATTCCACAGTATCTCTCTAGTAGCGGGAGGAATATATCAGGATTTCACAAAAAGAGAACGTGATAGCAAGACAACTGGAATCGAAAGATCAGGCAAAAATGACAGGCGCACACAATCAGGACCCCTTGTGAACAAACAAAAGCTTTATTATTAGTCACCTGTGTTATCAGAATCTCGCCAAACTGGTTACATTTATTTGGGAATGGCCAGGTAAGGCTTCGGGGATTCTGAAGTTGGTCAGGCCTGTGCCACTTTCTGCAGTGCAAGGACTCTAAGCTGGCACCCTTCTTAACACCTCCCTCCATTCTAGCTGGAGATTCCACCACAAATGAGCATATTTTAAAAATGTGTCTCTGTGTTCCTGTGTCTGTCATTCCCATCCATCCATCCATTCATGAACCCACCTACCTGCCCGCCTACCTGCCTGCCTGCCTACCTACCTATTGTGGGAAACTATCCCTCAGGAGAATGAAATATTTTGGGGTATATTAAAAAGGCAGGATAGAATATTTCCCCTAAAGGAGAAATGGGGAGAACAAAATCTGAAGGGAGGCAGAAACCAGCACCAGTCTTCCTGCCCCCAGCAGAAACTGAGGAGGCCAGCTTTTAGAAATGGAGATTGGGTCAGCCATTCAGAAATACTGGGTCAGGCAGAAACTCCAGATAAGCAATACAAGATTAGCTCAGACAAACACCTAGGATTTACTTCCCTCCTTTTGCCTATACACCAGCCATGACCCCTACAGGACCCCATAGGAATCCAGAAGGTATAAAACCCACCCACTCTCAATTCCATTTTGTCAGCTGTCCCAGAACCACACGCTGCTGGTGGTTCTGCTTCATCAATAAACCGATTTTCTTTCTAATCAGCCTACATTTTATTCCTGGATTGGAACTAGACCTGGATTTTTCTTCCAACATTACCTACTTGGTTTGTTTCCCCAAAGTTTTTCCACTGTACATTTTCCTGGGCCATCTCATTGCTAAGACTTCTCCAAACCAAAGTTCTTCAGATGTGTTAGATTTCAACTCCCTTAATTCTCATGGTTGGGAGTGAAGGGAATTATGATTCCGTACATCCCAAAAAATCCCTGAGTTGAAGAAAGGCATTGTAAGAACTCACCGCTTTTTACAAAAATGACGCTGAGGATTGGAAATCCTCTCGCAAACCCTTTTTGGGGGGATAGATTTGTTCACTTGAAGGTTTCCATCATGATAGACAGCCAACTTTTATCCTTGCATTCTCCCTGGCTGACAAGCTAACGCCTACTTTATCACATATTGAAATGTTCTGCATTTCAATGTGAAGCTTCTGGGGGACATGACAGGACACGTTTAATTATGGAATATTATCATCTTATCATTTTTAAAGTGGGATCAGAACAGCCATGGGAAAAGCAATCATACAAAGATGCAGCAGAATTAAAAGGCCAGGTGTCCCCGTCGGAGTCTGAAGCGGGAGTGTAGCTCCATTGGCTGTGGAGGAAACTGGGGAAGGGCAAAGTCAGGTTGAGCAGAGCAGGGAAGAGGTAGAAAAGGGGAGAGGGAATTCAGAGGAAGACCCACGCCCTCTTCATCCTAGGGCACGCAGGGAGGAACGGAGAAGGGAGCAATGTGGGTTGCGTGGCTTATGAGGGAGGAAAGGGCCCTGATTCCCTTCATAAGGCCTACCTGGGGAGGGAGTTTAAAGAAGACGCAGTTTGGGAGGTGTTTTTGTCGGAAACAAACATTGAGTTTATCTGATATTGGCTGCTGTTATGTGAGTTTCTGGCATCCTCCCAATAGATTTGATTTACTACCGTGTTACTTCACTTCTGGAACTCCTTACCTTGCTCTGCTGGATTTATTACCTTATCTTGCCTTGCTAAATTCATAGTTTAAAGTTTTCTGTTTATAATGTTTTGGACTGGAATATCTGTAGTCAAAGGCTGTTGCAGGTTCCTGGGAGAGTTTTTCTCCAGACAGGAAGGTAACCGGAACATTGGGGGCAAAGTTGGAGCTAATAAAGAGATCCTACTCTTTATTCTGGCTGTGTTGCCTTTGTGCCATGCCCCGGGTCATCACACCAGATTCCCAATCTCTGGATGAAAATAAATGTTGTTTTATTCATTGTCTGAAAGCTAATGCAAAGTGCCCCCCAAAAGGACCTTCAGAAATAATTTAGAAAAGATGTTTCTGTAGGGATGCAATCTGGGTGCAGCTCTTTAAAGTATTAGCATCTTTTTCAATGATCGTTCAGCTGCCCAATAGGATCCCAAAGAAAGATAGGGCTGCTTTAATGAGCTGTTGCCAAGATTGATCCAAAGCACATTTTCTGGAATTGAATCTGATGAGTGGAACTAACCTATTGACAGCGTTCCAACTAACAAACTCTAACCCAATAAACTCTGAGAAAAGAATTTCTCAAAGTTCCATTTTATTAGAGTTGTCATTTTGGCACATCTGCAAAAGAACTTCAAAGATCCATCCCCTGCACCCACCAGTCCATCACATAGTCCAATCAAATAATTGTCCCAACTGGAGACATTCCTCCAGACACTCCCTTCCAGGTGCAGAGCAACATGTCCTTGACTTTCCGAGAAAGAATGTTGTTGAGTCTAATCTTCCACCTCACTACGAAATCCTCCCTCCCAAATTCCCAGGCACTGAATTTGGCAGCCTCCAAGCTTCCAAGTAAAATATGGTTTCCAAGGCTGTACATTTCCACACCTATACATTTGCAGGGTGTCCAGCCTTGGCAGATTTGTGGACTTCAACTCCCAGAATCCCATGGCTGGCTGGGGAATACTGGGAGTTGAAGTACACAGGTCTTAACGTTGCCAGGGCTGGAGACCCCTACTATAGAGCAACATAATTCTCCTATCCTGTTAAGGCTGAACACATTAAAGAGGACTTAAGGGCTCCTCTGTGTAAGGAGGACACATTATCTTAGTTGGAGGAGGAACCAGAGAAGTTTAAAAGATAAGTCTTTAAATACACCCAACAATGGTGGATGAAGACTGTGAACATGTTTTGAATCTCAAACCTGAAGGGAAAATCTACCAGCCTACATCCATTTCATAGAGCAAATATAATTTGCATTGGACCTGAGATCAGAAGGAGTTTTGAGGGCACTTGAGGACAATGAAGGTCCTTTTAGATCAGCAATGGGAAGAGGAAATGAAAGCGACTTATATGAGCACCAATGAAGACAGTTCATTAAAAAAAAAACCCACCCTATTCTCCAGACAGGAATTCCTGGCAGGAGTCATTTGAGGTTATTCCTTTTCTTTTGCTCAATTAGTCAAGAGCTAGTCAATTTCAGTAATTGGGGATTTCTTTTCCCCCAAGATGCCCCCCGTTTAATGCAAACCAGTAGATTATTTTTATCCCCAATCATCTAAGACCTACAGAGGAGTTTTGCCCTCTTTAATTACTGTTTTTTTTAAATCAATAACCGAGACAAGAGTCCCTATTCAGCTCACTCTAGAAAGAGATCAAGAGGCCGGCATTCATGTATGGATCACCTTATGAACTGTTCTCTAACTCCTTCCAAAATTTAAGCCATATGCTCTCGGCACTGGATTACAATTCACACATTAATTCTGCTTTAAAGATCACTGAACAGGGAGTGGGATTAAGACGTAGACCTGTGATTTAAGATTAAATTTATCCCTGGCTGGAGCAAATTTTGCAGCCTAGAGTTGCTTCAACAAATGGTTTGGTTCTTCTAAACAAAAACTGAAATCCAATCATTTTTAGATTAGGTTTAGATTGTCCAGAAGCTACGGGACAACTAGGTTTCAATATGTAAGAGGCATTTGATAAATATCTGAGCAATATTTCTGCATGCACTAAGCCAACTTACGTGCCATATCAACCTCCTCTAAAATCTATCATGGTTAGAAAATGGAGGATTCCTGGTTTTCTAAGTTCGTAATCAAGTGTCCATTAAGACACAATTTAAATATTTCTGGTTTGCTGAGCAAGTGACAACTGGTTGGTTTGTACAATGAGGAAACCATGGTTTCCTAAGCACAACAGATGCGTCCACACAATACACTGCCAAAACTAAAGAAACTGTGACAACTCATTAGGATGTGTAAATGGAGTCTAACTGGATCAGTCAAGTTAAGTTATCCCAAAGGTGCTTTTTCAAGAGGCAACTGGACTTTGTGGTTTTGGCCAAAAGACTGGATTTTGCAGTAACACCAGAACAGCTACAATTTGTAGATCTCCTCACAGCCACAGAATCAGGGATAATAAACTTAGGCAAGAAAACCAAAAGTACATATAGACTGAGTGAAACCAGGCTTGATAGCAGTAACTGTGAGTGGGATCTTGGAGTCTTAGTGGACAACTAGCTAAATATGAGCCAACCATGTGCAGTGGCAGCCAAAAAGCCAATGTAATCCTAAACTACATTAACAGAGGAATACAATCAAGATCAAGTGAGATGCTAATACCACTCTATAAAGCTTTAGTAAGACCACACCTAGAATGTTGCATTCTGTTTTGGTTACCACATCTTTTACTATAAAAAAGATGTTGAGACTCTACAAAGAGTGCAGGGAAGAGCAACCAGGATGATTAAGGGGACTGGAGGCTAAAACATACGATGAACGGTTGCAGGAGCTGGGCCTGGCTAGTCTAGGGAAGAGAAAGACCAGGGGAAACATGAGAGCCTTCTTCCAGTATTTGAGGAGCTGCCCCAGAGAGGAGGAAGGGGTCAAGCTATTTTCCAAGGCACCTGAAGGCCAGACAAGGAACAATGGATGGAAACTGAACAAGGAGAGATTCAACCTGGAAATAAGGAGAAATTTTCTGACAGTGAGAACCATCAACCGATGGAACAGAAGTTGCCTTCAGAAGTTGTGGGAGCTTCATCATTGGAGGCTTTCAAGAAGAGACTGGACTGCCATCTGTCAGAAATGGTGTAGGGTCTCCTGCTTGGGCAGGAAGTTGGACTAGATGACCTACAAGGTCCCTTCCAACTCTGTTAATCTGTTATTACCCACTCCACTCTTAAAAGTCTGTGAGAAACTGGCAGAACCAGAAGAACAATTCAGGAGGAAGGTATCTGCAGCCCTCGTTCAGGGCCAACACACTCCCTTCCAACCTCACATTCAAGAAAGGAGAGCAGTAGAAAGAGACCTAAACATCACCGTCCTTACAGCTGATAAAGGAAGATGTACAGTCATCCTGAACACAGATGACTACAAGGCCAAGGTGAACCATCTTCAGAATTGGTACGTATGAGACTCTGAAGAGAAACCCCCCACCAGCAAACCAGAAACTCCAAATACCTCTAGATAAAGCAACTTTGGGACAACCATGACCTGGATTACTAAGAATCTCCACAGACATTTATAGGTGGCCTCAATGGCTCTCTAAAAGGGTGCAAATGACCAGCTGTCTGCAAGGAGTTTAAATCCTTCCATGCCCCTCCCTGCAGTCAGAGCTGAAGAAGCTTCTTGGATGAGAAGCAAAACGTCTTCAGGGAAAAACCAGGAAGTCCAGATGCCTCTTGAAAAAAGCACCTTTGGGACAACTATGACCTGGATGACTGAGAATCCCCACAGACATCAAGTCAAGTTATTAAACTCCAGAAGGATTTCTAATATCAAAAGTAGGAAGATTCTGCTTATGAGTTTCGAATGTTTGTA
>NW_020769350.1:6185819-6200153 GCF_900518735.1 Pseudonaja textilis
AGGAAGGAAGGAAGGAAGGAAGGAAGGAAGGAAGGAAGGAAGGAAGGGGAGTTAGGAAGAAAGGAAGGGGAGTGAGGAAGAAAGGAAGGGGAGGGAGGGAAGGAGGAAGGGAGAAGAGTGAGAAAGGAAAGGAGGGAGGGAGGGAAGAAGGGAAGGACAATGAGGAAGAAAGGAAGGAAGAAGAGTGAGGAAGAAAGGAAGGGGAGTGAGGAAAGGAGGAAGGAAGGAAGGAAGGAGAGGGAGGAAAGGAGGAAGGAAGGGAGGGAGGGAGGAAGGGATGTGGGGATTTAAACATGGACTTTCCAGAGCAGAGTATGGTTTATCTGCTTGGTTCCCTATTATTTCCTCCAGGGTAACCATTTCTACAGGGGCATGGATAATTGGAGGGAAGCATATGGAAGAAAAGGCTGAGCTACTGAATAGTAATTCTCAGCAACTCGGTTCTCTCTTGGGTTATTAATTGGCCCGCAGAGGGACTTGTTGTTCTCTTTAGACTGAGGAACTTTTCTTCCCAGCTTTTACTACCATCGGTAGAGTTATCATGACAAAGACATAAAGAAACAGAAATGGGTTGCAGCCAAGAGAGAAGAACCAAAGTATGGAGACGGTTAGAAAAGAGCCCTGACTGATATCAAGAGCCCAATTTTTGAATCCATAGCTGGTTTTCAATGAGTGTGGAAGCTTCACGGCCATTTCATCTAGTTGTTAGATAAATTCCAGTGATACAAGATGGCTTTCAAATGCACCAAGAAACTACTCTCAAATTCTTCAGCAAAAGTTAACTTTAAAAATTAAGTAATGTAATTATCTTTTTTTAAAAAAAGAAAAAAGAAAAGAAACAACCCTACTAACTGTTTACATGCATCTATCCCTAGTAGAAGTAGAATTCTTTATTGGCCAAGTGTGATTGGACACTACCAGTTCTGTGGGTGTGGCTTGGTGGGCGTGGTGTGGTTTGGTGGGCGTGGCTTAGTGGGCATGGCAGGGGAAGGATACAGTAAAATCTCCATTCCCACCCCTCTCCTGAGGGAAGGCTACTTCAAAATCCCCATTCGCTCCCCACCCCACTGACCTGCTTTCCAGCTCCATTCTCCTGTGCAGGGCAACAAAAGAAGACCCAGCTGATCAGCTGGGACTCAGGAGGCAGAGAATAGAGGGGGGCGGAGCCAGTCAGAGATGGGATTTGTCGGTTCTCAGAACTACTCACAATTTCCGTAGTTCTGAGAATTGGCAAATCCTACCCCTGACTGGCTCCGCCCCCCTCTATTGAGGTTGTTCAGAATTGGTCAGAACCTGCCTGAAGACCATCATCCCTGGTCTAGGATAAGCTTAGGACAGGTTTACATGACATACTGAAACACAAACCAGCTAACCCTTAGCTATGGTTCAGGGTGTTGGGCAAAGCCAGAAAAGTACCTAAGCCATGGTGATGTTGACTTGGTCAACAATGGCCAAAAGCTAAGAACCTTTTGGTCTTTTAAGGTCTATGTTCTGAGCTTCAAAGGAATAGCTGCAGCAAGGACTTCCGGTTCGGGCTTTTTCGGCGATGGACCAAAATCCACGATCGTGCACGGTTTTGATCCGTGCTCACCGCGGAAGCGCCTCGAGCTGCCTGGATTCGGGGCTGAAGCCACCCCATAGGGGTGGTGAAGAAGGGGGAGCTGTCAGCGGGGTTGAGGAGAGCCACATCTGGCCATTACTCCCTTTCCCAAAGGCGATTGCAGCAGCGGTCAGAAATGGCCGCCTCAAAGAAGAACCCGACCGGACAGGAGGAAGTTTAAAGGAGAAAGTTTGACTGACCAGGTTGAATGGAGAACATCTTTTTAAGGTACCTGGAACCTGAATTTTAAAGACTAATACTATTCCTAAAAAAGATTTTAAGCGGAAAAAGAGAAAGGGAAAGGAAACAGAATTGGCTTTTTTCCCTCTTATATTGACAGTTTTAATTGACTTGGAACATTAACAAGATATTTGAATAAGAAATTGATACTAATCCACTTTGACATTAATAGGCTATTTCTAGCTGAAGATAAAGTGTCAAAGGGATAAAGATTCTTGGATAATTTAAAAACTTTCTTTAAAAAAGAAAGCAGAGGAGGGAAAAAGGAAACAAGAGGATGGAATCTGGAAAATGGAGGAGACCACCTGGAACTTAAAAAAATTGATAGTGGAATTTTAACAAGGCTTGCAAAAAATACGTTGTAGCTGAAACTTTGTTACAAGATAATAAAGCCCCTGGAATGAGAAAGTGAGAAAAGAAGCAAGAAACAGTTTTGGGTTATTGGATGATTTCTGGAATTTTGGATGGTGGGTCCTAATGAAACAAAATTAGTTTAAAAATTTTTTTAAATGGCATCAATCCTTGAAGAGTTAAAAATGAGACTTAAAGAACAAAAAGAAGAAGCACAAGGGAGAAGAAGATCTTTTGGCTTTATATTTCAATTTTTAGAAATGGAGATTTTGAACTATGAAAAACAACAAGAAACGCTGGCAGAACAAGAAGGGCGGGATAAAGAAGAAGCCATCTTTAAAGACCGAGCAACTTTAAGTGGGGTAAAAAAGGGTTGGAGGGGAAAGGGAGTTAAAAACTTAAGCATTGAAGCAACAACCAAAAAAAAGAGTAATTTGAAAAGCAATCATAACATCAGGAAGAAGCAGAAATGAGGATCACAGAAGGGAGAATCAGATAGAAAAGGGAATAAAAAGGGAAGGGAAAGAAGAGAGGGAAGAGGGAAAGGAAAAGAAGCTACAAAGGACAGAAACAAGATATAAATTTACAGGAAAAGCATACAAGAATTAAAGGTATAAACCTATTTAAAAGACACAGAGACAATGGTTAAAATGTAACTTAAGGAGAGGATTCTGCAAGGTGCATGAAATAGAAAAGGGTTAGAAAATATGTTTAGAGGATTAAAGTGATAGAAAAAAATTGTATTGATATGTAATGGAATATTTGTTTGTAAAGAGAATAAGGTTCTCAATGATTTAAAAAGAAAGTTAAAAAAAACTGAAAAGAAACATGGAAGGTTTTTTATCAGTTGACAAGATGAATTTGAATAATAATAATAATAATTTTATTGACTACTGTTAATAACTATTCTTTTGTTTTTTATTTAAAGACATTAATAAGTAAAATGTGAAATATAGATGATTAAAGTGAAAAACAACTGCTATTACTAGGTAATGTTTGTTAAAAGAAATAGAAATGTAAAAGATTGTCATTAATATTAATGGCAGAGCTGTACCTGAATAGAATAATTATTTCATTTACTATTGTTATGCATATATACACAGATATATATACATATATACTTTTTTTTTTAAGAGTTTAGTGTGTATTTTTAAGGATACAAGCAGAATTTGATTGAAAATAGATATGTTATAAAATAGAGGTTAAAAAATGAATGTTATATCTGTAAAGGTATAACTTAAATTTTTAAACAAGATTTGAAAAAAGATGCAAAGGTGTTACACTTCAGTCTAGTAATTACAGGGAAAAATTTGTTTTATGAGAAAAGATAATTTGAAATTGTAAACAGGACAGATGAAAGTATAAAAACATTGATTAGAAAGATTCTAAAAATTAGAAAAAGATATGTAATTGAATTAAGAAAAGAATGAGATAATTTAAAATAAGGCTATAGGAAGTAAAGAAAGGGAAAAGCTACTGAAAAAATTGCGAAAATAGTTATAAGATATGGATTAGAATGTATAAGATAAATATGTACTGAGTTTATGTCTGTATGGAGAAGTGATAATCCAGGGTCATGCTGTTCTCAAAAAAAGATATTTTATTTGTATTTATGTTTTGTGAAAACTTAAATAAAACTTTTATTTTTTAAAAAAAAATTGGAATAGCTGCAGCAAGACTAGCTGGCTCTTGGTAGAAAACGAAGAGCCTCATCATCTACTCCTGTGCCTGAGGATATTAAGAGAAAAATTCGATTTAATCCCTCCTGGCTCATCCTCCTCCATTGTTGTATCCGGAAGTCAAATGGTGTCTGTGTGGTGATCGCAACCATCTGGCTCACATATTTCCACCAGCACCCACACCTCCAGGAAATCACAGCTTTGGGTTAAGACGCAGTAAGGAAGTTAAACAAATAAAACAATTGGAGAATACTGAAAAAACAGACGGGAAGAGCATTTGGTGGCAGAAGGAAAATTGCAGTCCAAATGTAAAATATATGGGGTGCGGGGAGGAGAACAATTGTCTTTTTCTGCTTATGAAAATCTCAAAGACCACTTCAAGACTGGAAAGGCAAAGCATACTTTGCTAAGCTGGCTGGAAAAGAAAGTCATGTGCACTATTTTCACTTCTTATATATATATATATTTTTCGTTTCCCCTTTAACCCCTTTTGTTACCGACGCTGCAGTTTGAGGCTGTAATAAATCAGAGTGTGAATTAGGTTTCCTACTCGAATTACACACACTCTCTCTCTCTCTCTCTCTCTTTGCTTCTTTCTCTCTATCTCCAGTCCTTTGTTAGGAGAATTGGGGGGGGGGGGTTCGTAGGCATTCACACGCAGGGCAGTGGGGGGGTTGCTACCGGTTCGCACTGGTTCAGGCAAACCGGATGCTAATTTTACAACTGGTTTGCCGAACCGGTAGTTTGGCCGACTGGCTGACCTCGTTTCCCCCCCCCCGCCCCTCCTAGGGAGTTTCCACACAGCCCATTTTGGATCCCAGTTAAATGCAGGGCCTGCACGGAGGCTCGGTCAGGGTGAATAATGGGCTTCCCAGAGGCTCCTGAAGGCCGGAAATAGTCATGTTTCCAGTCTCTAGACAGCCTCCAGAGCCTGGGGGGTGGGAAATGGGCCTGTTTCCAGCTTCCATGGAGCCTCCAGAGCTTGGGGGGGGGAATAGGCCTTCCGGTGGCTCTGGAAGACTGGAAATGGGCCTATTTCCAGCCTCCGGAGGGCCTTCAGAGCCCAGGGAGGCCATTTTCACCCTCTCAGAGACTCAAGGAAAGCCTCCAGAAGGGTGAAAACTGCCCCCCCACCATGGTGAAGGAGGCCGACTAGGCCACACCTACCATGCCACACCCACCCAGCAACCTGGCAGAGAACCCGTTGCTAAATTTTTTGAAGCTCACCCCTGTTCACATGCCATTCCAAAGAGGCAAAGCTAAGAAAAAGCTAAGAAGGAAAACAACAACAAAACAGACTACAGCTAGTCCTCCACTTAGAACAGTTTGTTTAGTGACTGTTCAAAGTTACAGCAACACTTATGAAAAAGGGACTGATGGGCAGTTTTCATGCTTATGACCGTTGCAGCATTCCTCACGGTCATGTGATCAAAATTCAGACGCTTGACAAGGGACTCATATTTTATGACTGCTGCAGTGTTCCGGGGTGTCCTGACCCATGCCCTTTTCCAACAAATCAAACACAATCCAAAAGAAACAGAAACCTTGTAATGCTTTTACAAAATAATTAGCTGTGATAAGCACAAGCCTTGCCAAACTGTGCGAGACTTGCCAAAAGATAATAGACAAGAAATAATTTGCAATGCAAGAACCTTCAAATACAAACTCAGGATACTGGAATGTCCATGAGGCTGGAGTTTCAAAACGCCTTTGCCTTCTGCAAAGTATGTTTGTTTCACAGCGGGCTTTTATCTTCTTGAAAGAAGGGCCGTTACCTTGCAGACTTATTCCCAAGTCACCTGTGCTGTTGTAGCTGCTCTTTCCTGCGAGCAACCCTGCGTGCACATGCACTTGGCACAGGCTCCTCAGGAACCTCCTCATCACTGCTACCAGCCCCCACAATCTCTGAAGGCAGCAGTCCACTCTCTAATGGTCCCGGCCCTTTATCTGAGTTCTCGCTCTCCTCAGCCATCCGCACCTGCTGCCAGCTAACCACAACATGGGGTCATGTGATCAACTTTGCCAAACATCTGAGAAGCAAAGTCAGTAGGCACCAGATTCATTTAACCATCGACTTCATAATCACAACAATTCTCTGAACAACTGTGTCAAAAGAAAGGTCATAAATTCCCAGGCAAAATTCACTTAACAAATGTCTTGCTTAGTAACACACAGATTTAGCAACACAGAGATTTAAAGCCAAATATTTCTGTTAAGTATATTACCAGAAAAAAAATATGGCAAAGGGAACATATATTTAATACTACATGTTTTGACAGCAGCGAGAATTGTATTTGCACAACCCTGGAAAAATGAGGACATTCCTACAGATGAAAATATAACTAAAAAATGATTAGATAGTGCAGAAATTGATAGGTTAACATTAAAGATAGAAGATACAGAATATTTTTTAACATGGGATTTGTTTTACCAATGGCTAGATAAAAGAGGTAGAAATTAGAAGTTGGAAGATTATCATTACATACAAGAAAATAATATTATATTATTATTATAATATTATTACTATTATTATGTATACCTAAATTGACCCAGACACTACACTGTTTACTAAGCACGTATGTATGCAAAAGAACAATGCATAAATAACATATAAAAATGTTTTGCTTAGTATGTAGATATTGTTTATCTCTGTGTGCCTGTTGATAGCTGACAACTCCTAACAACACTGACAGGGAAAGCCACTTGTACATAAACAAAGAGAAAATCCCACCCACCCCTTTCAGCACTGATGATGTTACCTAGTTGGGTAATGAAACATCTGCAAGAAAATCGCCATGCTCAGAGAGCACCAAGGATCCCACAGTTCAACCCTGAGTCACAAAGATTCTCTTCTATTAGTATGCTATTTTTGTCTGTTTCTGAAATGTTGGACTGCCATCCACTCATTCAAACCACGATTGGGTATTTATTTATTTTGTCATGAGGAGAATAGAGTAGAGTAGAGTAGAATAAGATTTAGAATAGAATAGAATAGAATAGAATAGAATAGAATAGAATAGAATAGAATAGAATAGAATAGAATAGAATAGAATAGAATAGGGAATAGAACAGAATAGAAAATTTGGAATAGAGCAGAGTAGAGTAGAGTAGAATAAGATTTAAAATAGAATAGAATAGAATAGAATAGTCAAATTGAGTAGAATAGAATATAATAGAATTAGAATGAATAGAGTAGAGAGTAGAGTAGAGTAGAGTAGAGTAGAGTAGAGTAGAGTAGAGTAGAGTAGAACAGAACAGAACAATTCTTTATTGGCCAAGTATGATTGGATACACAAGGAATTTCTTTCCAGTGTCTAAACTCTCAATATACATACAACAATAGTGATAGATCATTAGCATGGTCATTGTACAATACATTCACCATAAAACATTAGCTATGTGGTGTATATTGGAGGTGGAGACCCTTTGAGAGCTAGCTGTATGCAATGAAATTTCATTTTAATGAATGCCAATTTGTGTACATTCAGAATGATGATTAAGTTAGTCTAAGTCTTCTATTATAACCTGGAAATTAGGCTGCAAACAGGCTTTGCATGCAGCTCTCCAAGGCTAGAGAGAACACACCAAGAAAACAGAGGTTACCCTCAACTGGTCTTTTCCAGATTAGAATGGAAAGAATCTTGATGTGTCTGAGAGTACCAGGTTGGGGCAAATTGTGCATTATTCAACCCGTCAACAAATCCCTTCTTCCGGTTACTTACCTGTCATCACGTAGTCGGGGGCTCAGGAATCTGGAGGGGTCATCTTCATGACTGCTGTGTTGGCCGCTGTAGAAACAAGCAAAATATGAGGCACAAAGGGAATGAATAGTAAAGCCATTTGGCTGTACATACAAATGAAAGCTTTATCAGGCTCATTTATAAATGGCACGTCCTTGTTCTCTTATTCCTCCCACCCCCGTTAAAACCCACCCCTCTCCTAGAAAAATGAAATATTTTAGGGTATATTAAAAAGGCAGAATATTTCCCCTAAAAGAGAAGTAGAAACTCAGAGAGGCAGAAATTCAGCCCCGCTACCTTTGCTAATGGGCCATTAAGGCCTGGGCCAGTCTATTCTACATAACAAAGATCGACCTCTTTCAGGCAGAGCCATTCAATTGCCTTTCACTGCACCACCCACCAAGTTTCAATCTAACTTAGCACACAGACAACCTACAAAACTAGCTATGATCTCTGACAGTAACCAATCAGGATACTCTTCCTGTGCCCCAGGAAGTTCAAAGCCAGAATGGGTATAAAACGCAGGGACTCCACATCTCTTCCCTTTTTTCTTCACCTAAGAGCGCCAAGGCATATGGTCCTGTCCATCATTAAACCATATTTCCAAACAGCCTCCATGTTTCCAATGTCTTGGAACTGAACTCAGAAGGATATTTCTTCCAACGCCCCCGTCTTTCATTTTAACGGACCGTAAGGAAGAGTTTTCCTGAAATCTTACCTGAATTTGTTTTTCTTTCTACAAGACTAATTTTAGAACAGGGGTGTCCAACCTTGGTAACTTTAAGACTTGTGGACTTCAATTCCCAGAATTCCCCAGCCAGAATTGGTGGCCAGGGAATTCTGGGAATTGAACTTCACAAGTCTTAAAGTTGTCAAGTCTGAATATCTCTGTTTTACATGAAACATCAGACTTTTTTCATCACAGATAGCTTGTTTTCCAAACGTAATATTATTATTATTTTTGCAATACACTCAATTTTTATTAGGACCCCAAATACATTATGCCCCTTCTCTCTGCCCCATTCTTTAAATACCAAACCTTTCTTTTTAACTATGCCCAGAGCCATTTGGGAGGATAAAATAGGCATCAATAAATAAACACAACACAACACCATTAAAACAGGGAAATGATGGGAAACAGGTCTTTAAAAAAAAAATCAGAAACTATCCTTCAAGCCACACTGCAACAGATCCTCAGGCTGAAAATATCACTGGATTAAAATACATTAAGATTTGGAAGCTGCAGTCGTATAGGGAGTATCTGGTTTCTCGCATAATCCGGAAAATTAGCTTTCAAACCATCCCAGAATGACAGCACTTGCTGGCATCAAAATCACCTTGTCAAGAAATAAACCCTGTAGGTGGATGCTTGCAGTCTGCCCAAAGGTGATTTAGCCTTTTAGGACACACAACTCAAGAATGCACACCTGCATTTTCTCCACCGCAGGGACAGGAAAGTCAGAGTGGAGGAGGAGATACTCTAGAGGTGGCAACTACAATTCCCAGAAGCTCAATGCAGCCTGGTGTGGAGGAATGCTGGGAGTTGTAGTTCAGCCCCATCTGAACATCCACAATTTCACTGCTCTCGATCGAAGTCAAGCTGCATCCTACAAGTCTGATTTCCCTGACTTTAAAAAAAAAAGGCATAGATCAGTAATGCCTATAAACAGATATGTGATGTGCTATTTCAACAATATTCTAAACCATCATTTAGTCTGGGTTGTGAATTCCTTACTACAGAACCACAAACATTTCCAAAAATTATACAACCATCATGTCCCAAAGATGCTTTTTCAAGAGGTAACTGGGCTGTCTTGTTTTGTTTTTTTCTTTTGAAAACATTTCACTTCTCATCCAAGAAGCTTCTCCAGCTCTGACCAGATGGTGGGGAAAGGAAGGATTTATACTCCTTGCAGACAGCTGGTTGTTTGCATCCTTTTAGAAGGTCGTTGAGGCCACTTGGAGGTTTATCTGTGTCCTCAGGGTCACCTGAGCGGTGCAAATGATTCCTGTAGTCTGCAATATTTTTATTCTGGAATTCCATTCTTACTCCCACACCATTCAAAGCAGGAGTGGGATTCAAAAATCCCAGCAACCAGTTTGCTGACTGGTTGCTGGGTGGGCATGGCCATGGTGGGAGTGGCCTACCAGAACTTACTGGAATACTGGTTTGGGGAATCGGAGGTAACTTTAACATCCAGTTCATGTGAACCGTTTTGAACCGGTAGAATCCTGCCCCTGAATCAAAGAGTCTCCATCCTAAATAGTATAGCTAAACTTTTTTTTTTTAAAGAAATTGCAGATTACAAGAACCTGGAGCACTTCCCACCATCCAGTCAGATCTGGAGAAGCTCCTTGGATGAGAAGTGAAACATCTTCAAAAAAAAAGTCCAGTTGCCTCCAGAAAAAGCACCTTTGGGACAACCATGACCTGGAGGACTGAGAATCTCTACAGAGTTTTATACAACCGTCATTCCATGAATGCTGTAGATATGCCACTTTTTTCTACGTCTGACTTCCAGAATCCAAGGGGAATAGGGTGAGATTTATACTATTGAATGCTCTGAAGTCTTGAGAGAGAACCTGAGGAATTAATTGCAATGCCAATGTCAGGCCTGAAATTGACATATATGTAGCCATTTTAGTGAGGCTTAGTATATATTCTTTTTCTTACTTTCTCTGCAATCATGGGGGGAAGGGTTTCAGTCTTGCCACATTCTTAAGGGGGGAGGAGTGGAGATAGAGAGAGTTGTTTAGGCTAGGTGGTTCTTCTTCCCGTGGGAAATGAGCTGTCCATGCCCAGGCACTGGAGGTGGAGATTTATGACATCAAGCAACGTTGAATTACTTCTATTGGAGAATGTGACTTTGGGGGGTTGTTTCTAACTTCTAATATGTGGGGTAATTCTGAATTCTGTCAGATCCAGAATTACCATGGACTTTGCTTTCCTAAATAAAGGAATTTTTTCTTGGAAGATGGACTTTGTGTTTTTCTTTTTAAAATGGATTTCAAACCCTTGGAAATTTGGAAAGACATTCCAAAAATCTGAGCCAAAGAGAAATCCAGTGGAGGAATCGCCTCCTCCATCCACGAGATGTCACCATTTCCTTGCTGGCAATTACTGAACGGCTTTAAGAGGACATTTGAGGCCAATGGCTTGTGATTCGAAGCTCCCTGCTGTCATTATTACACAATTAGTGGGGATTCTATTGCTCTGGAATCCATTCTGGTGGGTTATTTTCTATCGGTTGGCCAATGCTATTTATAGAGATCTCTTGGGATGGGCGAGAAATGGCTGTGATTTGGCATTCTCCTCTTCCAAGCTGGGGGATGCTTGCTTCTGTTTTATCCTTTGTTTTAACAGTTAATTCACACTGCCACCCCCTGCAATAATTTTAAGGAGAAACTTCCTAACAGTGAGGACAATTAAGCGGCGGAACAGCTGGCCTTTAGAAGTTGTCGGGCTACATCCCTGGAGGTTTTTAAGAAGAGACCGGACAGCCACCTAACTGAAATTGTGTAGGGTCTCCTGCTTGAGCAGGGGGCTAGACTAGAAGACCTCCAAGGTCCCTCCAAGCTCTGTTCTATTCTAAATATTCTGAATATAATCAATCAGTGGGGTGGGTTGCCTCCAGAAATTATGGATGCTCCAACACCGGAAGTTTTCAAGAAGAGATTGGAGAGACGTTTGTCAGAAATGGTATAGGTTCTCCTGCTCTATTCTGATTGATTGATTGATTGATTGATTGAGACTGGACATTTGCCTGAAATGGCGTAGACTCCTCCTGCTTGAGCAGGGGGTTGGACTAGATAATCTCCAAGGTCCCTTCCAACTCTTGTTGTTCTATGAAGGGACTTTTCAGCGGGGCATTACTGAAGAAAGTCTGATGCATTTCAGCAATGCATTTAGGCAGCTGGAGAAATTTTGAAAGGGGATCTATTCTATCAACAGCTCCACGTTTTGGCAGTAATTAATAGACTTTCTAGCTTCAGCATCCACTATATATTTCCACACTCCAGAGAGCAGCAATTAAGACAGTGAAATTCTGGTATTCCTCTCCAGCATCTGGTTACCATCACAGAGAAGTCGGTCTCCACCAGGGTTTGTTGGGTGGATGTTGTTGTTTTTTGTCTTTTGGTTTTTAGCCTTCTGCAAAAAAAAATTGGTTGTAATCTTGTAATCGCTTTCGCCCACTTCGGCCTTGTTAATCTTCAGAAAGCAAAGATTCCATTGTAGAGCGGGAAGCACCTACTCTCAAGGGTTGGTTTTTGTGGGAATCTATTCAGAAATGCACAAAAAGCAGATTTTTTTTCTTTTCTTTCTTTTTTTTTAAAAAAAATGCTTATTCTTGATCCGCTTCTGTGCTTCCCGTTTATTGCCTCATCAATTGTGCTGTTCGGATTTCCTGTCCCATTTCACCTTTTGGATAAAAATAGTGGAGGAATGCACTAACTTTCAACAAGAGCTGCTGTAATCTTTTAATGCATCCTTTTTTTTCTCCTCCCCGCCCCCCCCTTTTCAAATGCAAAATTTCTTCCCACTGCTTCAGATAAAGAGAGATAAATTGAACAAGGAGAGATTCAACTTGGAAATAAGGAGAAATTTTCTGACAGGGAGACCAATCAACTCATGGAACAGAAGTTGCCTTCAAAAATTGTGGCAGTTTCATCCCTGGAGGCTTTCAAGAAGAGACTGGACAGCCATATGTCAGAAATGGTCTAGAGTCTCCTGCTTGGGTGGGGGGTTGGACTAGATGACCTACAAGGTCCCTTCCAATTCTGTTATTCTGTTATTCTAATCAGCAGAAGGACTTGCCTAATCAGAAGTTGTGGGAGCTTCTTCCCTGGAGATGAAGAAGAAGAGAGTGGACTGCCATCTATCAGAAATGGTGTAGGGACTTCTGCTTGGGAGTGGAGGGTTGGGCTAGATGATCTACAAGGTCCCTCCCAACATGGTTAATCTGATCTGATCTTGAAACAGAACCAGCATTTTCACAGGGAAGAGATCGCAAAGGATTCTTACCTCATCTGTCAAATCCCAGCAGAATCAACGCCGTGCAAGAACCTAGAATCTGACCCAGGTCTAGCAGAGACTAAATTCTACCCCATCAAACTGGGATTTCTCCTCTGACTCAATCTCAGCTTGGCATCCAGGTTTATCCATTCTCTTCCTTGGCTCACCGCTCAATGTTCTCCACGTGACCGCAAGGAACCGCGGTGTGCAAAAAACGCAAGAGTAAAAATTAACTGACTCAAATTTAACGATTAAACTTTTCCGACCAGACCTTCCTTGGTCACTTTTGGCTTCCTCTTGGATTGATGCTGAACAAGCACAATTCAAAAGCCATTCGGGTGCAAAGGTCATTCCGGTGACTGGACAAAATCCTACTGAATAGCCTGTTCTAGCCCCTCTCTCCCTTCCAGAGGATTACCTTTCTGGAAGTCAAGTTAAGATAAGATAAAGCCTTCCTTATCGTAAAGAAGGGACGATTTGCCTGGTCTCTCAGTTCAAAGGGCCCCTTCACCCCTTCACCAGCCCTAGCCAGACCCCAATCATTGTTGATCTGCGGCAATTTCTCTCCAGCTGCTATCTCTTTCTCAAGAAAACTCATGCTCCAGTATTCGCTGATAGAAACACAATTAGAAATAGCTTGCTTTGGTGTAACAAAATCTTGGTTGACCTATGGCAGGGTGTCAAACTTAATTTCATTGAGGCTGCACCAGGGTTGTGCTTGACTTCAAGGTGTGTGTGTGTGTGTGTGGGTGTGTGTGTGTGTGTGTGTGTGTGTCTGACTGATAACAGATAATCAGAGTTGGAAGGGACCTTGTAGGTCATCTAGTCCAACCTCCTGCCCAAGTGGGAGACCCTACACCATTTCTGACAGATGCCCGTCCAGTCTCTTCTTGAAAGCCTCCAGGGATGAAGCTCCCACAACTTCCGAGGGCAACTTCTGTTCCATGGGTTGATGGTTCTCACTGTCGGGAAAATTCCTCCTTATTTCCAGGTTGAATTTCTCCTTGTTCAGTTTCCATCCATTATTCCTTGTCTGGCCTAGAGGTGTTTCAGATTGGGTGGGTGTGGCCAACTGGGTGGGCATAGCCAGATTGATGCCACTCACTGGGCGTGGCTGACTGGGTGGGTGTGGCCAACTGGATGGGGACATGGCCAATTTGACGCCACTCCTCAAACTGCTGGCATGCTTCCTTTTCACATTGGGTAGACCGGGCCAAAGCGATGTGGGGTGGCTCCTTATGTTTTCCAGGATGGCCTTGAGTTTGACACCCCTGATTCCTCATACATCATCACCTACAAGCCAAAAGGATGAGCCCATTCTGTAGGAAAGGACAGGAAGAGACTGGAGGTGGAGTCAAGAGAGGAATAAGCCTGGAATCTTTCTGTTTCCACAAATGGTCTAAATCCAGCCCAGCTTAAATTCTATGAACTCTTATCCAGCGCCAATTTAGTGTTGGCTGTTAGTGGACTAGATTCCTCTGTACTCTGTAGTTCTCGTCACACAACAGTTCATTTAGTGACCATTCAAAGTTACAACAGCCCTGAAAAAAAGTGACTTATGACCGTTTTTCCCAGTTGTGACCTTTGCAACATTCCCATGACCACATGATCAAAATTCAGGTGCCTGGCCAACTGGTTCATATTTACGACAGCTGCTATGTCCCAAGATCATGGGATCTCCTGTTGACAAGGCGTGTTTTCTACAGCCTG
>NW_020769350.1:6204344-6223236 GCF_900518735.1 Pseudonaja textilis
GTGGCTAGAATACAGTTTTGCAGATTAACTCTGCCCACAACCATGCGCTCAATCCTGACCAGCTCAAGGTTGATTCAGCCTTCCATCCTTCCGAGGTGGGTAAAATGAGGCCCCAGATTGTTGAGGGGGGGCAATATGCTGACTCTGTAAACTGCTTAGGGAGGGCTGTGAAGCAGTATATAAGTCGAAGTGCTATTGCTATGGTTATTGCAGGCAAACTCTGCCCGCAGTTACAGTTCGATTCTGACTAGTTCAAGGTTGACTCAGCCTTCCATCCTTCTGAGATGGGTAAAATGAGGACCCAGATTGTTAGGGGGGCCACAGGCTGACTCTGTAAACTGCTTAGAGAGGGCTGTAATGCCCTGTGAAGCAATGTATAAGTTTAGGGGCTAATGCTATTCTCTTCTGCTAAATCATAAATAGAAGGGCTTATCTAAAGGAACATCTTTCTAGGTTAGAGGTAGGATTGTGATGTGAACAATTTGCATCCAGATGTTATGTATAATGACCTTTCTGCCTTCTGGGTTAGCTCCCCCTTCCTCTAATAAGCCATTCTCTCTCTTTCTCTCTCTCTCTCTCTCTCTCTCTTTTCCACCTCAAGTTAATTAACAACTCAACACCAAAGCCTTAGAATTCTTCCAATTGTGAAACTCTGAAAACGTGGTGTGCAAACTCAGAGCTCCGCTTCCTTTCATTAGTAGCTAGTGGGTGAGTGATGGTCTCTGAAAAATAAGAAACAGTGAGACGTGTTGTATTGTACGAGACGGTGGGACAGAATGCTGAAATATTCTCTCATTCTTTTTTGTTTTTAATTCCCTTGATCTCTTCCCTGAGGTCTTGTCAATTATTCTTGGTGAGAAGTTGTCTTTTTATTCAGTACCCATGGCAGGGAAAGAATGCGATTCCTTGCCAGGTAAATTTTATTTATTTTTCCTTTTTAAAGAAGTGGCGGAAGAATTATCTAACCAACTTGAGAAATGTAGCGGTGTGAACTCTCTTGTCCTTCTGAGCCCGAAAAGAATCCACGATCGAGGTGTTAAAAATTTTGCAATGCCCCACAATGACTTGGATTTCCGCTCTGGCAATGCCCCTTGGCAAGAGTTTCATGCAGGTGATTATGTGAACAGCGCGTTTACTTATTAACTCCCTTGGCAAACTAAGATCCTTCCAAAGAAATAATGGATGGAAACTGAACCAGGAGAGATTCAACCTGGAAATAAGAAGAAATTTCCTGACGGTGAGCAATCAAGCAACAGAACAGAAGTTGCCTTCGGAAGTTGTGGGAGCTTCATCACTGGAGGCTGAAGAGAAGCTTTCAAGAAGAGAGTGGACTGCCAACTGTCAGGAATGGTGTAGGATCTTCCGTTTGGGTGGGGAGGTTGGACTAGATGACCTACAAGGTCCCTTCCAACTCTATTATTCTGTTATTATTCTGTTATTCAGAAGTTGTGGGAGCTTCATCACTGGAAGCTTTCAAACGAGACTGGACAGCTATCGGTTACAAATGGTGTAGGGTCTCCTGCTTGGGCAGGGGGTGGGGTTGGACTAGATGACCTCCAAGGTCCTCTCCAACTCTGTTAATCTGTTAAATTACATTCTTATCCAACAAACATTTCTTTCCTAACAGAGTTTTTAGCTTGCATCAGCTAACATGGGCAGCCGCAAAAGAGTTTTAAGACTTGACACTCTGGCTTAGATCACAACTTCCAACCACACATACTGGTAGTCCTCAACTTACAACGGTTCACCTAGTGAGCATTCAAAGTTACAGTGGCCCTGAAAAAAGTGACCTATGACCCTTTTTTCACACTTATGGTGGTTGCCATGTCCAAGGGGCACGTGATTCGCTTTTGCGACCTTCTAACCAGCAACGTCAATGGGAGAATCCAGATTCATTTAAAAACTCTGCGGCTGACTAAACCAGGGGTCTCCAACCTTGGCCACTTTAAACCTGGAGGACTTCAACTCCCAGAATTCCCCAGCCAGCATTCTGTAAATTGAAGTCCACCCATTTTAAAGCCGCCAAGGTCGAGAAATACTGATTTAGATATTCCATGCCTTGGAGGTCCCAAAACAACATTCCTCCTGATCTCCAACTGCCATCAATACGCTATTATTGATACGGTTGACTGACGTGTCTTTAATAGATGGTCTTCCAGTCAAGCCCATCTAGCTCTGCTTAGAGGGAGTCAACTGATTCTCCAAAGCATCTGAAGTGAAGGCAGGACAGGAAGCAAAGGGTGGAAACTAATCAAGGAGAGAAGCAACTTTAGAACCAAGGAGAAACTTTCTGACGGTCCAAACAATTAATTAGAGGAATTACTTTCCTCCAGAAGTTAGAGTTGTTCCAACACTGAAGGATTTTAAGAAGTGATTGGAGAGCCATGTGTCTGGAATGATATAGGGTTTCCTGCCTGACTAGGGGGTTGGACTAGAAGACCTCCAAGGTGCCCTCCAACTCTTGTTATTTTTCAGTTCATGTCCCTTCCTTCTCACTGTAGTGATTCATCTGGTTTAGCATCGCCAGGGGTGAATGAGTTCCTTTCTCCATCCCACTGCCCGAGAAGCTAGCAACTTCGTGCATCAAGAATGAACCCAGAAGGAATGTCATGTTAAAAGTCCAACGTGTTTATTTTCCAAGGCTACCGCCGAAGGAATTTGGAAGAGCCCAAGCGGCATGCTGGTCTTGGTATGCTAATACTCACTAATCCCTGCCTCCTTGCCTTAACCTTTTTCCGAATGCCGTTTCAAAAATATAAATCAACGCAATTGAGGTTTAAAAAGAAGAGAAAGTATATACATATATCTAAAAAGAAAAGTAACTAAAGGGAGCCTCTAATCTAAAAAACTGAAAAATCAAAAAGGAGAAGAAGAAGAAACTGTTAAGACAGTTGCACAATGCTCTGAGACATGTGATACTTCTAAAGAGCAGGTGATAGATACAAACAGGAAGACAACAACATTTTGGCTTCAGATACCGCTCTGGGCTTCTTGAAGACGTCTGATGAACTTCTGTTAGACTGAAAGGGGTGGGCTAAATAACAAAGGTTTACAGGTAACAGATAATCAGAGTTGGAAAGGACCTTGTAGGTCATCTAGTCCAACCCCCTGCCCAAGCAGGAGACCTTACACCAATTCTGACAAATGGCAGTCCAGTCTCTTCTTGAAGGTCTTTCGTGATGGTGCTCCCACAACTTCTGAGCTCAAGTTATCATGCCCCTGGTGGAGACTGACTCTGAGGAAGAGGAGGAGGAACAGCCGACAGGGAGAGGAAGTGTGGCTCCGGAGGTTGTGGAGGAGGCTGGGGAAGGGCAGAGGCCGGCTGAGCAGTCAGAGAAGGACCCAGGTCCATCCCGTCTCCATCCTAGGGCACACAGGGAGGAAAGGATAAGGGAGAGATGTGGTCTACTTGGAAGGAGAGGGCCTTGATCCTCTTCAGCTGTGACAACTGAATAAGAGGACAGACATGTGTATGGACGAGTGCTAGGAACAAAGCGTGGAAATATCTCTAGTTTATGATTCCTCTCTGAGTTTGGCGTCCTTCCCAGTGTGTGTTCTGTTATCTGTGGAAGTCCTCCAGCCCTTATCTTGCCTGGTTTGTGATGTCTTTTCCCTCTTTCCCTCCATTATTCCTTGTCTGGCTTTCAGGTGCCTTGGAAAACAGCTTGACCCCTTCCTCCTCCTCTCTGGAGCAGCCCCTCAAATATTGGAAGACTGCTATCATGTCTCCCCTGGTCCTTCTCTTTGCCATGCCCAGTTCCTGTTTTAGTCTCCAGTCCCCCAATCATCCTGGTTGCTTTTCTCTGCACTTTTTCTAGAGTCTCAATGTCTTTTTACACTGTGGTGACCAAAACTGGATGCAGTACTCCAAGTGTGGTCTTACTACGGCTTTATAGAGTGGTATTCCAGTGATCTTGATCCTATCCTTCTGTTAATGCAATTTAGGATTGCATTGGCTTTTTTGGCTGCTGGCTCATATTTAGCTGGTTATCCACTAAGACTCCAAGATCCCTGTCACAGTTACTGCTATTAAACCTGGTTTCACCCAGTCTGTATGTATCCTTTTGGGGTTTTTTTGCCTAAGTATAAGCCTTTACTTTTCTCTACATTGAATTTCATTTTGTTAGGTACAGCACAGTGTTCAAGTCTGTCAAGATCCAATTTTCCTCCCAAACTTTCTAAGGATCTTAGAAAGTAAGAATCTACAACGCTTGGTGACTGCTTCACATTTACGACCGTTGCCATGTCCCGGGGCCTCGTGATCCCCTTCTGCAACCTTCAGACATGTAAAGTCCAAGGGGGGAAACCAGCTTCACTCAACAACCAGGTTACTAACTGATCAACGGTGGTGATTCACTTAACAACAACCAACAAAAAAGCTCGTGACATGGAGCAAAACTCGCTTAACAAGTGCCTCTCACTTAACCTGTAGAAATTTGGAGCTCAAATTGTGGTCATAAGTCGAGGACCCTAGCTGTCCTGGGTGCGAAACAAGACCACGAAAAAAGACCAAAGACACATCAGATGGATCTAGGGCAGGAGTCCCCCAAACTTGGCAAGTTTAAGACTGGTGGACTTCAACTCCCAGAATTCCTGAGCTAAGATGACTAGAGGAGGAATTCTGGGAGTTGAAGTCCACCAGTCTTAAACTTGCCAAGTTTGGAAACCTCTGATCTAGATTCACCAGGAGAGAGCGACATAAACATGGTGGACACCTGGACTACAGGACCTTCAGAGAAAGGTCTGCCTGAAGGACCATTGTTGGAGAAGGCAAACCATGAAACAGGGCAGAGGGGAATAAACAGAGGCCCACCTACCTGTTCTCAGCGCACTCTCTCTTCTCCCTCACGGTCAACCACTTCCGAATGAGGAAGCGTTTGCGCCGGGGAGAGGCGCTCGGCGTGGAGCAGTTGGACCAAGGAGGGGTGTCCTCATCACTGGAGGGTGTAATTTCGATGGAGGGAAGCTGAAGGAACTCCTTCGAGGAGGAGGAAGAAGCGGCCTCTGGGTTCAGCTCTTCGGCGTTCCTGGCACGGCGCATCCTGAAACGCTTCCGGCGCAAGGTCGGAGTGGAGGAACTGGACCAGGCTTTTCCCTGCTCCTCCGCCACCTGTGGCTCGGACACCTGCAAGGAGGGCAGCTGAAGCGTCTCACTCATCTTGGCCACCGGCATGGAGTTCTTGGGTCTCTTCCCCTCCTTCTTTCTTCAGCCCTCACTTCCAGGAGAGCTTCAGAGAAACCCGAAGAGCCAAACCCCAAACCACCTTATTTCCCTTCTGGGTTAGGGAGCTGCGATGCTGCCTTCCTCTCGGAGAGAAGTTTGCATATTCCTCAGGTGGTCTCATCGAACCGAAAAAGCCCTCCTGTCCATGGAGAAGACCAGCTGCAAGTCTGTTTTTTTTTTTTTTTTATTATTCCCTGGCTTCCCAGCCAAGTCCAGGAACTCCAAGGCACAACTTTCCAAAAACCTCACGCCTGCCTCTCTACCGGAGCAGCCCCTCCCCCTTGGTTTGTCCCCGAGGACCAACAAAAGCCAGTCGCCTGGTGTTTCCCTCTTTCCTCTCCTCCGCTGCTGCGCTCTTTCCTCGCCTGCGTGCACAGATCTGGTGCACGGCTGCTCTGGAGCTCTGGCGAAAAGCTCTCATTGGGGTGCCTTCTGGAGGGACCGAATGAGAATCGTGGAGGAGCTGCGGGGAGGTTGGACGGAAAGAAAAGAAAACAGAAAGACAGAGAGCGAGGGAGGGAGGAGAGGAAGGGAGGAAGGAAGCAGTGATAGATGATAAAATCAGCCAAGGAGGAGAAGAGGTGGGAGGGGTAGATTCTCCCCACCACCACCGCTCCTGCCCCAGGCTGATGAGCTCAGACAGCTGCTGCTAATGGAGCCATGCCCTGAAGTCCAAGTGACAAAAGTCTCGGTTACCAAGCAGGCTGTTGCTGTTGTGCCAATCAAGCATGGGGTAGGTTTGGAGGGGGTTTTTCTGGAAGCAAGCCTTCCCGACAAAACCATTGGCTGGATTCCCTGTCTGTCTCAGCCTCTTGATGGCTAGATGCCCCGCTCCGTAGAAGGAAGGCCACGAGATGACCCTGAGCCTTATCCGATGACATTTGAGTTCTTCCTTTCTCGTTTCTCCTTGAAAGCCACCACAGATGGCGGGTCAAAGGAGGAAGGAGTCAAAACACATGGGGAAAAAATTAAATGTAAGTAGGACTAGATGTTATCCGGCTCGCCACGTTTGACTAGAGGCTCAAGGCTCCCCCAGGTCCTTGAGTGAAGGACTCAAAGGACGTAAGTTGGGACAAGCCAAAGGAGGAGCAGATGGCTCCCCCCCGATAGCCTTTCGAGGTCAGCCTGTTTCTGGCCAACCATGGAAGGCAAAATTGGCAGAGAACGGAGAGTCAACCTTTTGCGTTTCCATGAACCTCGGAAAGCAAGGTCAAGATTGTGCCACATGCATCGTGGCAGAGTTTTTTCTAAAGGTTGGGCCTGGGGATGCTGGGGGATGAGGTAGACATTTCAGGGTGAAAAGAACTGCTTCCAAAATGGCATATATTTTTTCAGGTCGTATCCAGGGGTGGCCTTCAAAAATTTTAGCAATGGGTTCTGTGCCTGGTTGCTAGATGGCCGTGGCCGTGGTGGGCATGGCTTAGTCAGCCTCCTGCACCATGGCGGGAGGGGGTTGCCCTCCCTGGACTCTGGAGGTTTTCCTCAAGCCTCTGAGAGGGCAAAAATGGCCTCCCCAGACTCAGGAGGCTCCCTGGAAGCCAGAAACAGGGCCATTTCCGGCCTTCCCGAACTTCCGGGCAGCCCATTTTTTGCCCTCTCTGAGCCTCCACACATGCCCTACACTTATCTACATCCAAAACAGGCCACATGGGGACTCCTGGGAGGGGAGAGGAGTGAGGGGTGGGCAAGGCCAGCCAGAGTGGGATTTGTGGGTTCTCCAAACTGCACAGAATCTTAGCTAAGGGCACTCCAGAAACCCTACATACCCCCAGCAGCCCATCCCTGGACTGGTATCTCTTCTGTTCCATGGGATGGAACAGCTGGAGAAGACCTCCCCAAGGTCCCAAATATGGTAAGGATCGATTCAAGATGGTGGGAGGTTCTCCTGCTGGCTCAAGAGATGTTTTGGTGAGGGTGAGAAGAAGACAGGCTGACTTGTATCGACCATCTCTCCATACTCTTGACCAAGGACCCAAATGAAGTTCCTTCCTTAGAACCCAAAAGAAGGAAGTTCTGCTTGGTTTATTGTCCTGCAAGGAGATGAGAGTCTTGGATGAGAGTCTTCTTAGGCAACATGTATTTTGCCTCGTCAATCAATCACAGATGCCAAGAAGCTCATCAGAAGAAACAATGAGCCTTTTTAGATTGTTTATCTGGATATGTGTTTTTGGTTGAGACAAGGAGAAACTCCATCGTTCCAGAGAAGAAATATATGCCGTCTGACGCATCACCAACCCAATTATAGGTAGTCCTCCTCTTATGACCAGAATTGGGAGCAGAATTTCCATTGCTAAGTGAGGCCATTGTTAACTCAGTTGCCCCCAATTTTATCACCTTTCCTGATGCAGGTTTTGACCGAAACGGCAGCAGTTAAGCAAATCATACAGTCGGTAAGCAAATTCTGCTTTCCCCATTGTCTTTGCGTGTCGGAAACCGGCTGGGAAAGTTTGCAAATGACATACACAGGAACCCGGGATATTGCAACTGTCAACCAACAAATTTTGCTCAGGTGATCCTGGGGATGCTGCGAGGGTCATAAGTGTGAGGACTGGTTGAAAGTCAGCTTTTTTTCAGTGCCGTGGTAACTTTGAACGGTTGCGAAACAAATCGTTGGAAGTCAAAGGCAACCTGTCTGTTGTTTATTCCCGTATTACACGAGTTCATTTCAGATTTACAACTTTACAACATACAACTACAACCGAGCCCGGAATTTATGTCGCTAAGTGAGAAATTGGTTCATTGTGTCTTGTCCTATTTTATGACTTTTTTTTTGCCACGTTTGTAACTCAGCAACAACAGAGCTGTAAATTTTTCATGCATATAACCAGGGGCGGGATTCTACCGGTTCGGACCAGTTCTATAGAATCGGTTGGTAGATTTCTGCCGTAGTTCAGAGAACCGGCAAATCGTGTCCCTGGCTGGCCCCACGCCTCTCCTCCCACCCCTCCCCTCCCCACCCAGTCAGTCCTTATCACGCATGTACAACATCGCACAACACTGACTGCGTTCACCCCCGCCCAGTCACTCCTTAAGGTATTTCTTTTTTTTTCCTACCAATGATCAGCTGTTCCGATGATCAGCTGTTCCAGCATCCCCCTCGCTGTCTTACTGCTTCACCCAGGAGGTTTCCCTGAGACCCAGGAGGCAAAAAGGGGTGTAGGGGGTGGGGGGAGCTGCGGCCCCACCCTGAATAATCCTTTTTGCCTTTCTGGGCCCCAGGGAAGCTTCCTGGGGAGCAAGAATGCCCCCCAAGGAGGCTTCCCTGAGGCCCAGGAGGCACAAAAAATGGGGGCGGTTGCTGCAAAAAAGAGGAAACCATGCCCACCCAGTCACATGATCATGCCCATCTAGCCACGCCCATCTAGCCACGCCCAAAGAACCAGTTGAATCCCACCCACGCTTATAACTGTTGCAGCGTCTCCGTGGTGACATGATCCAAATTCAGATACTTGGCAACTGACTCATATTTACGATGGTCGCAGTGTCCTAGGGTCACAGGACCCCCTTTGGCGACCTTTAAATTGTTGCAAGAAAGGTCATAACAATGGGACAGAACCCGCTTAACAAATGTCTTGGTTAGCAACATAAATTCGGGGTTCAACTGTAGTCATAAGTCAAGGACTACCATGAAGAGCCCTATCAAGCTGAGGACCAGAGGCCTTCTGTTTTCCACCTTAAGCGGCATTTGTCTTTGGAAATAGATCTGTCAGAAATGGGGTCAGGTCTCCTGCGGAGGGTTGGACTAGATTACCTACAAGGCCCCGCTCTCAACTCTGTTATTCTGCTCTGTTCTGACTCCTAGAGAGATCATGGCATGATGAAAAACAGGACATTCGTGCACAGATATGGAGCAGGGCAAGATTTTGGCAAAGAATCTGGACCGGAAGGAATTTGGGCTGGTGCCCTAAAGAGAAGCTTAGCAGGAATAGATTGACGGGTCTTCAACTTCCTGGACTCCGGAAGTTTCCATCGATTCTGCTTCCAAAAGGAGAGCGAGCAGACTTCAAGAAATGCCTCTGAGATCTCTCTTCCCCTGCTTGAAACTGAAACCTTGACACTCCTGCTGGGACAGAGGAAGTCCTTGACTTACAACCATAAAAACATCCTCGGCTTCCAAGTTGCATTCTTGCAGGCGTAGTCAGCCGCCGCCTCGTCTCAAGTTCTCAACATGATGACAACTGGGGCCCAAACTTCCATTGCTAAATGAGGTGGCTGTTAAGTGAGTTGCACCATTTCTACAGTGTGTGTGTGTGTGTGTGTGTGTGTGTGTGTGAGAGAGAGAGAGAGAGAGAGAGAGAGAGAGAGAGAGAGAGAGAGAGAGAGATGTTTAATCAGAATAAAGCTGGAAAGGACCAGCTTCATGCCTTTCTTCATAGGTGGTCCTCGACTTATGACCCCAAATTGAGCCCAAATTTTCCGGTCCCATGTGAGACAATTCTTCACTGAATTTTGCCTTCTTTTACAACCTTTCTTGTTAAGGGAATCACTGCAGTTGTTAAGTTAGTAACATGGCTGTCAAGTGAACTGCCATCAGCCTTGGAAGCCATTTTTTGCTTGGACGCTTCGAGGTGGCCACATTTGTCTGCCTGGGAATTTGGGGGGGAGGGAGAGATTTCATTGTGAGGTGGAAGATTAGATTTAACAACATCCTTTCTCAGAGAGTCAAGGACATGTGGCCCTGTACCTGGAGAGGAGTGTCTGGAGCAGGGGTCAGCAACCTGCAGCTCTGGAGCCACATGCGGCTCCTTCAGCCCTCGTTTGGCCTACCCAGTCAGCTGATCCCACCACTGGCTGGCCCGTCCCCTCCCCATCACTCCCCGCCTGGCCTGAGACAGTAAGGATTATGGCAGGAGATGGAGACTCACTCCATATTCCAGAGTAGGAGGTGACTGGGTGGGAGTGACGTTGAGGTGGCCACACCCACCCAGTCACACTAGTTGTTAAAATTATTGGCTCCTGGTGTTTTCTGTGGGAATCGGGTCCAAATGGCTCTTTGAGTATTTAAAGTGGCAGACCCCTGATCTGAGGGAAGGTCTCCAGACGGGACGATGATTTCATTGGGCCGTGGGATGGACTGATGGGTTCAGGGGATGGATCTTTGATTTTTCTTTTGAGAAGGGAAAAAAACGGAACTCTCAAATTCGGCTTTTCCCAGACGTGCCAATATGACAACTCGAATAAAACGGAACTTTGAGAAGATGCTTGTCTTGGAGTTTGTTGGGTTGGAGTTTGCTCATTGGAATGCTGGCACCTGGCTTCCCCAGTGACTTTGCTTGTCAGGAGGTCATATTTACGCAAGCATCATAAATAGGAGTCAGTGGCCAAATTTGATCCTGTGATCCTGGGGATGCTTCAACAGACGCAACAAAGAGTGCTAAGCAGAGATGGCATTCAGCCAGTTCTGACCAGTTCTGGAGAACCAGTCGCGGAAATTATGAGTAGTCCAGAGAACCGGCAAATACCACCTCTGACTGGCCCCACCCCCATTTATTCTCTGCCTCCTGAGTCCCAGCTGATTGGCTGGGTTTTCTTTTGTTGCCCTGCACAGGAAAACGGAGCTGGAAAGCAGGCTAGTGGGGTGGGGAGGGAATGGGGATTTTACAGTATCCTTCCCCTGCCACGCCCACCACACCACACCCACAGAACCAGTAGTAAAAAAAAATTTGAATCCCACTACTGGCCTAAGTCACTATTTTGAGTGCCGATGGAACTCGGAAGTGCCACTAATTAATTGAATCCTTCTAAATTGAAGACTTCCTGTATAGCAGCTCACTTTTTTTTTTGGTTAGGCTGGCAGAAACTGTGAGAACCTCAATTCCTATTTTGTGAAGAGAGACCTGGTGATAAACAAAAGCCCTTGGTTTTCTTTGAGCTCTTTCCACCTGTTCATGCAAATATCCAGGAAGCGCCATACAAGCCACGCCGATTCCACCACCCAAGCATTTCTGCAAAAGACAGAAAACCATCCCACGCCGACAAATAATATTTTAAACAAGTCTACTTGAAGAAGAGGTGATTTGAGATTGAGAGATAAAGAGAGAGAAAAAGAGGAGAGATAGTATATTGCTAGGCCACAGTGTCAGAGGTGGTATTCAGCCAGTTCTGACCGGTTTTGCAGAACCAACAGCGGAAATTTTGAGTAGTTCGGAGAACCAGCAAATCCCACCTCTGACTGGCCTCGCTCCCATCTATTCTCTGTCTCCCATGGAGTCCCAGCTGATCAGCTGGGTCTTCTTTGGTTGCCCTGCACAGGAGAACGGAGCTGGAAAGCAGGTTAGTGGGTGGGGAGGGAATGGGGATTTTGCAGTAACCTTCCCCCTGGAGTGAAGAGGGAATGGAGACTTTACAGTATCCTTCCCCTGCCACGCCCACCAAGCCACGCAATGCCCACCAAGCCTTGCCCACCAAGCCACACTCACAGAACCGGTAATAAATTTTTTTGAATCCCATCACTGCATAACATGGTTTGTTTATCTGGGGTTCAGCAATAGGTCAACCATGGTTCGTGAAACCCTGACTTTGCAAGTTGTACAAAATGAGCTTGTATGCGTACATCTGTATATATATGTCTATATTTCCAAGCAAAAAAAAAACAACAAGGTGTGAATTACGAGTCAGAACAAATGCATCAGGTAAAATCTCTGCCGATCAGAAGTTTTGTTTATTTGCATTGTAATTGCTTTCCCTTTTTGGCTTTCTCTTTCATGGCATAATTAGCTAAGAAAGGAACTGAAGTGCAGTTTAAGACTTGTTTGTAAAAGACCAAAGAGAGGCACATCTATCCACTTTGAAGTTCCAGACTCTGGGTATTTCTCCAGACTCCGCAATAAATCAGAATTGATGTATCCACCCAGACAGCATCATTTACAATATTTATAATAAAGGCTATATGGCAATTCCAGTAATTGTTTCCCAGGGGTTTCTTTTTTCTTTTTTAACCAATTAGTATTTCCCAACCGTTTGGAGAATGCAGAAGCCTCATCTGTCTCCCATGCTTGCAAATAATTTTTACCTATGTCATTAATCACACAGGATCCAATGTACACAACAGCACACCTTCCAACGGCACATTTTCTTCCTGTTCTGTGAAAATATCTACCTAAGCGAGCCCTCACGTATAAAAAGCCAATAACGCCCCCCCAACCCACCCTCAAATAATAAAGGTGGGATAAAAAGTTTCATAAATAAATAAACAAACATGAAAGTTGTAATCCAATTATACATAATTAAGCTCTCAATGAATTCAGTTTAGGAAGCGAAACATACAAGCAATTAATGGAAAGACATTTCTAGAATTCAAAATGTATTGTTAAAGGTGTTTCTATAGAACACAGGTTCCAATAAACTCCAGTTTTACTCTGGTGTACTATGAACTTTCAGAGATACAGCAAATGTACGTTTGGTTAGGTTACTCCTCTGCCAGTAGTCAGATTACAGGTACAGATTAACAGAGTTGGAAGGGACCTTGTAGGTCATCTAGTCTGTTGTGGTTAGCTGACAGCAGGTGCGGACAGCTGAGCACAGCGAGGATTCAGATGAGGAGCCAGGACCATTAGGGAGTGGACTGCTAACTTCAGAGATTGTGCGGGCTGGCAGCAGCGATGAGGAGGTTCCCGAGGAGCCTGTGCCAAGTGCGCGTGCACACAGGATTGCTCGCTGGAAAGAGCAGCTGCAACGGCACGGGCGACTCAGGAGTAAGGCTGCAAGGTAATGGCCCCTCCTTCAAGAAGATAAAAACCAGCTGTTGAATCAGACGTTCTTTGCAGGAAGCAAAAACGTTTTGAACCTCGAGCCTCATGGACATTCCAGTATCTTAGTTGGTATTTGAAGACTCTTGTGTTGTAAAATATTTCTAGGTAACCTTATCTGTTATTCTTGGCAGCCTCGCACAGTATTGGTGAGGCTTATGCTTATCAGAGTTAATTAGTTTGCAGCAGCCTTTTAACTGGGGATTCGTAAGAATCATTAAAAGGTTTCTGTTCCCTTTGGTTCGTGTTTGTTTTATTGGAAGAGAGTTTGGGTCAGAACATAGTCCAAACCCCCTCCCAAGCAGGAGACCCTACACCATTTTTGACAGATACCAGTGCAGTCTCTTCTTGAAAGCTTCCAGGGATGAAGCTCCCACAGCTTCTGGAGGCAATCTGTTTCCTTGACTTATGACCATAACTGAGTCCAAAAGTTACGTTGGTAAGAGAGACGCTTGTTAAGTGAGTTTTGCTCCTATTTTACAACCTTTCTTGACACAGCTGTTTTGAATTACGGCAGTGGTTCAGTTAGTAACAACTGTTGTTCATAACAGTCGTTGTTAAGGGTTTCTGATTTTGCTTGTCAGAAGGTCGCAAAAGGAGATCACATGACCCAGGAACAATGCAACCGTCATAAATATGAGTCAGTTTCCAAGCAACCAAATTTTGAGGATGCTGCAAAGGTCATACATAACGTGATGACCCGGGATGTGGCACAAAGGCAACACAGTCAGATAATCAATAAGAGTCCCTTTATCTCCAACTTTGCCCCCAATGTCCAGGTTGCCTTCTGGCTGGAGAAGAACTCTCCCAGGAACAGCCTTTGGTGCAGAGAATCAAGTCCCAACCATGGTCAACACAAACTGTAACTTAAAGTCCAAACAAGCCAAACTGAAGTAATAAGTTTGGCAGGACAGGAGCAAGAATTCCAGACATTAAGGCACAGCAAAACTCACATGGTCGGGAAGACCCCAGAACACAGATAAGCCACAACCATACAAGATAAAGTCACGTTTGCTCCCAACAGCCTGCTGCACGCAGCTTGCCTTTTTTATACACTGTGTTCCTAGCCACAGCTAATGAAGGGAATCAGGGCCCTTTCCTCCCCCGTAAGCCATGCAACTGACATTGCTCTCTTCTCCATTCCTCTCTGCGTGCCCTAGGATGAAGAGGGGGTGGGCCTGGATCTTCCTCTGAACTCCCTCTCCCTTGTTCTACCTCTCCCCTGCTCTGCCCAGCCAGATTTTGCCCTTCCACAGCTTCTTCCACAGCCGACGGAGCCACATTCCGGCTCCCTGTCAGCTGTCTGGCTTCCTCCTCGGATTCAGACTCTGACAGGGACATGACACATGTGGGAAATGGTCATGTCACCTTTTTCAGTGTGGTTCTAAGGTGCTTTTTCCAAGAGACAAATGGGCTTCCTGGTTTTTCTTTGAAGACGTTTTGCTTCTCATTCAAGAAGTTTCTTCAGCTCTGCACCGCTCTAATTTCAAACAGTCACTAAATGAATGGTTGTAAGTCAAGAACTACCTGTTTTTACAGTTGTAAATCAAAAATAAGTTTGGGAAGAACTTTTGGTCTCTTTTTCAATTTTTTAAATTCTCTTTTCAATTGAGCTTCACTCCCCTGGCAGGGAAAGGTGTGCATCTGAATTTTTGACTCTTCCCTCCACAGTTGTAACATCTTCAGAATTTTCACGCCTCTGGAATCAATAACACTTTGAAAAAACAGATTTAGTTACCGTGCAAGGCTGTGAATCAACCCTTAATGCCTTTCTGAAACAAAAAAATCCCTCCTGGCACCGCTCTTTCCTTGCAAAAATGTTTAATGTGTTAAGCCCTGAAAACTGTATCCATAAAGAAATAGTGGGTTTGATTTCCTTACATAGAAAAAGCGAATAAATTTTTCCAACACATTCTGAATCCCCTAGAATCACAGACTTAGCAAAAGAGAGCGACCGCTTTCCGTCCCCGTGGTAAACTCATTTCATAACAAGCATCCGGATATCGCTCCTCAAATTTAGCTTTGCTTCTCTTATGAGCTTGATTGCCCATAATCTCAGCAGAGGAGCCATAAGAGAAAAATTTCCAAAATCAAATGTATATTCTACACATGTGTGCCATTTTCCCTTTTGAATTCTCCCTTTGGCAGGGAGCGACTTGGCAAATAACTTCGCAGTTAAGCAGGGATTTTAAAATGAATCTCTTCTAGCTTGTGGTGCCTCTAAGAAAAATGTCGGACTGCTCACTTCTTTGTGACCACACTATAAAAAAAAAAGATGTTGAGGCTCTAGAAAGAATGCCAGAAAGAGCAACCAGGATGATTAGGGAACCAGAGGCTAAAACATACAATGAACGGTTGCAGGAACTGGGCCTGGCTAGTCTAGGGAAGAGAAGGACCAGGGGAGACAGGATAGCAGCCTTCCAATATTTGAGGGGCTGCTACAGAGAGGAGGAAGGGGGTCAAGCTATTCTCCAAAGCACCCAAAGGCCAGGCAAGGAACAATGGATGGCAACTGAACAAGGAGAGTGCAGGAGAACTGGAGACATAGCAGAGATATTCAACCTGGAAATAAGGAGAAACTTCCAGACAGTGAGGACAATCAACCCATGGAAGTTGCCTTCAGAAGTTCTGGGAGCTTCATTCCTGGAAGCTCTCAAGAAGAGATTGGACTGCCATCTGTCAAAAATGGTGTGGGGGCTCCTGCTTGGGTGGGGTGGGGGGGGTTGTACTAGATGACCTCCAAGGTCCCTTCCAACTCTGTTATTCTATTCTATTCTATTCTATTCTATTCTATTCTATTCTATTCTATTCTATTCTATTCTATTCAGAGCAACCTGGACGATTAGGGGACTAGAGACTAAAACATACGAAGAACAGTCGCAGGAACTGGGCAGGGCTAGTCTAGTGAAGAGAAGGACCAGGGGAGACATGATAGCAGTCTTCCAATATTTGAAAGGCTGCCACAGAGAGGAGGAGGATCAAGCTATTTTCCAAGGCACCCAAAGGCCAGACAAGGAACAATGGATGGATACTGAACAAGGAGAGCTTCAACCTGGAAATACGGAGACATTTTCTGACAGTGAAGACAATCAACTGTTGGAACAGAAGTTGCCTTCAGAAGTTGTGGGAGCTTCATCCCTTTCAAGAAGAGACTGGACTGCCATCTGTCAGAAATGGTGTAGGGTCTTCTGCTTGGGCAGAGGGGAGGTTGGACTAGATGACCTACAAGGCTCTTTCCAACTCTGTTAATCAGTATCTTTTGTAAACTAGGAAGCCCTACAAAAGCCAAGCCTGCAAAGGCAACCTTTTCTTCCGATCGGATGTCCCCACTCTGAGAGGGTTATCAGGACCTCATTCTCTGCACTCGGCTTCCTAGAACACATTGTGCCGCAGACGTATCATGTACCAATGTCATGCCACTCGATTTATCACCCCGCTCTCAAAGCTTCTTCGTGCATTCGCTAACCCAGAAGCCACTGGATACCTTTCGGCCCAGGAGAATGGCCACGGTCCCAAGGTCATCCGGTCTTGCTCCCAAGGATTCCAAGCGGCCTTCACGGCCGAGTGAGAATTGAAGCTTTCTCGGGGCCTCTGGCCCATTATGCAAACTACCCCTTCGAAGGGGGGAACTCAGAAACGGTTGTGTAGAGATAAACTGTCCTTGCCTCTGGGGATCTGCAGTAAGCATTCTTGCTAGTCAGTTTAAGTGACACCGGTCAGCTGCGGTTAAGCACAATTTCTAAAGAAGAATTGCGTCCGTTGCGTCTCACTAATAATGAGGAGAATTAGAATAGAGCTGGAAGGGACTTTAAAAGTCTTCCAGTCCAGCTTCCTGCTCAAGCAGGAGAACTTATATCATCTCAGATAAATGAGCCCACCAGTCTTAAAAACCTCCAGTGACGGAGCACCCACGGTTTCCAAAGGCAAGCCGTTCCATCGTTAATTGTTCTCACTGTCAGGAAGTTACTTCTTAATTCCAGCTTGCTTCCCTCTTTGATTAGTCTCCAATCCTTGTTTCTTGTCCTGTCTTCTGGTGGTTTGCAGAATAGTTTGACCCCCTCCCTCTTCTTTGTGGCAGCCCCTCAAATACTGCTATCATGTCACCCCAATTCTTCTTTTCACTAGACTAGCCAGACCCAAATCCTGCAGGAAGGTTCATAGCTACTCAGGTGTTCTCTGCCTGAAAAAGCGAAGCCATCTCCATGATATACATTTCATTTGTGCTTCAGCAATAATCCACCCAAACGGGTGGTTTGTTTTACTACAACTTGCACCAACGGTAAAACTGTGTCCCATTTTTTTTACCACTATAAAGATAAAAAGCTGCTAGAAAGACCTTATTGACCCTATATTAATAGGGCAGAGTAGAGTAGGGTAGGGTAGGGTAGGGTAGGATAGGATAGAATAGAATAGAATAGAATAGAATAGAATAGAATAGAATAGAATAGAATAGAATAGAATAGAATAGAATAGAAAAATCAGAACAGAACAGAACAGAAATAAATAGAATAGAAATAAATAGAATAGAATAGAATAGAATAGAATAGAATAGAATAGAATAGAATAGAATAGAATAGAATAGAATAGAATAGAATAGGAATAGGAATAGAATCAACAGAATTGGAAGGGACCTTGGAGGTCTTCTAGTCCAGCCCCTCTGCTATCCCAGAAATCTTCTGTGGCATGTGTTCAAGTTATAAAAATGTTCAAATTATATTTTTCAAAAAAGATATTAACGGATAAGACCAAAATGAAAAATAAAAAAGACGCTTGTTTCACAAAGCACGTATTTTTAGGCAACACTAACCCAGCACAAACGATGCCAAAATGGACCATCCGATAATCCCACACTTCTTCTTTTCCGACTAGGTTTGTTTATTTATTAGTAAAAATAATTATTTACCCTTAGAACAATGCTTGGGACTCTCTCACCATATTAAGGATGCAAACACCCCAAGGCTCAGCCAGGGATGTCTGACGTTCTATCCACATTTCTATCTCCCATCTGCAATCCAAATAACAAACACAATTAATAACCAGCAATTTAATATCCTGGGCTGTCAGCCTTGGCAAAACAAAGACATCTATTTCTACATCACCAGCATCAAAGGCAGCCTTGGGGATGAGGTGGGGGGGGGGGGGGGGGTTACGTCCATAGTAACTTGAATACAATCTGACCCCTTTGTGGCCATGGATAATCTGTCATTTAGATTAATCTCCCAGCATCTGTTCTTTAACTTCGTCTCAATATTCTTTCTCTTCTTTGGGCCTTTGGGACCAAGCAAAAACCAAACGGGACTCCCCAAAATGTGAACTGCCAAAGGAAAACCAAGCCAGATGCTCATTTTTTCACAGTTTTGTTAACGGAGATTTTATTCAAGCAGAGCGTTGGTTTCCTTGACTACTCTATGAATGGGCTTCGAAAAAGGCAAGACGGAGAGCTAATATTCAATCGCCAATGTAATTTGAGTTGAGCACGGAAAGCATCTCGCGCGCTATGCGCGGCCGCGGGATGCGCGTTTGGGGGGGGGAAGGCCTATTTTTTGTGATGCTCGTTTTCACGTCTCGGGTCTCGTCCGAGGAAGGCGGGTTGGGCGCTGAAATGGAAGGACGGACGGAAAAGCAAACTAAAACTCAACACAGAACATTTCCAGATATCCCGTGAGGCCAGCCATTGGGGTGGATGTTATTGCTGAAGTAGAAAAGGAAATATAGCGTGGAGGTGTGTGTTACACACGTGGTGTAACAGAGGTGTAACACACGTGGGTGATGTGAGGTCTTTGATGCTCTCTGAGCTTGGGGGTTTTCTTGCAGATGTTTCGTGACCCGCACTAGGTAACATCATCAGTGGTAGAAGGGAGTAGGGGTTGTGGAGAAGAGGAGGAGGAGGAGGAGGAGGAGGAGGAGGAGGAGGAGGAGG
>NW_020769350.1:6233360-6248491 GCF_900518735.1 Pseudonaja textilis
TTCTCCAACTTTGCACCTCCAGGTATATTAAATCACAAGATATCTCCAGCCAACGCAACCATCATGGGGTTTGAGAATCATGGAATGATGTCTGTGGTCCAACACTGTTTGAAGGTTCCCAGGTGAAGGAAACCTGTTCTTTTTTTTCCCCAGGAGCTTTCCTGTTCTTTTTCTTAGACAAAAAGACACGCTTGCTTGGGATAATTAAATGCAAAGTTGCTGAACTTATACTACGTATTCCGAGACCCCTTCAAAGTAAGACAGTCGCATAGGAAAATCGGCGCGCAAAACAGATCATACGTGGCTTTATAATAGACATCACTTCAATGCTTGTCTTACCTTATGACTTCCTACAGAAGCATCTGCTGCTGCCCTGCAGTGCCACCTTGTCAGATTGTTCATTTTAAACCCCACAATATGCCTTCCCACTCACCTATTATAAATCACTTCATCTGCCCTCCCACCCTTTCCCTTCCTTAAACCTCCTGAGCTGCTTATCTTGGTATTGTTGAAATGTCACCTGGAAAAGAATTTAAGCTTTTTAAAAAAAGCACACAGAGTATGTTCCCTGCTTTGTCTCTAGAGGTATAACAATGAAAATATTTGGAACATTTAAAAAAAAAAAAACACAAGCTGTGTTTATCTATTGTTTGCTCAGGACTAACCAATATCACTCCGTTCTGGCCCTACAATCTAGGATACGGAAAGGTAAGCGGCAACTTATTATTTTGCAGATTTTAGAACTGTAAATCAAATCACTGAAATTCTATCATAATTTGTCGATTTTCAGTAGAATTATATTTTTAGTCCTTTAAAAAAATAAAATCAGGACCCAATAGCGTGTTCTTTTGTTTAAGAACGGCATGGGGGCCTAGAGATGAAAACATTCACCTCACACTTGGGTCAGAGTTCAGTCCTAGGCAGTGACGGATGTTTCTTTATCAGGTCGGAAAGAGAAAATATCTGCTGTGAACTCCATGTAGGCGTCAGGAAGGGCATCCGGCCAGTAAATGCTCATATCACCCTGACTCCACCCCGGGGTAGATGGAAAGGTTATAGGGTCATAAAAGAAAAAAAAAAAGTTTATTCTGGGCTCAACTTATTTACTTATTCTTTTGATTATTTCCTCAACCAAATAAGCTGAAAAATGTAAACTTCCGACGGTAACAGTTTGACCATGGAACCTTTGAAGTCCAGCTACAAAAGCTTCTTGCTTACGGTCTTGGATTTTGGCTACTGTGCAAATCTAGAGCACTTGTACTTATGGTACAAAGGGAGGGGCAGTTTGGTATAGTGGTCAAGGTATCAAGGCTAGAAATTGGGAAATCATGAGATCTAGTGCTCTTTAGCCACAAAACCAGCTTAAATGACCCTGGACCAGTCTCTGTGTGTGTGTCTCTCAGGGAAGAAGGCAATGATACAGAGGTAGTATTCAGTAGGTTCTGACCGGTTTTGGAGAACTGGTAGCGGAAATTTTGAGTAGTTCGGAGAACCAGCAAATACCACCTCTGACTGGCCCCGTCTTCATCTATTTGCTGCCTCCCATTGAGTCTCAGCTGATTGGCTGGTCTTCTTTTGTTGCCCTGCACAGGAGAACGGAGCTGGAAAGCAGGTTAGTGGGGTGGGAAGGGAATGGGGATTTTGCAGTATATCCTTCCCCTGCCACGCCCACCAAGCCACACCAAACCCACCAAGCCATGCCCACAGAACTGATAGTAAAAAAAATTGAATACCACCACTGCAATAACAACTACTTCTAAAAAAAAAGGCATTGCCAAGAAAACTATAAGGAATAGCCCAGGTAATCACCAGAAGCCAATACTGACTTGAAGGCAAACAAACGAATTGTACAAAGTATTGTGTGAACCAAGAAAGCAGAACAATTCGGTCACCAGGCTTTGTGTATTGTGTATCCTCAGTCACCACGAGAGGAGATGTGTTGAGCGTTGGAGTTTTCAAAGGAAATAAAGAATCAGGAACCCAGTTTGGGAAGCTGAATTCCAGATGTTCTCAAAAACACATCAAACATTTGGTTAAAACAAGATGTCCCTTTCTCCAAAGAAATGGCTCAGCGCTTTTGAATTGGTTGGGACTGGAAGACTCGCATTTTTATTTTTAATTTAAGGAGATACATATGGTTTCTCCTTCACATTACCTCAGAGTGTGTGTGTGTGTGTGTGTGTGTGTGTGTGTGTGTGTGTGTGTTTACAGAAATGATTAAAATCAGTTGTGCGTCTGCTTCAGGAAATGAAAGGGTTTGTCATTTTTTCCCACCCTCCCTTGAGTTCACCCCACGGCAATAAAAGAAGATGTGTGATATTTTTGGTAAAACCACACCACCTCATTAAAACATCCTTCTTCACCTTTGGCTTGTCAGAGCGATAAACATAATAATGGCCCCTGAGTCCTTATCTGACTTGAAACAGTGCTGGATTGTCAGTAATTCTCCGGAGAAAATAGGGACATGCTTTGTTTCTAAGAAATTTTCTTCTGATAGTTTGGTACTCCCTAAAGCGAAAATATGTTGGATGTATAGAAGCAGCATATAGTTAACAGTATAACAGAATAACAGAGTTGGAAGGGACCTTGTAGGTCATCTAGTCCAACCCCCTGACCAAACAGGAGACCCTACACCATTCCTGACAGATATCCAGTGATGAAGCTCCCACAACTTCTGAAGGCAACTTCTGTTCCACTGGTTAATTGTTCTCCCTGACAGAAAATTCTGCCTTATTCCCAGGTTGAATCTCTCCTTGATCAGTTTCTATCCATTATTCCTTATCTGGCCTATAGGTGCCTTGGAAAATAGCTTGACACACACACCCTCCTCTCTATGGCAGCCCTTCAAATATTGGAAAAATGCTATCCTGTCTCCCCTGGTCCTTCTCTTCACTAGACTAGCCATGCCCAGTTCCTGCAACCATTCATTGTAGGCTTTAGTCTCCAGGGCTTTGATCGTCTTAGATAGATTCAGATGAACAGAGTTGGAAGGAGCCTTGTCGGTCACCTAGTCCAATCCCCCAGCCAAGCAGACCCTACACCATTTTTGACAAACGGCAGTCCAGTCTCTTCTTGAAAGCCTCCAGTGATGAAGCTCCCACAACTTCTCAAGGCAACTTCTGCTCCATTGGTTGTTCTCCCTATCAGAATAATTCTCCTTATTTCTAGGTTGAATCTCTCCTTGTTCAGTTTCCATCCATTATTCCTTGCCTGTTCTTCAGGTGCTTCTTGCTTCTCCAGAAAGTTCTACAAACCAATCCTTTTACAAAGGGTCAAAATGATGATCAAAACATGTTAGAAGGGCACCAAAGGCTGGGCCAACCTCAGTTGTGGGGTGGGGTGTCAAAAAAGACATGGGTTCAAGTGTACAATGTGTGCGTAAAGTGTGATTGGGTGGTTGCAATCATTCTCTTGGTTGGTTGATCTCACTCACAAATCACTCCTGGGCAAAGCTAAGAAGAGCTAAAAATGACAATGAGAAATCATTTTGAAAAGAGAAGGACCTAAAAGGAGAAAGAAGGACTAGGGGTGATAAGACTCCAATATCTCAAGGGCTGCCCCAAAGAAGAGGGAGTCAAGCTATTCTCCAAAGCACCTGAAAGCAGAGAAGAAACAATGGATGGAAACTAACCAAAGAGAGAAGCAACCTAGAATTAAGGAGAAATACTGAGAACAATCAACCAGTGCCTTCAAAAGTTGTGAGAGCTCCATCGCTGGAGGCTTTTGAGAAGAGACTGGACAGCCATTTGTCTAAAATGATATAGGGTCTCCTGCTTGAGCAGGGGGTTGGACTAGATGACCTCCAAGGTCCCTTCCAACTCTGATGTTCTATGTTCTGTCTTCAGCTGGTATTTTGCAATACACGTGAGACACAACACCTGAGATTTGAAGACCATCAATGAAGCTTTTCTCTGGGTTGGCTAAATATTCAGAAATTTGGTTCACCAGGAGAGATTCAAAGAATTTGATGCTTTTTCCAAAAATCTTTTTTGGGTTGGGTTTTTTTTTCCCCCTTTGAAAATGTTTCATTTCTCATTGAATGAGCTACTTCAATTCTTTTTTTCTTTTTTTTGGATGAGAAGCAAAACGTTTTCAAAGAAAAGAACAAAAAACGAGAAAGTCCAGTTGCCTTTTAGAAAAAAACAATTGTGGGACAACCTTGACTAGATGATTGAGAATCTCGATAGTTAAAGAACGTGTGTTATCCCAACTTTGGAGAGTATGGAAGCCTCTTCGGTTCAATATATCAACCCCCAAACAATTGCAAATTAGATAATATAAAACTACTAGCTCGATACCCGTGCTTTGCTACGAAACTATGTGGTCGGGCTTAGTTTTGGGGGAGGAAAATAAGGGGGGAAGGGAAATTCTGGCTCTGCCTACCAGCATCCACCAGTATTCACCTGGCTAGTGTCCTGTCAGTGTGTGAGAGAGTTGAGGACCGTTTGGAAACTGAAACAGTGTTTGCTGTGTGAGCAAAAAGGAGACAGCAAGGAGCCTGGGTGTGGCTTAGCTCAACTGTTCTGTACTAAAGCTGCTTGGTGCTGTGAAACTAAAACTGAAATTGAAACTCTTCTCCTCTGCTTGTGTTTTGCATTTGGAACAGATTTCTTTTCAGGTGGGGAGGGGGAGTAGAACTCCTTAGCATCACAGCGTGTTAATAATAATAATAATATAGGAAATACTAATGCTCTGATGGTCATTTTGAAAAATCCTTTCTTAGGTAAGCACCTAGAAGCCAAAAGGAACATACGTGCAGGAGTGGAATTCTACCAGTTCACACCTGTTCGCTAGAACCGGTTGTTAACATACTAAGCAGTTCGGAGAACCAGTTGTTGGAAGAAATTACTGGGCTAATCCTGTAAGGAAGGCAGGAAGGAAACATTCTGGTGTTGCTTACAGAAACTGCCTCTCTGTTAACCCTTATTACATTCTTGGCAGGACTAGACTTCCTGTCTCAGGAACTTCTCTGGAGCTTTTTCCCCCTCCTTTGCTAGTACTTTGCTTGTGTGGAGGGACCATTCAAAGTTACAATGGCACTGAAAAAAGTGACTTATGAACATTTTTCACACTTACACCAGGTGAGGAGATGCCTCAATGTGAGTGATATTGAGTTGTCCACGCCCAGACAATAACATGACCACCAAGCCATGTCCACCCAGTCACATGACCACCAAGCCACGCCCACAGAACTGGTTGTTAAAAATTTGAATCCCACACCCACATACGTGTCAAATTTCAAGTTTTTAGGCTTTACCGTTCTGGAGATTTTGTGATGATGAATGAGTGATATTTCGCTCTTATATATATAGATAGATAGATGTAGATTAACTTAAATGTTAACTGTCCACATTATGTAGGAAGTTAGCACCCAAACCTTTCCTAGAAAAATAAAATATTCTAGTGTAGGAAGTTAACACCCACCCCTCTCCTAGAAAAATGAAATATCCTAGGAAATATTAAAAAGATGAAATATTTCCCCTAAAAGGGAAGTAGAAACTCAGAGAGGCAGAAGCTCACCTCCCTCCTTTGTTAATGGGTGGGTCATTAAGGCCTGGGCCAGAGTATTCTACATAACAAAGGCCTCTACCCATCTTACCACCTGGCCTGGGAAGATTGCATCAGACAGCACTCAGGTGAGGCCATGTGGTCCAGCTAAGTCCCCAGCCCCTTGGAGTCTGACAGCCAATGGGATACATTTCTTACACAGGAACAGGAAACAGTAAGGTGAGGCCCAACAGAGGATATATAACTAAGGGTCTCTCAGCATCTCAGGCCTTCTTCTTTTCCTTCACCCAACATCTTGAAATATGTGATTGTCCTTTTCACTTTGGAGCCCCAAGCCATGTGGTCCTGTCCACCATTAAACCATCCTTCCAAACAGCCTCCATGTTTCCAGTGTCTTTTTCCCCCACTTGGAACTGAACCCAGAAGGAGAATTCTTCCAACACTTGTTAACCCAATTCTACCTCTTAAAACAATTATCCTGGACATAGTACTATCTACAGGAGGAATCACCCCAGATGTAGCCCCTTGAATCCTCAAGCAAGCCTCCCTTTCTCGAGATATTTCAATTTGTCCCCTTTTCCAGAGGTTTCCATGGATACTACCTACATTCTATAGGGAGAAAATTTCCTAAGGTATGGATATCACAGCTCCATGGAAACTGGTTCTTACTGTCAGAGGAGATGAAGGAAAGAGATTTTGTGTAGGAAGAAACTGAGAGGGTAATTATCTGGTTCCTTGAAATTAGCACCACACACACTAGAGTTAGCTGTCACTCAGGGGGGATTAAAAAAAGAAAAAAAAAGGACCAGCACTTCACAAAAGCTTTGGTGGGAATAGAGATAACCCTGCTGAGTCCAACTCCAAGGGCTGCAGAAGATGCATCAAATGGCGACAGAGAAACAGGGTTACAATGAACCATCCACCCACACAGGTCAGGGGTGGGTTTCTACCGGTTCTGTCCACCTCTGTAGAACCGGTAGCTCTGAAGAGCAGCAGACATAGAACTGGTTCTATGTCTGCTGATGTTTTTGCCCACCCACCCACCTGGGCTCTTACCTGACCTTTATTTCCTGCGTTTTCAACTTCAGCTGCCGTGCAAGGCCCAGCTGCAGTTAAAAAAGCAGGAAAAGAGGGCTGTTCCAAAGGCTGCTTCTCTGCAGGCAGCTGCTGATGACGATTTACAGGAGCACAGCTTGCAGCCTGCAGGGAAGCTCGTAAATCCCAAACCGGTAGTTAACCCTGTCTATTCTATTCCGTATTCTGTTCTATTCTATTCTATTCTATTACATTTCCTATTACATTTCCTATTCCATTTCCTATTTCCATTTCCATTTCCTATTCCATTTCCTATTCTATTCTATTCTATTCTATTCTATTCTATTCTATTCTATTCTATTCTACTCTGTTACATTCCCTTCCTTGTTCTGTTCTGTTCTATTCTATTTTCTATTCTATTCCATTCCTTTCCATTTCCATTTCCTATTCTATTTTATATTCTATTCTATTCTGTATTCCATTCCATTCCATTCCATTATTTCTTTTTGACTCAGCAATCACCTTATCCATTCAATGGAAGGAAGAATGCTCAGGAGATTAAAGCGGCAAAGCTTTTCTTTCCTCAGTTGGAAAATTAGTGTGCCAAGAAGAATGGTTCCTATTGATGACATAAGTTCTTTTCTGGCGTTCTATTTCTAGTACGGAGTAATTAGAAGTCTTATCAAATCATGTTCCTTTTCAGATTTAAAGTCACCTTGGAAAAGTTTCCGTGCCCATCCCAAAGCGGCGGTAACCTCTGGAAAGCAATCCAGCATTGGTCATGTGGGTTACAAGTTACCACACTGCCTTGCAGTCCTGGCACATATAAGGGAGAGAAAGTAAAATTAAGCAGGATGTCAAAAAAAACATGGTGGCTGGACACTCATTAAAGTTAACACCAGCCAGTGCATATTAAAACTCAAAGAAATAATGCAAGATGGAATGGAATGGAATGGAATGGAGAATGGAATAAAATAAAATAGAAGAATAAATAGAATAGAATAGGATAGAATATTAAATAGAATAGAATAGAATAGAATAGAACAGAATAGAACAGAATAGAAGAATAAGTAGAATAGAATAGAGAAGAGAATGGAATGGAATAGAGAATGGAATAAAATATAATAGAAGAATGAATAGAATAGAATACAATATTAAATAGAATAGAATAGAGGAATAAATAGAATAGAATATTAAAGAGAAGAGAAGAGAAGAGAAGAGAAGAGAAGAGAAGAGAAGAGAAGAGAAGAGAAGAGAAGAGAAGAGAAGAATAAGTAGAATAGAATAGAGAAGAGAATGGAATGGAATAGAGAATGGAATAAAATATAATAGAAGAATAAATAGAATAGAATACAATATTAAATAGAATAGAATAGAGAAATAAAAAGAATAGAATAAAATAGAATATTAAATAGAATAGAATAGAATAGGAATAACAGTTGGAAGGGACTTTGGAGGTCTTCTAGTCCAACCTGCTGCTTAGGCAGGAAACCCTACCCACCACTTTCAGACAAATGGTTATCCAACATCTTTTAAAAAACTTCCAGTGTAGCGGAACATCGAAACCTCTCCAGATGTACAGTAACAGGTGACTTCTTGCTTAAAAGGGAAGATGCCATCTTGCGGATATTTTAGGTACTAGCCCCAAATAAATGCTATTTTTCCCTAAGGGCCATAAGCCATAGATTTGATTATTCATGTATTAACAGCATCTGGAACTTGTATTTACTCAAAATTGGAAAAATTAAAAAATTCCAATGGAGGAGGAAGTAATTAAGAAAACAATGTAATGTGCAGAGATGAGTAGGTTAACACTGGCAATTAGAGAGCAAGAAGAGAAGGAGTATTATAAGATTTTGGACTTATTTGATGGATGGTTAGAAAGTAGAGTAAGAAATCAAAGGATATACTGTAGTAATAATGACATATTGTAAATGATTATTTTGAATATGTCATGACATGAACATAATTTAATAAGAGTTGGATTTGCTGTTAAAGATAGATGGTAATTGAAATAAAAATACCTAATGATATTGTAATAATGATAAAATATGATATATAATGTTGACTAGAATATAATATGAATGTAAACTCAATGAGAAATGGATACAAATATTTTTAAGTGCATAAGATATATGTATCCAGATGACACACTATATAACTGAAAGATTTTGGGAGCAGGAAAATGTACCATCAGAGGACGTTGTTATAAAAACATTTTTTAGACTGTGCAGAGATGGACAGACTAACAATGAAATTAAGAGACAAAGAAGAGTTGATATATTAGAATGTCTGGGATGCCTGGTATGAACGGTTTAAAAATAAAAAGAAATCAAAATGGCAATTATATGAAGAATAAGAAACTATGAAAATACTTATATCTATATTTATATCTATCTATATTTATTTATGTATTAAGTTGAAATTGTATAATGAAAGAAATGTGTATATAGAAAGGTGATAATGAAATGTAAAATATGTCTTGACATTGATATAATGAAGTATAAAGTTTTATTTTATGTTTTTAAATTTTGAAAACTCAATAAAATATAATAATTGAAAACAAAGTATCTGAAAGATGGTTTTTATTTGTTGTTTTTGTTGTAAAAATAAAAAAAAATTTAAAAAGCTATCTAGCTATCTTGTATCTCCTCTTTCTCCTCCTCCTCCTCTTTGCAACCTTTCCCCTCTAGCATTGATGATGTTACCTAGTTGGGTCATGAAATGCCTGCAAGAAATCGAGCAAGCTCAGAGACCACCAAGGATCCCCTCATTCTGATCCAGTTGTGATAATTAAGTCAAGGACCTCAAATACTTTACAACAATGCATGAAACTTTGCTTTAAAAAGCCTTGAAGATTTGAACAGAGGAGAAAGAAAGAGCGAGATAATACATCTGGTTATTATTATTTTTTTCATTCGCCATTCAAATCGTTTCTAGTTAATCCTTAGGGATATGTTGTTATTGTTGTTTTTACAATCCTGTTAAGCCTCATTAGTGGAGGGGGAAAAATGCTCTCCGTTCAACGTATTGAGTCTAAAAGTTTTATGTTTGCAGTTTATTGACAGCAAGGCAAACAGTTCTTAATTTAATTGCCTTCTTCTCCAGATTAGGGAGCTAGCAACACCGGAGATACCTAAATTACATATTTGCTATGCAAAACAATCACACACTGTCCACATTTTTCCAATAACATGTTTGGAAAGATCAAAGTTAGCTGAACTTATTATCCATCCATGAATAATGAGCTCAGCTAACTTTGATCTTTCCAAACATATTATTGGAAAAATGTGGAAAGCATGTGATTGTTTTGCAGAGCAAATATATAATTTTGGTATCTCCGTGTTGCTAACGGTTTAAGAAATTCATTTCAGAGTTCTGTTTGCGGGTAAGGTAAGGACCCTCACTGGAGTGAATATGCCCATCATCCTGCGCCCTAAGACAAAATGAGAATAATCTCTATGGCCTAAAAATCATAAATCTTCTTTTGTTCCGGAATTTATATATTTTCAAGGTGACAGCTTAAGTGTTTTAAAGTTCTTTCTTTAAAAAAAAAAAGTTTCAGGGAATCTAATCACTCTCTTCCAAAAGTATTCCCGACAAAAAACAGCATTTGTTGCATTTGAGTGACACACCAAGGGCTTCGCTTTAATAAACAAACAAACAAATAAATGGTTTAGTGTGAGAAAAAAACGGGCCAGATGTGGATGAAAGCTAATTTGTCTTACTATAAATGTGGCACTAGCTAATGTTATGTTAAATCCAAGTTAATATGATTCATCCTCTTTTAACGACCCCATAATCCCTTGCGGGGTGGAGACTGGGCAACTGAATGGAGCTGAATGTTTATGGGCCGGATGCCCTTCCTGTCACCAATGTGGAGTTTTATTCAGCAGATATATTTTTCAGTATGCCCAGAGAGAGAAATATCCAAGGGTAGGATTCTACCGGCTCGGACCGGTTCTATAGAACCGGTTGTTATGATTCTGCACAGTTTGGAGAACCGGTAAATCCTGCCCCTGGCTGGCCCCGCCCCTCTCTGCCAGCCCCTCCCCTCCCCACTCAGTCAGTCCTGACCTCACTTGCATGACATCGTGTGCATGCTCAATATCATTGACAGCATTCTCCCCCGCCTAATCATTCCTTAAGGTATTTCATTTTCCCCCCGATGATCGGCTGTTCCAATGATCAGCTGTGCCAGGATCCTACTCGCTGTCTTACTGCTTCGTTAATAATTTTGAATCCCACCCCTGGAAATATCTGCCTCTCCCTAGGATCGAACTCACAGCCTCCTGATTGTGAAGCGAGAACGCCGCCTCTAGGCCACCGCACCCCTTTTAAGTTAATAGGATTGTCCCCCATTAATTTAATAAGTTTGCCTTCTGGCCTTGAGCTTCTTTCACTCAATTAAATTTCAGGGTGGAAAATGATTTCATTCTGGGCACCAACAAGCAAAAAGAAACAATGGCAGTTTTTTCTAATTGGTGACAGCATTTCATGTACAGCTGGGCCAATCTAATCTTCACGATTTAGTCCTGGATGGCTACAGAGCCCATCGGCCTCTTGCCTGAATGGCTACAAATTCTATCAGCCTCTCCAGGGGTTCCTAGTTCTGAGAATGCTCCCTGCAGTAGTAGATTCTGAAGAATATTTTGCATTTGATTAAAAAAAACCTGTTTTCTCTTGTACAAGAGGCACTGAGAAGAGATTTTAATCCTTGCTTTAAAGAAGTGCAAACTTGATCAACATTAGACAGCTGAAAGATAAGAAATATCCTATCCTTAATCTTGGTTTAGTTTACTTATCAGCAAGTCAAAACCCAAATGAGGAAGCTGAGGCCCTTTGATCTCTTTCATCTGTTATTTCTCTGAGTCTTTAGCCTCCTCTTTCTCTCCTACCCTCCTTCCTTTCCTGCTTAGAACATCCTTCCTCACCTCTCCATCAATCCTCCATCAGAATATTAAATCCGACTCCCAGTGGTAAGAATCAGGAATGGAGAATTTCCAGCTAAAATATGTTCTAGTGTGGGAAGCCCCCCTCCAAGGAGCATGAACTACGTTGAGAAATATTAAAAAGGCAGAATATGATATTTCCCTAGTTGAGAAATAGAGAAACCTGCTCTTAAAAGGCAGAAAGCAGACTCCCTCCCCTCAAAGAAACTGTGGAAGCCACCTTTTAAAAATGCAGATTTGGTCATCCATTCAAGACAAGATTAAAAACCCAAAAGTAAGCCAGCATCTAGGATTCATTATATTTGTTAAACAAGATGAAAAACCCCAACTCATTGCCACGAGACAAACTCATTAAAACCAAATAACAAAATATACAAAACAAACCACTAAATTACAAAATGCTGTGGGGAAAAAAACTGTACAAAAATCCATGTACTCCTCAAACCAGTTGGTCAACTGACCCAGGACCTCAAACCCATGTGGTCAGGGGTGGGATTCAGCCGGTTCAGGTGGGTTCGGGTGAACCGGATATTAAATTTACACCTGGTTCACTGAACTGGTAGTTGAACTGACTGGCTGGGGGCCCCCTGCACCCCCCCCCCGGAGTCTCCACATGGCCCGTTTTGGATGCAGGTAAGTGCATGGAGGCTCTGGAAGAGTGAAAGTTCCAGAACTCTGGAAACAGGCCTGTTTCCGGCTTCTGGAGGGCCTCTGAAGCCCAAGGGAGGCCATTTTCACCCTCCTGGAAACCTGAGCAAAGCCTCCGGATTCTGGGGAAGGTGAGAAAAAGCCCTCTCGGACGTTCCGGAAGTCCAGAAACGGGCCTGTTTCCGGCTTCTGGAAGGTTTCTGGAGCCCAAGGGAGGCTGTTTTCACCCTCCCAGAGGCACGAGGGAAGCCTCTGGACTCTGGGGGAGGTGAAAAAACCCCTCCCAGAAGTTCTGGAAGTCCAGAAACAGGCCTGTTTCCAGCTTCCGGGGGGTCTCTGAAGCCCGGGGAAGGCCATTTTCACCCTCCTGGAGGCCCAAGGGAAGCCTCCGGACTCTGGGGAAGGTTAAAAAAAAAAAGCCCTTCCCGAAGTTCCCCAAATCCAGAAACGGACCTGTTTCCAGCTTCCGGGGGGCCTCCGGAGTGTGTGGGAGGCTGTTTTTGCCCTCCCGGAAGCCCAAGGGAAGTGTTCGGACACTGGGGAAGGCAAAAAATGACCCTCCCGGAAGTTCTGGTAGGCCACGCTCACCCAGCAACCGGGCAGAGAACCAGTTGTGGGGATTTTTGAGCCCTACTCTTGCAGGTGGTCCTGTCCACCATTAAACCATCTTTCCAGTCAGCCTCCATGTTTCCAGTGTCTTTCTTCCTGCTTGGAACTGAACCGGATGGAATAGTTCTTCCGGCATGAGTGACTCATGCATCTCCACACCTACTTCTAGTTTTCTAAGACGAATCTCGATGGGCAATGTCCTATTGGGGGAAGGGAACAGGACACAGGAAGTCCTCGACGTACAACAGTTCATTTAGCGACAGTTCAAAGTTACAACGGCATTCCAAAAAAGGGACTTCTGACCAGTTTTTGCAGTTACGACCCTTGTAGCATTCCCCGTGATCAAGTGATCAAAATTTGGACGCTTGGACGCTGATTCATACTTATGACGGTTGCAATGTCCCAGGGTCATGGGATCCCCATTGGCGACCTTCAAAGTCAATGGGGATGCTGGATTCACTTAACAACTAGGTTAGCAGCTTAACAAACGCAGTGATCCTATTAACAACAGTGGCAAGAAAGGTCATGCAATGGAGTGAACGTCACTGAACAATGGTCTCACTTAACAACAGAAACATTGGGCTCCATTGTGGTTGTAAGTCGAGGGTGACCTGCATGGCCTTTGAAAAAGCTGTGGGAAGCCACTCCTGGCAGACAAGAGTTAGATCTGGATGGGATGACTGTAGAAAGATTGCAGATTAACAGCAAAAGGGACCTTGTAGGTCATCTAGCCAGACCCCGCCATCCAAGTAGGAGACCCTACAACATTTCTGACAGATGGCAGTCCAGTCTCTTCTTGAAAGCCTCCAGTGATGAAGCTCCCACAACTTCTGAAGGCAACTTCTGTTCCATAGGTTGGTAGTTCTCACTGTCAGAAAATGTCTCCTTATTTCCAGGTTGAATCTCTCCTTGATCAGTTTCCATCCATTATCTGGCCTTCAGGTGCTTTGGAAAATAGCTTGACCCTTTCCTCCTCTCTGTGGCAGCCCCTCAAATATTGGAAGACTGCTCTCCTGTCTCCCCTGGTCCTTCTCTTCCCTAGACTAGCCAGGCCCAGTTCCTGTAACCATATTTCATATGTTTTAGCCTCCAGTCCCCTCATCATCCTGGTTGCTCTTGCGCTCTTTCTAGAATCTCAACCTCTTTTTATACTGTGGTGACCAAAACTGATATTAACAGAGTTGGAAGGGACCTTGTAGGTCATCTAGTCCAACTCCCCCACCCTCAAATATTAGAAGACCGCTCTTATGTCTCCCCTGATTCTTCTCCACACTAGACTAGCCAAGCCCAGTTCCTGTAACCGTTCTTCATATGTTTTAGTCTCCAGTCCCCTAATCATCCTGGTTGCTCTTCTCTGCACTCTTTCTAGAGCCTCAACATCTTTTTTATAGTGTGGTGACCAAAACTGGATGCAGTTTTCTAGGGGTGATGTCCCCCCTTCCATTTTCCCAATTCTTTCCCGATATCTTTGTGAGCCACCTAGAGTTACATACGTGAGTCAGGTAAGCTATATAAATTGAAAAAAAAATACATAAATAGGAATATCGGAAGATTAATGCAGGCTAAGAAGAGCTCTTTGCTATCCTACCATGCTTTGCGCCAGTCCATTTCCTTTCCTTCCCACTATATTTTTTTTTCAGGTGATGAGCAGTTTAATGACGGAAACGGGGAGCCCTCGGGAGAAAAGGGGAGAGTTGTTTGTGAAGGAATAAATAGTAGGATGTCCATTGTGTTCCCCTGAGAATCTGGACAATCTGCAGCTGGGAGGGTTGATTAATTTTTAATTCTGAACTATGTCTAAACCGGGGTCGAAAAGGTTCTTTTTCATTTCCTGATAGTGCTAAATAAAGGGAAAGTAATAAAGGCAGGAGCAGGGCTTAGCTTACCATCTAATAAAGGTTTGCGTCCCAGGTCTGCAGAAAAGGCTTTAGAGAGAGAAGAGAAGGAGGGAGGCGTAGAGTGGCAGGCAGGCAGAGATATAAATGGCAACGGGCTGTCTAGGAGGTGACTTTGGGCCAGTCGTTCCCTGGAAGTTTTAGTTGAAAAGTTGAAAACAAACCTATGAACTAAGCGCCAGCTTAGTGGATCACAACAGACAAATCTTCAGTGAAGAGAATTCCCTGCAATGGATGGATTCAGAATGGATAGATTAGATGGATGGGTGGGTGGATGGATGGGTGGATGGGTAGATAGATAGATAGATAGATAGATAGATAGATAGATAGATAGATAGATAGATAGATAGATAGATAGATAGATAGATAGGCAGGCAGGCAGGCAGGCAGGCAGGCAGGCAGGCAGGCAGGCAGGCAGGCAGGCAGGCAGATACTGAAGATGGATGGATGGATGGATGGATGGATGGATGGATGGATGGATGGA
>NW_020769350.1:6252929-6264189 GCF_900518735.1 Pseudonaja textilis
GATAGATAGATAGATAGATAGATAGATAGATAGATAGATAGATAGATAGATAGATAGATAGAAGATAGACAGACAGATAGATTAACAGAGTTGAAAGGGACCTTGTAGTCATCTAGTCCAATTCCCCACCCTAGGCAGGAGACCCTACACCAAGGGTCTTCAAACTTGGCAAGTTTAAGACTTGTGGAGTTCAATTCCCAGAATTCCTGAGCTAACATGACTGGAGGAGGAATTCTTGGAGTTGAAGTCTTAAACTTGCCAAGTTTGAAGACCCCTGCTCCACACAATTCCTAAGAGATGGCAGTCCAGTCTCTTCTTAAAAGCTTCCAGGGATGAAGCTCCAAAGGCAACTTCTGTTCCATGGGTTGATGGTTCTCACTATCAAAAAATTTCTCCTTATTTTGAGATTGAATCTCTCCTTGATCAGTTTCCATCCATTATTCCTTGTTTGGTCTTCAAATGCTTTGGAAAACAGCTTGACCCCCTCCTCTCTGTGGCAGCCCCTCAAATACTTGAAGACTGTTATCATATCTCCCCTGGTCCTTCTCTTTCCTAGACTAGCCATGCCCAGTTCCTGCAACCGTTCATCATATGTTTTAGCCTTCAGTCCCCTCATCATCCTGGTTGCTCTTCTCTGCACACTTGCTAGAGCTTCAACGTCTTTTTTATAGTGTGGTGACCAAAACTGGATGCAGGATTCTAGGTGTGGTCTTACTAAGGCTTTATAGAGTGGCATTAGTACCTTTCTTGATCTTGATTCTATCCCTCTGTTAATGCAACTTAGGGTTGTATTGGCTTTTCTGGCTGCCGCCGCACATTTCTGGCTCATATGGGACCTTGGAGATCTTCTACCTCCTACATCATTTCAGACAAAGTCTTGGCAACATGGTCAGTGGTGAGATTCGGTTTTTTTTTTTTTTACTATCAGCTCTGTGGGTGTGGCTTGGTGGGCGTGGCAGGGGAAGGATACTGCAAAATCCTTTTCCCTCCCCACCCCACGAACCTGCTTTCCAGCTCCGTTCTCCTATGCAGGGCAACCAAAGAAGACCCAGCCGATCATCTGGGACTCGATGGGAAGCGGAGAATAGATGGGGGCGGGGCCAGTCAGAGGTAGTATTTACTGGTTCTCTGAACTACTCAAAATTTCTGCTACCGGTTCTCCAGAACTAGTCAGAACCTGCTGAATGCCACCTCTGAACCTGGTCCATTATGCATCCCCCAATTCTTCTGAAGAAAAAGCCAGAAACACAGCCTTATTCCTTTTGAATTAAACAGCAGATGCTCTCAGTTTATTCCAAAAAAATAGAAATCTTGCCCGGTACCTGGAGGGAAGAAAAGGAAGCAGCGCGAATCTAATAAACCCATTTATTTCAATATTTTTATGCCATTTTTTTTCTTTCGAGAAGAGAACAAAAACAAGATATATTTTCCTACCCAATTAGGATCACCTCCCATGTAGGTTAGCTGAGACGAGGACCATGATGTGATTACTCACTTCTGGCTAAATGGCACTAGATTTCTGACTTTGATGTGCACGAGGTCTAATTCAATAGAGAACGTGGCATTCTTTGTGTTCCAGACAAATGTACAACTCAAAAAACAAAACAAAAAATAGCATCTTGTTTCTCTGTCTGGATAGTGGTTGGCATCAGACCGAGTGCCACGCTTTGAGAAAATAGATAGCCTTTTCTAGTGCCGTTATAAATTTCTCTTACATGAAACTTGTCATTTTTCAGGGGTTTTGGATCCAAACGCTTTTATTGCCACCTTGGAATGATAGATGTGTTTATTATTTGTTCAATAACACTTTCTTCCAGAAGCCAACAATAAGCAAGAAGGAAAAATAAAATCAAGGCTCCAACGATATATCTGGGGGCAGAGGGTTCAAATTGCGAGTGACTGCATTTGAAAAATATTACAATATTAGACCTTTCTGCAATAGAATAGAAAAATAAGAATTGGAAGGGACTTTGGAGGTCTTCTAGTCCAACCCCCTGCCAAGGCAGAAAACCCTACACCACTTCAGACAAATGGTTATCCAATCTCTTCTTAAAAACTTCCAGTGTTGGAACATTCACAACTTCTGGAGGATAGTTGTTCCACCGGTTAATTGTTATAATTGTCAAGAAATTTCTCCTTAGTTCTAAGTTGCTTCTCTCCTGGATTAGTTTCCACCCATTGATTCTTGTCCTGCCTTCAGGTGCTTTAGAAAATAGCTTGACCCCTTCCTCCTCTCTGTGGCAGCCCCTCAAATATTGGAAGACTGTTATCATGTCTCCCCTTGTTCTTCTCTTCTCTAGACTAGCCAGGCCCAGTTCCTGCAACCGTTCATCACATGTTTTACCCTCCAGTCCGCTAATAGCAGTTAAACTATCAAGAAGAAATCTAGGGCCCACTCTGGAGAAATTCCCACCTCGCAATGCACCGGGGCTATCTTTCCGCATTTTTAAAATAAGTGAAATCAAGTGCATTATTATCTAAAGACACGTCTCCAATCAAGCCTTAATCCCATTAAGTCTGGTGTTTAAAATCATTTCTGTATCCCACAACAGAAGATTATAGCCAAGGCAACCTAGAGGGGAAGATTACGGCTTCGGTGTCGATGTTTTAAAATAAAGTCAGATATAATAATTTGTATTAACGTCATCAGCACAAAGGTTGCAGTAACAGACTCCGGTTGTTTTCTCATTCATCTTTAATGTGACCAAAGTCACCACTTTCTCCAGGCCTGCTCCATCTAATTTTTGTTTTTTAATGGTTTTGATGATTTCCCTTAGATTTCCCAGGTGGCTTATCACCTCCTCCTTTCTGAGTTTCTTACCCAACTTATACATAACAGCCATCTGTAAATCCACATTTCAAAAGCAGAAAGGGCTAATAACAAATATTAATCCAGGATGATAAAGTGCCCTTCAAAACAAGATCTGCCCTTGGGGGCTTTATGGGTAGGTCCACAAAGTCTTCCTGGTAGCATTATAGACGTAGTTTTTTTTACCCATACTTGATTTCAGGATTCCCTACACAACATCCTATATAAGTACTAATTAGACCCAACTCTATTTAGCTTACAAACCTAATCAAGGAATATTCAGAGGCAGAATTAAAGATTGATGGATGGAAATGTTACAGAGGTGGTATTCAGCCAGTTCTGACCAGTTCTGGAGATCCGATAGTGGAAATTTTGAGTAGTTTGGAGAACCAGCAAATCCCACCTCTGACTGGCCCCACCCCCATCTATTCTCTGCCTCCCATTGAGTCCCAGCTGATCGGCTGGGTCTTCTTTCGTTGCCCTGCACAGGAGAAGGGAGCTGGAAAGCAGGTTAGTGAGGTAGGGAGGGAAGGGGGATTTTGCAGTATCCTTCCCCTGCCATGCACAGCAAGCCATGCCCACAGAACTGGTAGTAAAAGAAAAAAAAAGAATCCCACCACTGGAAATGTATCACAAAGAGATCCAACCTAGAATTAAGCAGAAATTTCCTGACATTGTCCAGAAATTGTGGGTGCTCCAACACTGGAAGTTTTAAAGAAGAGTTTGGACAGCCATTTGTCCAGAATGGTGTAGGATCTCCTCCTTGAGAAGGGGGTTGGACTAGATGATCTCCAAGGTCCCTCCCAACTCTGTTGTTCTGTAAAAGAGGGCAATGAACTCTTTCCAAGGTGAATGCAAAACTCCACATGCAGTGAGGAGCGTGCCATGGACGACCAGCACCAAAAAACAGGAGAGGGAAGTCAAGTGGTCCTCCTGCAAATTTTAAGAAGCATCCAGAAAAACGAAAGAGCAATTTCTTCATCACGGTCAAAATAATGGCACCGATATCAGACATCTTAGCTCAGTTTGAGAGCGTATTCGCTTCTTGTCTATTTTTTAACAGGAAGGATCAAAGTATGTCCCCTGCAGATGTTCCTTCTCCAGCTAACAGCTGGATTTCTCTTGGCCAAACATCTTTTGAGCTTCATTCCCTGATTGGTTTTTAATTGAACACCAGCAAGCAGAACGCTAATCATTTAGTAATAAACAACAAGAGAGTCTCATTTGTGGTGGCGCAGTGGTCAGAGTGCAGTATTGCAAGCTCCTTCTACTGACTGCCGGCTGCCTGCAATTTGGCAGTTCAAATCTCACCAGGCTCAAGGTTGACTCAGCCTTCCATCCTTTTGAGATTGGTAAATTGAGGACCCAGTTTGTTGGGGACAATAGGCTGACTCTGTAAACTGCTTAGAGACGGCTATAAAGCACTGTGAAGCAGTATATAAGTCTAAGGGCTATTGCTATTTCTTCCTTTCTTCCTTCCCTTTCACCTTCCCCCGCCTTCCTTTCCCTTTCTCCTTCTTCTTCCTCTTCCTCTTCCCTTTCCCACTTCCTTCCTTCCTTCCTTCCCTTTTTTCTGCTTCTCTTTTGCCTTCTTCATCTTCTTCTTTCCCACTTCCTCCTCCTCCCCTCCATTCCTTCCTTCTCTTGCCTTCCCTTCCCTCTCTCCCCTTCCTCTTCCCTTTCTCCTTCTCCTTCCTCTTCCACTTCTTCTTCCTTTTCCTTCCCCGCTTTCTATTTCTGCTAGGTGTGGTGGCACAGTGGTTAGAGTGCCGTATTGCAAGCAAACTCTGCCCACAGCCAGGAGTTCGATCCTGACTGGTTCAAGGCTGACTCAGCCTTCCATCCTTCTGAGGTGGGTAAAATGAGGACCTAGATTGTTGAGGGCAATAGGCTGACTCTGTAAACTGCTTAGAGAGGGCTGTAAAAAACACTGTGAAGCGATATATAAGTCGAAGTGCTGTTGCTATTAAAACTCACTGAGATTCATTTTAGGAGCAAGATTCTACTGAAGACACGCACATTCCATCATCCTTCTTCAAAGGTCAAAGCTACTCAGTACAAGCAGACATCCTTTTTAAAATCCAATTATTCCGAAAGGCAGGGAAGAGATATCTTTCGCAGTAGGACACTGGATACAAAGTGCACTTGACTTGCAAACTGGTTCTCGTACATTTTACTAGCTCTGCATCAACAGGATGATTTCAATATTAGAGGGCCAATTGACACTAAGTGGCTGTTCTCATTTCCTGCCTGTTCACTAGTGCTTTGTCACTTACACAAGCCTGGAAGAGAGATTGCACGCACGCACACACGCACACATACCCACACACACACCAGGAAAAATTTGCTAGGGGAGTGAGTGTGATTGGTGTTCACTGTGCATTTTAACACAGTGTCTCTTTCCTAATTTATTTTACAGAGGATAAAACCTGACATCGATAGAAAGTGCTAATTGGCTCCGTTATGTATTCTTATCCCCAAATATCAACGTGTGTCATCGGATTCTGTCATCCTCCAGAAGGAATTAGAAAAAGGAGGGGGAAAAAATCCCCAATTAGAAGCCAAACTCCTGCCAACTGTTACATTCCTTCTCCCAGGGGTCAGCATAGCACTGTTACTGAAAATGGAATGACGGGAGGATTTAGATGTTACCGCTAGAAGCAACGAACAGTTTATTCTTTTTTTTAAAAAAAATAGCTATTTTTTCGTATACTTGGGTCTATGTTGATGGCAACTATTGTGGGATGACTGTAAGATGGTGTAAGTTCTGGCAGTACGCTTAAGCCAAAAATGAACCAAAACCAAGACTTAAATGGAGGCTTGCAAATTAAATAAAGCAGACTTTTATTCTTTGATCAAAGTTAAAGATCTGGGAAGAAGTTCCTAGCACATCCCAAGAGACATGGGAGGAAAATTCTTCAAAATACAGAAAGATGCCCTATCCTTTTTATATCTTTAAGATTCTTAGAAGTTGAGTAACTGCATTGTAAAACTCTCTTACATTTACATCTTTCCTGCAAAAGACAGATCTCTCTCTGTTTACCTTTCATTATCTCTTCTCCTATTGTCCATCTAATTGGTCACAATTGACCACTTAAGGAGGCTATTAACAGCATACTTCAAAGATTCCTCCGAATGGAGGTATGTTACATTCCTAGAGAGGTACGTTCCATTCAATTGCAATAATAAACCTTCTGTGCTTGGACTTAATACACGATCCCAGTTCATTGTGCCCAACACTGTTCAAAGTTGTAACGGCACTAAAAAGGTGACTTGCAGTGTTCACACTTAGGACCATTTTGTTGTGATTAGCCGGCAACAGGTGCAGATGGCTAAGGAGAGTGAGGACTCAGATGAGGGGCCAGGACCATTAGGGAGTGGACTGCTGCCTTGAGAGATTGTGGGGGCTGGCAGCAATGATGAGGAGGTTCCCGAGGAGCCTGTGCCAAGTGTGCATGCACGCAGGATTGCTCGCAGGAAAGAGCAGCTGCAACAGCATGAGTGACTTGGGAGTAAGGCTGCAAGGTAATGGCCCCTCCTTCAAGAAGATAAAAGCCAGCTGTGAAGCGAACGTTCTTTGCAGGAAGCAAAGACGTTTTGAAACTCAACCTCATGGACATTACAGTATCTTAATTTGGTATTTGAAGAGTCTTGTGTTGTGAAATATTTCTTATCTGTGATTTTTGGCAGTCTCGTACAGTTTTGGCAAGGTTTGTGCTTATCAAAGTTAATTAGTTTGCAGCAGCTTTTTAACCGGGGGGTCATAAGACTCATTAAAAGGTTCCTGTTCCCTTTGGTTATTGTTTGTTTTATTGGAAAAGGGTTTGGGTCAGAACACATTGCAAGCATTCCCAGGGTGACGTGACCAAGATTCGTAATATTTTGTTGGATGAGCAACAGGTGAGCCACACGTTCAAAAGCAGAGCAATGATCTTGCCATCATTCAGAACTTTGGAGAGAATTTGAAAGTCAAATACGCACAAAAGACCAGTTGGTGAAATTTAGGAAACTGAATTCAGGGTAGGATTTCTTTTGAATGATGTGTGTATGTTTTCCCCCCTTCTTTTTGCTTCTCACAGCTGCATTCCTAGGTAGCTCAGAGACAGAAAGTTATTATGAATCAGTTAGCTTTGCTTCCGCTCAGCACATTTTTTTTTTTAAAGAGGGGAAAAAGGATAGCAATGTGTAAGAGAGGGAGGCAAGAGAAATGAGATGGTGTATGAATTGGTTTCCAGAAGGACAAAACAATCGTGATAGACTCCCAGAATTTCAAACATGGGAAACAGATGCTCGACAATCAAACATATTTTTCTCCCAAATTAAGCCAGCTACTGCACAACATGGTAATGTTGTGCATAGCTTTACATTTGCATAAAGTAGGTAGGAGGATGTTTAAACATTCTGCAAAATGAGCAAATTATGCTCACAAAACAAAACAACTCCATTTTTTAAAAGGAGGAAGGCGTTGATTGTGTGCGTAAAGCTCACATTTCGGTATCTAAACTCTTCCACTTGGTTTCTTTTGAGAAAGCAAGTTTTTAATTTAGCCCTTTGTGAAAGCAAATGGACACACACACACACACACGCACACATACGCACATGCCTTAAGTGAACTAGCAGGATTTTCCGAGGCCAAGGCACAGATTTTTCAAGACATGTCTTCCCTGTTTCACAGAGTTCAGGAAAACTAAATATTGATGCTAAAGATCTGGTCTTAATTTCCAAAAAATGTACTTCCATCAAAGGTCCTTACAGAATTAGCGTGATGAGTGTAGAGAGTATAGTATCGTGATGAAGATGGGAGCACAAGGAATGAGGAAAATCCATGTTGTGTAGGATGGGCTCCAGCCATAAGACACAATTCCACACCCAAAACTCAAAAGACTAAACCACTGGTCCCAGTGGTTAACCCATATTGTATTTTGCAACATTATGCTAGAACATGTCTATTTGCCTTCATTTGCAGTCTAAAAAAATAAACACATGTTTTAATCAAACAGCACCCAAAACATTCAGCTAACTATGGTTTATTTAAACCTATAAATCGAACCCATGCAATTGGCTGGGCTGACACAGCTGAGTAAGGTGGAAATAAGTTAGATTACATCTAAACTGGAATAGGGAAAACTTACCAATATCACTTTTACAGAAACATTTAAAACATACAGAAAAGATCTTGGCATTGTGAGTGCACCATCTGGTGGGTCCATCTGGCATTTTTCATCCAACAGCTGAAGGAATTTACTCTTTATATGGTGCCTTTGTAGGATTACATTTTCCTCTGGCCCGTAGCATAATTTTTAAAGAAAATGGAGGAATTTCCCACCCTCCATTGTTCCAACACAAAAAACCATTTCCTAAAGTTGGAAACCTAGCATACACACTTTCCATGTATTTATTACTTTTTTTTTTTTTTGCACAATCACAGCGATGAAAATGCAACATCTGGGAACAGTATATGGGAATGACTGCAGAGAAGCTCTGTGTTATGTGGAGGTGTGGCTCCACAGGTTGTGGAGGAGGCTGGGGAAGGGCAGAAGCTGGCTGGGCAGTCAGAGGAAGAACCAGGCCCATCCCCTCTTCATCCGAGGACATATAGGGAGGAACGGAGAAAGAAACAAATTGGCTTACGAGAGAGGAAGCGGCCATGATCCTCCTCATTGGTTGCAGCTGGGGAGAATAGTATATAAGAGAGACGGTTAAAACACAGCGTTGTCAGAAGCAAAGTGTGTTTTATTTTGGGCTGACGTTATCTTGGTTGGCATCCTTCCAACAGACTGTGCCTTGTTATCTCCTTGAAGTTGGTAATTACTTATCCTGGTCTGTTGTGGAAATTTCATCATTGTAATTTTTTTGGTTTTTTTATTTCACCTCTATCTTCTCATTAAGTACAGACTGTATTGCTTTCTTTTGAAGACTATTTTTGAATAAGTTTTATTTCCAACTGAGAATTATTTGAACAGTGGAACCAAATTGGAGGCAATAAAGGACATTTATTTACATTTTAGATTTTGTTATGTTTGTGTACACTCTGGGTCATCACCCAAAGCTTTGTCTCTCACATGGAAGCAGGATTCTACACTGGCTTTCTCTGGAACATGAGTCTCCAAACTTAGCAATTTTAAGACTTGTGGACTTCAGCTCTCAGAATATCCCAGCCAGACTGGAGAAGAAGAATCCTATCCAACTGTGCCTTCACAAAAACCAATTTCAACAGAAGTAACAATACAGGCATGGAAATTCTGAACAAAAAAGGATTAGAAACTTAGGTGTTGAAGTTTCTAAATGCTGTGGTCCAAGATTGACAACTATAGCTAATCTTTGACTTACAATGATAGTTGTAGGTTACTAAGCAAGACAGTTGTAAAGTGAGTTTTGCCCCTTCCTTGCCACAATTGCTAAGCAAATCATTGCAGTTGTTACATTAAGAACACAGTTGTTCAGCAAACACGGCTTCCCCATTGACTTTATTTGTCAGAAGGTCATAAAAGGAGGTCACACAACACCGAGATTGTCATAAATATCTGTGTTTTCCTGAAAATAAGACTGGGTCTTATATGAATTTTTGCTCCAAAAGACACAAATTAGGGCTTGTTTTCCAGTTAGGTCTTATTTTGGGGAAATAGCACTAAATGCATCCAACGATCTTAACTGGGGCTTATTTTGGAGGGTAGGACTTATATTATGAGCATCCTGAAAAGGGATGCTTATTTTCCAGTTGGTCTCAGCCGGCCCTTGAGTCTTGAAGATTTGCCTCGCCAAAGTGAATAAAGCCACCAGCTTCTATGTAGACCAATGATGGTTTATCCCATGACAAGCAAACAGCAAACACTCTCTCCTGGCAAGAATAGCTCAAAGCCAAGTAAGGTTAGCACTGAGAGCTTTTGTTCTCCGTTTCTTTTTATTAGTATAACAACCACAGCCCCGTCTACTTGCAGCTGTGGTGCACCCACCTAGCCCATTATCCCCTATTGCTGCCATCTCATCATCACATCATTGTAATCACCTAACCCCCTGTCTCAGACTGCCTCTTCCTAATGGATCCCCACCTCGTGCACCCTCCACCGTCCACCCGGCGTGACCCTGCGTTCCAACCCACTTCCATGTGCCCCTCAGTTGAGTCCTGAGCTGAGCTGTCACAAACACCAGCTCTCGTCGCAGCTTCCGCTCCATCAGTCACTCAGCTGTCATCTCCTCAGCTGTCGGCATGAGCGTGGAGCCATGTTGCATCTGCTACGTCAGATGTAGAGCGATTTCAGCTGCAGCTAGGGTGGCTCATCATCGAGGAGCTGCTGAAGGGGACTCTTGCTGACCTCTGGTGAACTGGCAGGCTCCGAGGTAAGCATTGCCACAGTCGGAGCCCAACAGTTGGATCTTATTTTGGGGGAAAACACAGATATATATTAGTTGCCGAGAGTCTGAATTTTAATCACATGACCATGGGGGTCTTGCCATGGTCAGAAGTATGAAAAACTGTCATAAGTCACTTTTTACAGGGTTGTTGTAACTTTGAACAATCACCAACAAATGATTGAGAGTCAAGGCCTACCTGCATTCCAGTACCTTGGACAGCACTGGTCCCATAGGGAAGAATCCACAGCTCATACAGATGCTACATTAAAACTTGGCTCAATTGCCAATTTGGCTCATCTCAAGAAGCAATGCAGGCCAAGGAGAGCCAATAGTTTTCTTCTGTATCTGCAGTTTCTACATTTGTCCTGTTTTGTGAAGAAGAAAAACACAATGCAAGCAATCTGGCAGAGGCTGGCAAATCTCTTCTGATCCCTTCTGATCTTGAGGCCATGACTGAATACTATGATCCAGAGAGCTCTCCCAATTCCCTGAGGTTCCCTGTTGAGGTTTTCTCATTATTGTCGTTTTCTCTAATATTTCCCACAAGTCCTCCTGTCTTAGAAGTACAACAGGAAATAGGGCGATACATCAGCATTGAACAATATGGTAGCATAAGCAACCTGCAGAATGAAATGAAAAGCTTTCCCAAACCTCCCACAATCAATTGGAAAAATAAGGGAATCAACAGAAATGCCCAGTTGTGCTCGCATTCTGCAACAGCCACCTAGGATGGCATTGCAATTAGCTGTGTTTGTTTTATTCCTCTCAAATTAGTCCAATTGCTTTTTAAAGAGAAAATCCATAGCTGAGTTATACAATCTCTAAGAAAGCCCTGACTGGTATCAGCTCTGAATCTCACATCCATCACTTTAAGCACACGATTGGAAGCTGGATCAGTGTGATCTCATGTTATAAATTTTCAGTCTGTAAATCTCCTTTCAGCTTCAAACACTCCCCCGTATTTTCCAACCTAAGCAATACTTCCTTTGTATTCCCCATATTTCATATTTCTTCCAGAGTTGTTGTTGTGGGGAAAATAGGAGGAAGGTTTGTTGGACATGTTGGCTGCCTCGAGTTTTTTGTAAAAATAATAATGGC